>VZRQ01002390.1:63062-155372 GCA_013397975.1 Machaerirhynchus nigripectus | reverse complement strand
AAAAATTAAAAAAAAAAAAATATTTTTCAAAAAAAAAAAAAAAAAAAAAAAAAAAAAAAAAAAAAAAAAAAAAAAAAAAAAAAAAAAAAAAAAGAGAAAAGCACCAGCAGAAAAACTGACATAACGAACAGCAATAAAACAAATAAAACAGGCTGAGCACAGTGCAGTGTGCCCAAAAGCTCAGATTTTGAATGCAAATTAAGGTAAAAATAAAGTCTGGCTTTTTCCTTTTCAAACTGTTCTACACTCTTGACTTGTACAACTTGCACTCGTGAGCATAACTCTTGTTATTTCACATTCTTATTTAAAAGGGCTTTTTATCCTAAGGCATTAAAATTACAATATTCCTGCTGGAGTCTCTGAAGTTGTTTAATAATTCTGTGGTTTAGTTATTGAAATGATTGCAATTTACATTCAGCAAGTCCAGCAGCATGCTGGGGATTTGAATGGTACAATATATGTATATTCTCAGCAGCAGAAGAAATATAAATAGTCTTCAGTCTTGGCTTCTCTACACAAAATAATACGGGAAGAGAGGCTTTTTGGAGGTTCAATAACACAAGAGGATTTGGGACCCAAATCACTACAGTAGATCTTCTCTTCTAGCCTATGAGGTAAAATATCTCCAGCACATCAATTTCAATACTGAATTTTCACAGTCAGCTTAAGTTCCTCACAGTGGGTACATGCAGACCACAAAAACCTGGGAAGGATAGAGTTGTACAACCCTTAGCTGATGCTGAAACCAGTTTGGGGTACATCTCCCCTACCAACAGGGCTTAATCCTTTAGTTTAACCATACCACAAGAGAAAACTTGGTGTCCTTACACACCCCCTAAGATCAAAGTGGATGAGCATCAGAAGGAAAAATCCTGGTTCAAACACCTTTCTCATCCTTACAGCACAAGCCAGTGCCCTAGAACATCCTGGGCAGTGGGTCCTAACTGCCTCTGAAAAGTCAACTTTGGATGACCTGATTAGATCGTTGGATTATTGTCTGCTTTGAAAAAAATGTGGAAGAATATGGTAGAATACAAAGATACAAAACTTGATCGCTCTTCAGCTGCTGGGAACAAGTTTCATAACTGGTTTGTAACTGCATAAATGCTGGATTGATTGCAACAGGAGCAATCTCCAGCAGGTGGGCCACATGACTTCTGTAAAGTCCCGTACTAAAACCGAGGAAAACAAAACACGGTGTTATCTGAACATTCCCTTGCCTCAATATTATTTGTGCTCATAGCAGTCAATCTTGGTGTGCATACTGGCTTTTTTACTTGGGTGTGTATCACAATCTTTCCCTCTCATCTCGCTTCTTCTTCCTCCTGTGGAAATAAAACCCAGATTCAGGGGGAAAGGAACATGCAGTAGCTTACAGGCAGATCTCCAATCTGGATGGTCAAATCCCAAACTACTAGGTGTGGTGGTCCTCTGTTGGAAAACCTGTTAAATAATTTTCTTAGGGAAATCATTGAGGTCTCCGCTTGCATTGGAGCACAATGTCCACATTCCCAGGGTAGATTCCCCTGTTTATCTCCAAAAAAAGTGAAGGAAGAGGGTTGATGAAAAACTGAAACATGCTGGAGACAAAGAGTATGGGTTGTCCAATGTGTTGTAGGCACAGTAGGAATCCATGCATAGACATAAATTACCAGAGAGAGAAAATACCTCAGCATCAAAGGCATGTTCAGTGCGTGGGAGAGCCTCAATATAGCTTAAATATAGCACAGTGAGCAGATGTCTTTACTACCATAAGTGTACTGAGACCTCCCTGGATTTACAGCAACAGCACAGAATTACAGTCTGTTTCCTTCAAAAATTATGGCAAAAATCTATTTTGCCAGTCACATTTTATATAAGACCAGGAGGCTACAACACTCACCTACAGTAAGAGATATGCACTAAAGACAAAAAAACCCAGGAGAAATTAATGGAGGAAAGATGCAATTTCCATTTTTCCTCTTGAAGCCAGTCTTCCTTATGTGGAGAATGCAAAATTCCTTGTAGCCAAATTCAGGAGGTGTAGTCTGGATGGTAAGGCTGCAATAAGTTGATGTGCCTCAAAAGTAGATATAACTCACTTGGGCTCATCGGGAAGAATTTTCTCACTGACAGGGTGATTAAGCATTGGAAAAGGCTGCCCATGGAAGTGGTGAAATGACTGTCCCTGGAGGTATTCAAGAAATGACTGGATGTGGAACTTAGTGCTATGGTTTTATTGACATGGTAGTGTTCTGTCAAAGGTTGGACTTGATCATCTTGGAATTCTTTTCCAACCTTAAGAATTCCATGAGTTTATTATTCTATGTCAAGTTTCTGGAAAGTATTGCTCCACCTCTACCCCTCTGGCTTTGAAAAAGTTCTCCAGAGTCACAGTTGATAAACACACAGCAGCAACAATTAATATGAATACAAAACAAGGTAGCAGGAGAAGCAGCTATAATGTTTAATCCCTTCTTCCTTTCAGACATTGTTGGAGAAGTTGTTTAAAATGAGTGGTTTACTTCAAGTTTTGGTGAAAATATTATCTAAAACCTCACTGAGTATGGCTACTGTGGACACATTGGGCTTTTTCCACTTCACCTCAATTCGCTGGACTCTTGGATGGACAAACTTAACAGAAAAAGTTCCAAATAAAACCCGTGGGTGATTTAGTATACAAAGCTACTGTTAATGAACCCTTAAGAACAGGACTAACATTAATTCTTTATGATGATATAATTTAAAACAATTTTATTTCCTATTTTAAAGCTGAGATTGTGGAAAACAATATTGAGGTATGAAATGTTTCCATTTTATGGTGATTCTGGAGTTATACAATAAGATTTTTCTGACAGATTTATTGGTTTTAATTAAAGTCAAAAGTGCAGACAAAAGTCATAGTTATAAGAAAATGTTATACTTTCATTAATATTTTAATAGAGGCATCTGAAGCAGTCATTTTGCCCAGAAGAATAGGTCAAGTCTCTGAATATTTGATTTCAATGTAAGTGGAAAAAAATATTGATTTAAATACAAACTATTAAGTATATCAACCAGGTACTGCCCTGAAGGAATAGACTGGTGTGGGACAACAGCAAAACAAAAGAATCAATTTTGATCTTTTTATTAGACTGCTGGCAACAAATACATGAAATTCTGACTGAATGCCTGAAGTCAGCTCTCAGACAATGTCTTTTTGTAATGTAAATAAAAATACGTGATTAATGTAGCATTTCCTGGATGGATACTCAAATTACTTCATCTTTTTGATTAATCTCTTAGGCATACACTACAGTTTGCATTGAAAAAAAAATCACATACAAACATACTGAGCCAAGAATACATCCCTCCTAGTTAAAATGCATGTTCTGCTCTGTGTGCATCCATTGGTTGTAACTGACTGCAAAGAGAGGAGAATGGTTCTGAACTGCACTGTAGCAAAAACATCCAGCCTCTTTCTCCCCTTGCCCACCATTACTTGTCACACCTCTAAAACTGCATATGGGATTGTGGGTGAAATTTAGTCTTCAACTGAATATGAAAACAATCAGAGGACTCTCACTTTTTGCTACATAAACTGGTTTTCTAGTCTCTATTTACACATGATAAACAATATAAATTTAAGACTAGTTGTATCCATTTTTTTGCAGCATAGGGGGAATTTGAAGACCTTTTTAAAGAAGCCAGGTATATGAGTACTTTCCAAAAGTGCTACATTGGCCCCTGAAGCAGTGTAAGTACAGCAGTCAGACCCAGGCAGCCAGAGGCAGCTGCCAAATTTCTCTCAGCAAGGCTGACTGTAGGCTTGAGTGTCTTATCTCTGTGTTGTGCACCATTACATAACCATGCCCATCATCACACCTGGCTGGAGCTGGTTCTCACAGTTTCCTCCCACACTTGCACCTCATTCCAGTAAATCTCAGCCACCGAGGCTGCAGCTATGTGGCTCAGGACTGCTCTTGTTTTTCCTGTCACCCCATGAGACATCCCATATACAGGAAACTTGATTTATCTTCCCTGTCTCTGTATTGAGACCAATAATTATATTCAGACAGAGCAGATGACGGCATCTGGATGTGATCCGGAGATGGCAGGAGAGGGAGAACTGCCTGCTCTTTTGCTGTGGTTTCTAAATTCCAATTCATCACTGAAATGACTTCCTAAGTTCTTAGCAGTACTTAAGCTCTAGCTGGAATACAGCTTAACTTCCAGATACTGGTTTTTATTAGGGTGGGTTGATGAGGTCTTAAGTACCTCCGATTTTTGTCTCCCCAAAATGCTCATTGGTGATTTTCAAACTGTCTTGGCAAGTTTGGTAAGCTTGACAGCCTCCTGTAGTGTTTCCATACATATTTTTCACCACAACATTTTGGTATTCAACATATAGATTTACTTGTCAGGAAGCATAGAACCACATTTAGGCTCATAGACTCATTTAGGCTGAAAAAGACCATTGAGATGATTGAGTCTATTGTATAAGACTGTAAGATGAGATATTAAGTAAGGTATAAAGTTTAAGGCATATTTGATTGCATCCAGTCTTAAAAGCCTCAGGACTAGTGTGAAGCCTATTTTTAAATACCTCTTAGTTCACACCATGCACAGCAGCATAATGCTTGGGCTGACATATATCATGGGACAGCATGCCTTTCATCTAAGCCGTGTGTTGAGCTTTCTCCCACACTAAGAGGCATCACTGTGTTTCTCCAGGTGGGGTTAGCTCACAGCACCACCTCCAGCAGACATCCACACCCAGCTGCAGAGCAGGACAGCAGACCATGTGTTAGCAGAGATCAGGCAAACATCACAAAGGTGTAGTGCTGGCTCTGCGTCCCAGACCATCAACCTCACTGGCAAGAACAGCCAGTGGGCATGGACACAGTCCTCTGACTGAAGTTTATCTGACTGCACAGTGCCACGTGGATGTGGATGTGGATGTGGATGTGGATGTGGATGTGGATGTGGATGTGGATGTGGATGTGGATGTGTTGATCTGGGCTGGGGCTGGCTGGGGTGTTTCCGAATAAATGCTCCTGGATTCAGGAGATGGTCCAAGAAGGATCAGCTACGCTCAGTCAAGAGCTCAGTTTGGAGTGCTCTTGACAAGAGGAAGTGTAAGTTGTTACAAGCAATCCATTATCACCCTTGACTTGTTTGGCTCCTCTCTGTATCTCCCTTGGGAGCACTGCAAAAGCCAAAGCTGTGTTTACATAGCTCTGCTCCTCCTTGGCAGTCTCCTTAACCTTTTGGAAACTGAGTGTGACACAAAAATAGCACACTGCAGGCACAGGTCTAGTAAACCTAACTCTGCCTATCCATAAAACAAGCAGTATAACAAATGGAGGTTTTGTCTTCAGTCTTTCTTTTTTCAAATAGTACTGGGAAGACACATTCTGCTTCAATTAAACAACAGGCGGATGCCGTGAACCAACCCAGAAAAAGACAATACTTTACTGGGGTTCTCTGCTAGCATCAGAAAAAACTACAGTCTTTTTATAATCAGGGTTTGTTGTTCAGTGCCTTGAAAAGGGTTGATGGGGAGCCTCAGGAACCATAGAAAAGACCAGGAAAACCTTTCCCTTCTCACCTCTTCTCCTCCATTTGAAGGTTTGGTTTCATCACGATGAGCCTCTTTCAGACTTGGATGCCCATAGCAGTTTCCCCACAAGGCATGCCAAAGGCAAACATGCAATCTTCTATGGCTGGAGTGCAGAGAAGAAGTTAAAATCTGTCCTCTGGTCTGGGAGGTAGGGATTGAAAATAATTTCTCATAGTTTCCAGGTCAATGTCTTAGTTGTCTAACTGTTCTCTCCTCCTTTCATATAAAGCTTCAATTACTCTGTTTGAAATGGGATGCAGTTAACAAAAGAGGTGAGGAACCTCTTTCTCTGCCCTGTTTGTCAGGATGGCTCATAGTTCAGTGATCAGATGAGATACAGAAACTGAATTTCCTCAGAGGAAACAGGGAGTAGTCTAGAGATTTAATGTGCTGTGTGATTCCTCTCACTACAGAACAATTGAATAAAAAAGAAAAAAAGAAAAAAAGATAAGGTCATCTTTGCATTCTAACCCACCCTGGCTAGAGCTTTTCTCCAGTCAGATGATTCATTACACCCAGACCAGACCTGAAACTGAATATATTTTTTCAAGTCTTCTTCACAAGAGCAAATTTCTCACTAAGACATCTCCATATGCTTAGTGCTGTAATATAGTAATTACTGAAAAAATCTCACTCAAGGAAAGTCATTCATGAGGGTATTTTTAGAAGAGCATCCTGCTGTCCTCATGCTATCCTCAATTATTTTAGGTCTGAGGATTGTGAGACAGGCTAAGGACCCTCTGCTTTCTGACAGAACAGTTCTGCTTAATTAAAATAACATAATTTGGAAGAGCAGACACAGATCAAATGGTAGAAAAATAAACCAGACCACAAAACAAGAGAGTAGGCTCATATTTGTCACCAGATCTGATTTTTACCTCTTACCCTTCACCAACACATAGTTTACCCATTTGAAGTGTTTTTGCATTGCTGCTATATGTGATGCTATCAGATCACTTCATGAGCAATTTTCACATTACAGAGTATAATAAACAGCTTCCAAAACATATCAGAGACACCTTCTCTGTATATTATTTTCATGTCAAAATTAATTCTTGCAAAAATAAATTGTGAAGGGAGCCTTACAGAAATTATTCTGAAATATTATGCTGTTAAAACTGAAACCTTATTTCCTTAAACTATCTGCAAGATTAAAAAAAAAAAAATCAGTATTTTTTCTCGATGGAGAATCTGCAGCATTGGCCAAAAACACCTACGAAATTCCGTAGCCATTACTTTGACTTTTTGAAAGTTATTTTCAACCTTCATATTGCAATTTCTTTAGCATACTATTGAAGGAGTAAATGTCATTCCTGAGTTATTCCCCACAACTCAAAATTTTTAATGGTCTCAGTGGGAGCAGATTTGCTCTCAAGTAATGTATTGCTGTGCCAACACAAAATATATTTGGCTGTCAATCTAGTAAAATGTGAGAAATGAAGCTAGAAAACTTATATGTGCTACCAAACTTCTTCCAGTCAGATCACCAGACCTGTCAAACTGTTAAACAAATATCACCAACGTGTCTGATACCCCTGTGAGTATCAATGGGATGGAGAACTTATTTCTAAAGGACCTCAGATAATGCTGGGAGGCTTCAAGCTGTCCGGGAGCTATTGGACTAAGTTATCTTTCAGCAGAAGCATCTCCTCATATGCAGAACAACTCCTGAACCTCTTCAGCCTGCAGAATGGCATGTTCACACAGCCCCTAAGAAGCTTTGACTTGGTTGTGTGGGCTGACAGTCAGGAGCTACACACACGGTTCCCTCGTTGCCACAGAGGTGGCATGACCATGAGAGGGGCTGGTGAGTAAACAGTGCACAGCCATCTCATTTTAACCTGCTTGAGTATGTGCAAATCACCACCCACACTCACAGAGTGAAGGGAAAAAGAAGGAAAATAGCACTTTTAGAGTGAGATCCTTAGTTATTTCCCATCTGGTAGGAAATGCCTAGCACCATGGAAGACCTGATGGCAGCAGAGGAGGAGGAAACCCTCCGTGATTCTCCATCACTCCCGCGCAACTTGCTGTTTGTCTTACGGTGAGCTAAATCAGCATGCAGGTTGGACTGCATACATTCTGGTCTATCATGACATAAACTACTGAAAAAAGCAATCGAGAGCCATTACATACTAGAGGGATTGATCTAATGGAAGAGTCTTTGTCTAAAATCGTGGTTATTGATTCTTGTACTCCCACGTGTGTATCAGCTATGCAAGATATGTTCATTCAAAATCCCAGTCCTGTCCAGCCAAAGATATGCTCATCTCTGTGATTTATTTTAGCTGCTTTGTGTCAGTATTAAACAAACGCCTTGTTTAACGCTGTTTGAGCAAGTGAAGATATGATAGAGAATGCCAGTTTTCCCCTAATAATCTGTCATTACCTAAAAAACTGTAAATGTTGGGCTATTGCTTTCATACAATATGAGATCATGTAACATAGACATTATTTCATTAGGCAACATTTAAATCTTCCTCTAGCTTCTATAAGTGCATTTGTCAGGTTACAATCTATAAATTCTATTTATTGTGAAGTCAATTCATTGCACTTCACTGAAATCTTTAAATTAATGGAGTCACTCTTCTGAAAGTTTGCTACTTTACAAGTTATTTGTCTTTATTCCTGAAGCCTGCGGATACCCAGGTAATTTTATTTTTAAACCTTCAAACTCTGAAAATGAGTCATTTCATACACCCTCTTCTGTCTCATGTAACACGTATTAGCTTCTTAAGGGAATAATCCTGAAAAGAATATCTCCTTATATCAAAGATATACATTTCCCCCATTTGTTTGTGCCAATGTTGGTGGGAATTAAATTTTTAATGTGGGATATGTGTCTAGTCTAAACATGACTAAGAAATAGCACACATTTCCATAGCACAAGATACATAAGATATTTCCTCTTTGGCATAAAAACATGCCTGAGAAAAAAATGCCATGAAATACCAAATGCAAACTTTACAGACCCAAAAATTAGTCGGCTATATTATTTTTTTGAAAGAGTAAGTTACCTTAGCTAGTAATGAGGAGTTAACCCTGAGCTGACAGCTGCTAGTTAGTACAAAACTAATATTACTTTCCCTGTTTTTATCTTTTTAAGAAAAGTGACAAGGCTGTATCTTCTGGACCCTTAAAAATAGCAGCTGTTATATGAGCTGGTTTCACAGTAATACTTCGGGTGTTAGAACTCCCAATAGGGACTTCTAGCACTGAAAGGGAAAGAAATGTACTTTCCATCTATCTTTCTGCATGGCCAGGGAGTGTAATCAAGTACAGCATTTCCAAAGTGGGTTGGTTTTTTGGTTGGTGTTTTTGTTTTTTGGCATTTTTTTCCCCTTTTGGGTTTTGTTTTGTCCTTTGAGAACTGTATACCTTTTCAGGTGAAAATAAAACAAAATCACTTTGCTGTGATTGAGTGATGGTGAAGGATAAGAAATGTCCTTTTATGCTGAGTAGGATTCAGAAGCCTGAATGGGAGCTGGGAAGAGCCAATCAGTTTAAAACTCCAGGCACATACCAGGGGTGGAAGTTATGGTTATGCTGCTACAGTATAGTCTGGAGACTGTTGTTTGCTCTGCAGCCAGGTGATACAGGAATGTGGCAGCAAAATTCACTTCCTCCCCAGTAGCCTGACTACATGCAGACTGCCATTGTCAGCTCCATTTGAAGCTGTCCTGGGACAATGTAAGTCACCACGTCTACACCAAAACCATGCCAGGAGGACTGTCTAACAGCACTTCCTCATTGCTGGTATTTTACTTAAGCAGATTTATTGATGTAGTCCTACAGACCCAAGCAACATACTGGCCCTAAGCTCTTCCCATGGCAATGTAAACCCTACTGCTTGAAACCAGCATAGCATCTTACTGGGAATTCCACTAGGTGGTAGGGTGGGAAAATGTCAAGTAAGGAGAGTTGTTGTCAGACCCCTTTGTTTTCTATTCTAATTTCTTTTGCAAATGAATCTTGTCTCTTGACAAAATATCACCTATCCAGCCCAATATGCATAAAAATCACACAACAGAACGATGGGGTGTGTCTGGAAAAGTTAATTCTGCCACAGAAACGGTAGGATTTGGAGAGAGATGGTTTATTCAGAAACCATTTATTTCCCCTTTTGTATTTCCTATCTCAGTCTACCATTCCTGTTGCCAGCAAAAGAGGCATCAAGGATATTTCACCAAAAAAAGAAGATTGACTTTCAATTTCTATTTCTTTCGTGGCCAACAAACAATATGCCTCTTTTAAAAGAAGCTTATATTTACTTGAGCTCCTTGAATCACATAAATTGCTTTCTTACAAAGAAACCACAACACTTTTGATCACAAAAGGTATTTATTTGTATGAAGATCAATATAAACTCAAAAGTTCCATTTTGAGATGTCCAGGTTACAACCATTTTTGGGCATCTGCTGCAAGCAATGTGGCTAAGTGAAGAAAATGTTTCTACAGCCTTACTGAAGAGGTGATGCAGTGTGGCACTGAGAGAGCACTGCTAGAGAAATAACAGGTGTGAGAATTAGGTGTTTTGAAAAGTGCTGCAGATTATGAAATGGCAAAGTGCACTGGACAAACTTTTTGCTTGGTAGAATACAGTCAGCATCAAAATTTGAGTTCTCTTAATCCATAGGAAAAAAACTAGAGTCAAAACATTTTATTCAATATTTTTGATACTGCATTTAAAAAGCACGTTTAATTAAATATAATTAGATACAACTATGAAAAATTCAAAAGAGATTTTGATTGCTCCACACTGGACAACTCTTTGTCAACCTGATAATTATTTTTCAAGGAACAAGGAGAAAAGATAATTTATAAGCAAAAGAGAAGAAACTTCTCTATGTTAAAGGATTGTTCTTTCTTCTGTTTTGCCATTGATTAAAAAGAAAATAAAATTTTACAATACTGGGACTGATACGGAGCCTAAGTCTGTCACCCATAGTCATGCTATTTCCCAGAGTAATGAAGGAGAGCAGCACCTGGTCATTAGTCAAGACCTACCTTGTTTTGTTCATGCAAAACTGCATTGAATTTTACCCAGATCTCTGGCAAAAATAGTTAAAGATCACATCCTGAGATATATTCCTAATATCACCTACTTTAAAGTAAGTGTAAAGAAACATATAATTTTTATTTAAGCATATTTTTAGTATATCCATGTACTTCTTTAAATCATACAGTCTTAATTAGAGTTCCTTGAAAATGAAAGAATTAGGATCTTTTGACCACAAATGCAGGTTGCAATATAAAGTAAGAGGGTAAATAAATTAGTATCTAGATAAACTTCTTGATTAAATGAATCTTGCTAAAAGCACCAGATGCAAAAAAGACAAAAGACTAATTGTCAGCATCAGTGATGCTAATTGAGTGATTGACTTGCTGATTACAGTGAACCACTGCTGTTAGAGTTTTGTGAGAATTGTTTGCTCTTTAATTATTCTCACATGTTGAAAATGCTGTTTGGTGGCATATTTTATATGCAATTATTTTGTCTACTGATACATGATTTTGTCTATTTGACACATTTGTCCTAGGAAGACATTTCTTATTGTAAGTTGAGATTTTTGTAGCAGGCAAGTAATTTTTCTATAAACAGTATTGACTAGACTAATATTGGTGGGTTTTATTTTTAAAGCTCTACACAATGTCTAATTTGTCTCCATTATTCATCATTTTTGATCCATGAACTTTTTCTGATTGCCACGGAATGTCATTTGCAATCTCATAGAAGTTTATAAATAGTAAGTGAAAAATCAGAAGCTCTTCAGCTAAAGGAAGTTGTGAAATGTTCAAGATGTAGCAGGGGTTCACCAAATGACATACGACTGAATACTCATAACAGAAAAACCCTCTAATTAGATCTAGCTGAGCTGTGGGAATATAATCAACAACCTCTCATTCCTAACAGCACTTAGTTTGAAAGACCTTCCAAATATATGACTTTGTCACGTCATGTGTTTAATATATGTAATTGGAACAGAAAAAAACCATGAATAATTATCAAGAGACTTACTGGATGTGGCTGTCATGTTCTTAATGGTACTAAAAATGTATTTAAAAGACATTAATATTTTCAATAATTGGAAAACAGCACATCTTTGCTTGCATATTTTGCCTTGCTTTCTGTGTTGGTGCTGTGCAAATATCTGGGAGTACTCCTGAAGAGAGGGGAGGATTGCTGCTTTGCTGCCTCTGTGTTTCTGAAATCCATTTTGTCACATAAGGAGTTTTGTGCTCCATGAAGCTCATACTGTCAGGTGTCTCCTGTGTAAGAACTAGATGGATGATCAGGAGGAGACTGAAGTCTCTAAGTCAGGACAGTAGCAAACTCTGACTTTATATTTTGTCCTGCAGCATTTTTACTGAACCTCATTCACAAGAGTTTCCAGTTCTCCAACCTAAAGTACCCCATTACCAGCTCCCATAGCTCGACTCCTCCTTACGCACATCGGGGGGGAGAAAAAGGTTTGAACCAAACATTTTTGGGGAGCAATCATAATAAAGAAGAGGCAAGGAGTAATGGCAGGAACCTGAAGCAATCTATTCTCCCAAAAATGTTTGTCTCTTTTTTGTATACATCTTTTCAAGCAATGAGATAGATTTGATGGACTTAGCTCAAGGTTTCACCTTGCAGCTCTGCAACCCTCTCTCGTGTAGCTTTGCTCAGGCTCAAAGGATCCTGAAGGAGCCAGCTAAAGAGCTGTGTGCAAAGAGACTCTGCAAGCAAGACATGCATTAATTCAGAATGCATTTTCTCACTGGAGAAAGCAGTGGCTGCTTGTTTTATAAGGACAAAAGTGCTATTTTGTCTTTATAAATAAGTGAATTTTCTTATTCAGGCTAATCACAGCACTTTGTGTCTGTCAGTCATGGAAGACTGCTTGGGGTGGATCCAAAATAACACCTTCCCACCTACTCAGCATTTAACTTTACTGTGTTCTGTGCATAGGAGTACAAAATAATCAGGTATTAAGTTAGCATTTTAATGACTCTTGGATCTCTAACAGACAGAAAGCAAAGGAATCCATCACTGTTTTTGCACATGGTGTCACGTATGTGCCAAACAGAAACACTCTGGAGTCATCAAAATGTTCTTTCCTTTTTATGTAACTGAAAGGGCTGAGGTAATTTTCTCAAAAGTAATTTTTAGGAGGAGGTGTTAATTGTTAGACATGTGAAAGCTTCAATATTATGCAAAAATGTTGATTTAACAGCCACATTATTCATCACTCACAAAGGGGTCTGATGAGTCTACTGACATGCAGAGAAAGATTTCCTTTTCCTTCCAAGAGCTAAGCATCATTATTGCTAAGCTAATGACTACTTTGAGGAAATGGCTACCAATGACAACTGGAGGATTTCTGACGCTGACGTCTGTTCTTGACAGAAATCAATTACTTGTAAGGCAATTGTGGTAAATAAAAAAATACTGAATTCAGAAAACGGAGGTATTGTTAGCCTGATGTGGCCCACACAACTGGAACATTTGATTCAAGGAAGTAATACACAATAAAAGAAATTACCCTTCTGTGAAGCCATTGTTACTGTGTGTACAGTTTCTACAATGCTAATCAATTGCAAAGGAATTAAATGAAAAATACCGTGCTTTTTACAAAGGGATACCTTCATCAGTATTCCACCAGAGACTTTCTGGAAATAACTAGGTGGGTCTGAATCAAAGCCTAACTCTGAATATCACCAAATTTTGGCTGAAGATATTGTGAATTTTCTCTCTTCTCCTCTGGGAACAATCATGTCTGTCTTTGCATTTTGGAGCTGTCTTCTCTGTTTTCAAGTCAGTTTAATAAGCTTCTGAAAACTGAAGATAAAATGGGTTGCAGAGCTGTCTTTTCAAGAAGCAACGTAGATCAATTTAGTTCATTAAGACCCTATCAAACTTTCACTATTGCTGTTATCAGACTCTAGATATTAAGGCAGCAGGACGTAGTGTTTTAACTTTAACTTTGAGATAACAAGATAATGTTGTAAATCAAGGAAATGAATCCACATGAACAGAAATACAACATCTTTCATCATCTGGAGCCCAAAGTGAGGTTTCTAGATTCCTTGACCTATCCCACAGATAAAATCAGGGGCCTAAGAACGGTTGTTAATATATTCTTTACAAAGCATTGCAAGACTCCTATCTAGTTTGTATGTGAGACTTTTCAGGTTATTTTTTGAGGTTAGCTTGATCCTTCTCTGCAGAGCATTTTTATTCCAGATTGTGCAGGATCTGACCACAGAGAAATAACAGCCAGAAAAACATAGTGTAATTTAGATCTAGGAGAAGCAGAGCTGTGTCCAAGCAGTTAAACTGCATTACACAGTGGGTGCCATGCATGAAGAACTGGGCCTAGTAAAAGTGAGTCTTAAGAAACATTAGACTAGACACTTAACTTCTAGATGGCTAGAGTTAAGGTAGAATTTATCACAACTTGGATATCAACTCCAAAATTACAATCCTGTCTCAGATACCAGACTGAAAACAACAGTCCTCAGTGTCCTACCTAAAGGCACTGGGAACCTCTCCTTGCACCCAGAGCTCCCTGAGCATTTTGAGGATATAACAACTCCCACCGAGCAAATGAGGCACCCAGTTTCCATCCAGTTTTACGTCACCTAAACCTGATTCCCACGAAAGGTCCAGTTCATTGCACAAGAGTAAGTGCCAGGCACATCATATTAGAGGGTCTGTCTTTCCAAAATACTGCAGTTCCACCAATAACCACAACAAAATTACGGCACTTTGAAAGAAAAATAGCTAACGATGGACAGCATGTCACAGTTCACAAGTCCGCTTGCTATTATGCATGAGTGTTTTTTATGGGAAATAAATGTCAGGTTTTGCCAATGAAGGCTGAAAAGCACTTGTCAGTGACAGAGTATACTCTATATTATTTTATGTTCTCAGTAGAATAAAGAAATAGGGAAAGTTAAGGCAGGAAGCATGTGGTGGCAGCTGGACGTATTCATGGGAGAGAGAAAAGATGCAAATGCAGCCTTTTTCTAGAAGTAACCTATCTGTCAGTGCTACATCAGTGAATCATGAGGAGGTCTGAAAATTTGGAACCCAAATATGGAGAATACTTGGACTTTACCACAGTGTTTGAGAACACGGCCTACATTTTCTTTCCCAAGTTAATGAAGCTGCTGTATCACTATAATTTCCCTTCCTCTGTCCACAGTGTAGCTGCATCCAACTCCTGCTTCAAAGTGATTTTGCCATCAGCCAATTCTCTGATCCTTGCAGGGGATGGAAGAATGATCTTTGCACTGTTTGGGTTTAATTTTGGAGCAGAGGAGATCCTGCTGAACATGTCTTGTCACTAAATCAGAGAGGTAATGTGAATTGTCTGGGGGGAATTTTCTCTGGACATTGTCAAAGCATGGGATTAGACTTGCAGGCTTGTGGGACTCTGCTTAATTTGAATTTTGATTGTGTTTCATGTTCAGACAAACATTGGAACAAAGGCAATCCATCTGAAAGAGCTGAAGGCTTATCCGACTGTTTTGATCTCAGGTTACACCACTGGGCTCACTTACTTTTCCCTCACAACAAAAAACAGCCAAGTCCTGCTAAATCACAACCCTTGGTCAGGATGAAAGTGGTTAATCTTGAAAGATGCCCACTAGACCTGTCCTGAATTTCAGTTTCTCTCTATCCTACATTTTTGATAGCTTTGGCACCCTTGTCTTCCTAATGACCTCATCTCTTCTTTCACCTTGGTAAAGAGTACATTTGCTTTCTCTCTCTCTCCCACTGGTGCACAGGGTAGCCCACCTACCTTGTTTGCTGTTGTAGGGGCCTCCTGTGCTTCCCCCTGTCCTGGGTGCCCTGCCATAGGGCAGCCCCTGCCCATCCAGCCCCTGTTCTCCAGACCTTCTCCTCAGTCCACTGTCCCTGCATATCCCTCAAGCTGTCAGTCTCACTTAGAGCCCAGCCATCCCTGAACTGGGATCCACAATCATCTGTTCATGTCTATCCTCCAGTTCCTCCATTTTCTCGCCCTTACATTTTGCCAGTCACCAAGAGATGGGACATCCTCTCACCTGGGGAGGATGGGAGAGTTGTGGGGTGTGTGTAATGAACCCCTCAGAGACATCCTCCACTTGCACCATAGGCAGCACGTAGAGAAATCTTCACAGGCGGGTGGGCATGGGCACATCCCCCTCTCCATGGACTCATGAGCCTTCTGTGGCAAAAGGTACATCATGACAGACTTGTACTCCAAGTGCTTTGGGTCACTGTCACTCTTCCAACTGCTCCAGATTCTCTTGCTGAGACTTTGGCTGCACATGTCTTCTTACCTCTTTCTTCCTCTGTCAGAGGCCCAACCAACTCAGTCCATCTTCTGATCCTAGCTCTGTCTATGCTGTCCATTCCTGCCACCTGGAGGAGGAGGAAAAACAATGGGTAAGGGGGTTTTCTAAAAAAAGTTTTTCTTCCTTCCTAGTCATGCCTCCAAGCAGTACTATGTCCCCAGCTCCACAGATGCCTTTTAGAACAAGTGGGTGCTCTCAGATGTGTCTTGCTGAGTATCACTCACCAGCTCCTCTGACACCCATGTCTGAGGCCCCAGCCCTCACACTCCGGGTTTTTCCATTCATTGTCCCTATTACCAGCTGTCTGCTCTTCTTGTCTTTCACTTTTCATTATTCTCTCCCTCACAGCATCACCTACAGGACTTACACAGCTCGCTGTCCTCTACTGTTCACCCTGCTCCAAACTCCCATTTACTTCTACTACTGCAAACACGCCTTTGTTGGCATTTCTACTTGTCTTCAACAGAAAAGGCTATCACAGCGAAATCAGAAAAAACATGACAAATAATTTAATCCCAGAGTTAAATTATGTAACTGCAATCACAGACACTTTCTCCTAAAATAAGGCAAAACCCTCCACAAACAAGTATTCAGGATAACCCTTTGTCTGTGCATGACTTTGGTTTGAACAACATCCACCCTTGTGGTTTTGATGAATGTTTCTTTTAATTTAATTTCATAAAGAAACAAATGTGGTTTTAATATAACAAAGTGTTGCACAAATGATGTTAAATGTAGTGAGTTTACTGAATTTGCTTTGATCTGTATTTTTTAATAAGTACAAAATTCTCTAAAGTCACATATTTGCTATAATTATGATTCTAAAATGGAAGTTTCACACAGTTCAGATTAGATAAATCATTCCCATTTCTCCTTTCTCTTTTTTTTTCTTTTTTTCAGTTTGATAGCCAAATATTTGAATTACTAAGTAGAATATACAAACTAATATAATTTAGGAATTTATTATGAAATAAAAGAAAATATTTACACCTACTATTACATTGTCTTTTAAAAATATTATCCTATATTTCATATTCAGTATGTTCTCGAGTCTACAGTACCTTTTCAACACTTCAAAGTTAAGATTAAATTCTTGTTTTGTACTTTAATAATACTGCACACCCAAAAGCTCTAGAACTTTCTAAAGTACTACACCACAACAGCTAGGAAGGTAAGAAAGCAAACTGCATAAATTTCTGACCTTCTGGCCCATTCTTTTTGTGTTACAATTTCCATTTTGATGACTTAGAATCACATTTGAATTACGTTTTTTTCTTCATTAAAATCTCATCTGTTCTGAGTTCCTGCATCCATGTACTTCTGCCATCTCTGATTTTTGAACTTCCATTCATTGTATTTTTCTATTAAGGAATTCTGAAAGTAAAGATGCAAAAACATGAGTGTGTCTTGAATGCTAACACTGACTTGATTTTCACTTTTTAACTACATTTTGCATTAATTTAACATAAGATAAGAATTTGATACATGTTATACAGAGCAGCTTATCATAAGTATGGAAAACCATAGGTTTGCAAATGGTTCTGCCCAACATGTAAGCTCTTCTGTGTTCCTGAAAGGTACGTCGTTAAAGATAGCAGTCCACCCAGAGGGAAGGCAGATGCCAAAAGCAGACAGCAGATCACTGCAGTAAAAGAGTAGGAACCAAAATATGAAAACATAAGATAACTGTCTGTGTGAGAGAGTACCTGGATTTGTGAATCTGAGGAGAGGAAAGTTTGAAGAGAGAGGGGAAGAAAGTGGTGTAAGAAAGGCTGACCAGGCAGATCTCTGGTAATGAGGACCACAGGTGGAGGCAGTTTCCAGGATGGGGTGGAAGTCAACCACAGGTCCAACCCACACAGCAGCAATGACAAACATAGAAGCACCAGGCAGCTTTTTACAAAGCCAGACTCTAAAGGCTACAGTCCCAAAGCTGATGAGCCAGACGCTCTGGAGGGAGAGGAAGACAGACCTCAGGCAGGACAATTGTTAATGTTTTAATACAAAGGGAAGTTCATGTGATGAAATTATACTGACAAGAACAGTTTAACTGTAGTCAAATTACATTCCTAGTCTTACCTTTCTTCCCTTTTTCCAACAATCTTATATTAAAATCAAACACTGAGAAGCTAATTTGTATATGATTCATGCAGGTCTTTTCTTCTTTTGCCTCTCGTTTTTATTCCCACACAGACAGGCACAATACCGCTCACATTGATATAATTGAAAACACTGCCACTGAATTCAGTAGGAGCAGCATCCAGCATAACATAAGTGGGTTACTCAGTTTCCATGGGATATCCATTGTCTCTGTGCACTTCCAGTATCATGCAGGCCTGCTATAGGAGCACAAAAATACCATATGACAATTATAGCATTAAAGACCGGCACACTGCAATCACATCCAAATTGTCAGCCCTAGAGTACAGCAGTGCTTCAAGCAAAAACTGCTTTGCTGCAGATTAATACTCGAAGAATAGAAGTAACTGGGTGGTTTTGTTGTACAAGAATGTATGCAATATCCGGTTTTCTGTAGGAGAGCATCATCAGGAATTATCTGAATCATCATGTTCATTCCAGTTAGGGCTTCATGCAGTTCAAATTCATATAATTCTTCTTTGAAGCTACCATGTGAATTCCATAAACTCACAAGGCAACAATGCTTGGCTTTCAAAGCATTTCATAAAAAGCTGTATAGAGTCCATTTCAAAGCACAGAAATGAATGGTTATTTTGACAGCCAAGGCAGTGATGCTGAGATACTAAGAACTACTTTCCACATCATTAAACACAGCCTTTACCCCTTGCTAGAGTAGCTGGTAAAAAAGGGCAGGCTGCTTTTGGTCATGACAGCTTTTCAACAGTTCCTTTTGTAGGGTATTAATCATGAATGTTTTTTTCACCTTTCAAAAAAGTTGGTTTTGTTTACATAATGGACCAGACATAATTTTTGCCAAATTGGCATACTATGATAGACACCTGAATTACTGAAGTTTATTGAATTTGAGACTGGGTATTCTAACCTTCCAAAAACTTCAGCCAGTCCAAAATGTACCCACTTTCTCAGACAGAATCTCGCTACAACACTACTCAGCAATCAGTGGAGATGCCTGAGCGTGCCTCTTCTTAATGAGAAAGGTCAGTTTAACAGTCCTCATGAGCTATTTACCTTCAGTAGAATCACTAAAATTCTCATGAGAGCTCATGAGAGCTTTCCAAGCAGATGATTCAATCCTGGAGTTCTTTACGAAGAATGAAAACTATTCTCTGAATCAAAGAAGTTGATGTGCAAAATTCCCATGTTCAGCCTTGTCACAATAGAGGGAGGAGAGCTGAATATCAAGACCTTTATATTCATACACTGACTGCACTCACATGTTGGCCTTGTCTGCACAAAATTAAAAACAGTCATGAGAGTGTATCACTATCTCCTAGTCAGTTTCTATCTCTATTACTACCTGTTTGCTGGAATTTATTTTCAGCTCAAAAGATGTGTATTTGGCTTAGGAAAAGCCTGGGACAGGATGGGTGCTCCAGGATAAATCTGTGCATGCTTTGCCCCACTTGTAAGTGACCTGGTCAGAGTGACCTGCTCCCTGAGCAGGCACTTGGACCTACACTAGGACTCCAGTGGAAATCAGAGCTGAGACTGAATCTTCACCATGCACATCTATAATAGAGATGGAGTATGAAGAAATAATTTGACAACAGACTTTGGTTTACCATTAAAGTCCTTAGAGCTCTTTTTCTTTGGAGGAAAACAGCATGTTTGTCTATAGAGCTCAGCACTGGACATGTCTTTATTTAACAACTTCATTGTTAAAGGAAGACAGACAAGGAATGCAATATGAACCTAAGGCCCAGTCAGTGTGCAAGCTGCACTATGTGCTCAGAAAAACAATTGTATTATGGAAGCACTGGCATGAAACAAATGAATTTTGCTGTATTTATTAATATAGGAACTTGGTTTCTAAAAGGAAATCTCAGAGGATGATAAACAGGTTGTCTTTTTTGTATTATTAGTGAGTATGGTACAGTTAGTATTGTAGGCTTGGAAGATGAGCACAAGAGATCTGAATTCCTTTAATTTCCTGGCTATTGTAATGGTACAAATAAACAGAATTTTCTACACCAGGGAACACACTTGACAGAAGGGTCAAATCCAGCATGATATGTAGGTACTGATAAAGAAGAGATTGTAAACGCTGTTCATCTATACCCAGGATGAAAAAAACGGCTAAAGAAAAGAACATTTAGTACCATTTTCAATATTAACTTTAAAAGGTGACAGAAAGTGCTGATGCTCTTGAGGAATACAAAATAAAGGCTTACTGTTATAAAGAGTTTGGGATTTATTTCACATCTGCAGAAATTCACAATTTTCTAATGGGGATGATTTTTTTATTTTTAAAAAATGAATGAAATTTAAACTGACAATATTGCAGTTCAGAATTTTCATCAAAAACCTTCTATGGAGAATTATATGATATAAGATTGTAGGAGCATAACCATTAATATCAAACATATACAGGCTAGAACTGTGTTTTTCACACGGCTATACTCCTGGCAGAGCTCCTAAATGCCTCAACTCCAACATTCATTTCTATTTAAAGGAAAATCACTTATTTACAGTATTTTTAATGATGATAAGTATGCACTAAGTGGAAACAAAACAAAAATACTGAAATTCTTACTTACAAAATAAGTATTTAAATATCAAGGACAGAAACATCATCCAGCCACATGCTGATCCTCTGAATTCTGCAGCACAAACTGCTTTTGTCTTCTGGTACACCTACTCTGTCATTATCTAAGTAACACTTACTGGCAGGTTTATTATCAGTCAGTCCCTCAGTAGTGTGCTATATCCATGTGCATTCTCGGCCTCCTGGTAGGAAACTGTAGCTGGTGATCTTCACAAGGATGCTTGGCTGCAGGGGTGCTGGGCCTGGTGACTTCACCTTGGAGTGAGAGCACAAAATTCAGGCTGACAGAGTGCAACTGGATATGTTTGATAACAAATTATTTAGACCGTTCTTTAGAATTTTTATGGAAATGAAATCCCATCAAGATTTATGGAATCATCTAAGTGTGAAAAAACTCTAGGATTTTCAATCTGGACCTGCAAGCCTTAACATGTTGAGAACAGTTTTGAGAGCTGTGAACCATCCCCCTCTGTCAGTAAGACGCGAAGGGTGGGAGTGCTAACATTTTCCCATTCCCTGCCACCCTAGTCCTGTCACAAGTGCAATGCTTGCAAGGTCGTAGCTCCCTCAGCCCAGTCCCAAGTCTGTTCTGTCTTTTTCTACAATATAACTGGACAAAGAACAGTTCTGTTCCATCTGTGTGCTGCAAAGTGGGGTGAGAAGAACAGGCAAACACAGGGAGATGCTCAAAATGTCCCTTTCCTTTTGTTTGCTGGCTACATAGACAGATGAAATGTTTGAAGCAATTGAAAACCCGCTTGACTGGCAACTTTTAAAACTGCTGATGATATGCACAGCAGGATAAACAGTTGCCTGATTATGCACTGTATACATTGCAAGGCTTCGTACTCAAAGAAAGTAGATTAATATCATAAAACATCTCCCACTCAAACACAGATTATAATTCATGCTGTATATGCATTATGCATATCAGTGGCATATCAGTGAAACACAGAAATCTGAATATAATTGTTTATTTATCCAAATGTAGAAAAAATAAACACTATTGGTAATTACAAAGACACCACATGAAAAAACAAAACAATGCACGTCTTTCACTTATGTTTTATGTGATAGAGGAGCACAGTCTAAGCATATATTTGGTATCTTTGAATATACAGCTTATCCAGACAAGCAATAATAAAGGATAATACAGTCTGAATTTTCCACAGCAATATGTCTGATTGACCTAAAAGATGTATTGCATTTGTAACTGAAGATTATTAAAACATCCTATACAGCTTTACATCAGGAAATAACTTTTTAGATATACCTTAGAATTCAACAAAAATCATGTCTTTCTACGAAATTCTGTGAGGAGGTAAAATATCCCATATCTACATAATCAACCCATAATTTTAAAGGAATTTTGATGTACATCAACTGTAGTTTTAGAAATGTAAGTTAATTTGTCCATCTAGTTCCATAGCCTTATCTAGAACCACTATGAATAATTACATACTGATTGCTTTCAAACAGAGAAAGTAGCTGTGGCACAGAAACTGTTGTACCATGATCAATCAGAGACCTTCTGAAAGGTCTTTCAGAGTTTCCTGTATTAATTAATAAAGAGAGGCACGTATCACCTTACAGGATATGGGGAACAGCTGTGTTTTCTTAACACAGATTGACAAATCTTGTGGAAAAGAGACAAATCTAGGAATGAAAGTTCAGCTCTCCACAAAAAAAAAATTATTAGAAACTGAAATTTCAGGTGCAGATGAAATAATTCAGTTCTGATCAGAAAACTTCCTGTGAAGAGTATGAAAAGCAGATGCTTTGCAGGATTGATAAGGTAACAGTGTACCTTCAGTTTTACGTTTAAGAGATGGAAAGAGTCAAATTGATGGTGCATTTCTTTAGCCTTTATCCATCTCTTTTCTTCTTAAAGTTTTTTTCTTCTTGAGTCCTCTTTTTGACTTTCAATACATCATTTGTAATCACACAAGGTCTTCCGAGAGACCTTTTCACCTAACGTACCTCGTTCCGTGTCTTCATCCACAGTAGCCTTATATGTAACTCTTGCAGTCTGTAATTTCCAATAATATTCCTTAAACTCTATAGACAGTAGAAACTAAACTAAATCAATTTCAGATTAACCTTGATTCTCATTAAGCTGTAAGGTGCATATTCTCTACAAGAGGTGTTTGTGAAACCCTCTCCTTTCTCCCAGTATTTTGATTTTATTATTCTGGCCAGTAAATTCCAACTTCCACAATATCTTCTTTCTATTAAAATCATGTTGATATCACAGCTAGTTTGGATCTAATGAATTATAAAAAGTCATGGCAAGTTCCTACTGCAACATTCCCTGAAGTGGTAATAAATCCCACACAAAGAAAATGTTTTCTTCGTGGGTCCTTTTGTTTCAGAGTCATTTCTAATAGAGCCTTATTCCAATTCTATGGAAGCTGAGAAGCTTCTTCTAGCTTCTTTGCCTCTAATGCTTGGTAAATAAGATAATATTGACTGCATTCTTAATATGAAAACCTGTTTTTTTATATTGTTTCAGTAATATCTTAAAATTTAGTTGCATATCCTTATACTTTCATCTGGACAACTATTCCTAAGGTCAATCAGGTGGTTTTTAAATTGTTAGTCTTTGTTATAAAACATTTTAAAGCTCCTCTTTCCTTTTGTATTATTCTGTGTGTAGTGGGCTCAATTCGAAACCGGGCAGAAATGCCAGTTAAGTGTAGTGAGTTTGGTTCACATCTATTACTTACTTATTTTCCTTCTGTGACATAAGAATTAGGAGAAAGCAAAGCAGGCTCAAAATTTTAAAGAATATAAAGAAAGCTTTATTAACAGAACTAAAAAAAAATATAATAAGAGTCAGAATGAACTTTCAGAACACTTCTCCTCCCCCCACTTCTTTTTTTTCCCACTGACAACGTAAAGAGACGAAACTTGGGATTTTTACAGTCAGTTTACCACCTCTGTACTAGTCTTTTTTCAGTTCACTTAGGGAGAGGAGTCTCTCTTGCCATGTTATGGAAATTTCTCTGTAAGAAACAGTTCTCTTGTGGCTTCAATGTCACAGCGAAACAGCCGCCCGGGAAATGGTTCTCTGCTCACATGTGAAAGTCCCTTCCCTCGACCTACAGCTTTCCCCACAACTGTTTTCAAGCGTTCAATCTTTAGCTAATGGGGTACCATTTTAAGGATGAGCTATTCAGAAGCAAAGGTTCTCTTCATCTATCTCTGGGATCATCGTCATCTCTGGGAACAGAGGTCTTTGTCTTCCCTGGGGGCAAGGGTCTTCATCACTCTCATCTCTCTCTGTTCAAGTGTCTCTTTATATCACAGCTACTTCAACATTTGCTTGTTTCAGCACAGGTACCTTTGCTCATGGTTGCAGTTTGGATGCTCCATCCCTCCATGCTTTTCATGAATTACAGGGGTCCACTGATGTATCATAGTTCATCACCATAGCCTTACAAAAGAATTTCAGCTTCTAGGTTCAAAGCATCTCTTCTTTCTCCTCTCTCTCTGGGCTTCAGCTTTTCCTTCTTCACTGACTTTGGTGTCTCTGTGGTATTTTCTTTACGTGCCTTCACCTTTCACTTCCCTTTTGACTTGGGAGAGGATTGATATCTGTAGGTTTCATCTGTTCTGGGGAATCTTACAGCACTGAAAGAGTTAATCTTACCCGGGCCTTGCAGCTGGAATTCGCCTCTTACTCTTGGTCACATGATCTCTGCTGGGCACAGCCGGAGCTCTTTTTGGTGCAGAATTTCATTTTTCGGCGGCCGCACTGAGGCGGGGCTGCTCTAAGGGAGCAGAAGCGGCTGAGATTTTAGCCGAGCCGCACTGACCCAGCTGACCCAGCTGGGCTGCACAGAGCAGGGCCCCCCAGTTACCTGTCCAAAAGCCAGAAGCAAGCGAGACTTTCCTGGAGTTTGTTCGTTCTGAAATGTGAATTCACCGAGGTCTGTCTAGCTTTCTCAAGTGGCTTAATATAGTTGTCAGTACTCCAACTAGCCAGCTGATTGGTTTTTTTGGGTCTGGAGGAAGCTGTCAGCAGCCTCTTGCAAAAATATCACTTCTGTGGCTGGTGCATTTCTCCTTAACTAAAAACCAAACTATGCTAAACCACGACGCTGCGGTTCATAGCCGTGGCTCTACCCAAAGGGCCCTGAGTGATAGTGATATTGTGAGATATCTACTTGTGCGTTCCTATTAACTCTTCATTGATCTCCCCATCAAAGACCAGGATTTTTTAGTACTACAACAGAAAATTTGACCTTTCTAAGCTTTCCTTTTAATAGAAATTTCTCTTTTCTTTACTCTAATTTGTAGGAATAAAACTTCAAGTTATTTGGGTTTTTTTCTAGGTTTTGCTAATAACAAGTTAAGTTTTGCTACCCTTTCTTATACTGAACACTCCCTCTCTCTATATAGGTGTCTTGCACTGACTCATGGATCTTTCTACCTCTGACATGCTGACAGTAAGCAAAACCTTCCCAGAAGGCGATTAAGCTATATAATACATCAAAACTCACACAGCAGGAAAGAGAGGAATAAAGATAACTTTATACAGTTGGATTTAGCTGTAAATTGTAATGAAAGTTTGAGATAAAGAAAAGACTTGAATAAACAGGAATGAACCTTGTAAAAGAAATTCTGGTGATTTTATTACTAATGAAAGGATTTTCAAGTATGGGAATCATGCAACATGCTGCAGAAAGAAGATAAACAAAATTCTGTGCTAACCTCAAATGCACTCCTTTCAATGAGTTTACAGAGCATCAAATTTCAAAATATGTCATTTCTGTTTGCAAAAAATCACTACAAGATTGCAAACTTGAGGAAGCAGTAAATATTTATTTTTATTATGTAAAAGGGTATTTAGCATATGGAACTTTATGGAGTGATAAGGATGTAGGCAGGCATATCCAAGGGGAAAAAAAACCACAATTGAATTGTTGGGTTTATTTATTTATGTATTTATGTACTGATTGATTGATTTTGTTGATTTTTGGCTGTCAATTGTTATAGTATCATTCAATCAAGGAAGTTAGCACTTTTTAACTACACACGATGAACTGCCAGATGACAAGTCTGACTAAAAACATTCTCATAGAAACAAAAAATTATTTAACTTTTCATTATATTCAGATCACTAATCTGCAACATTCACTTGACTGCCAAAATAAGAGACTACACTAAGAAAGTAATTGGTATCTGCAGACAGACAATGAATGCCAAAACCACGAGTAAGTCAGAAAATGCTGAGATCAGCACCAGCACTGATGTTCATTAGCTATGTTATAATCCAGCATGAATTTAAAATTTGTAATTTTTTAGAAGATCAATCAAAAAAATGTAAAAGACAAATTTGTCCTGTAAAAGATCTTAATATCTGTTTGGCACAAATGACATCTTTGTTCAAGATCATGCTTAGATATACTACAGAATAAGCTGATGACACCTACTTTGATCTTTTTAATTGTGACAACTGAACTGCAAGTTCTCATCATTGGGGGAGGGTAAAGATAAGGTTACACATGGACATCATCACCAGTATTACTGCATGGCAGTCCAGAACATCACCTGCTTAGGAATAACACATACAACCTTTTCAAAGTTTATTTGTGAAACTTTCTGCCAATGAAGAAGACTGGGTTGATTTCCAGAGAAGAGAGATCTTTTTTTTTTTTGTGTGTGTGCAGACAGAAGGCAATAAATCATTTTACAATACTTATTCAGACCTGTTGAAAACAATTTTCTATACTCAAAATAATCAGTGGGCAATGTTAACACTGAAGTTTCTCAAAGCGGATACCAAATCCTTGCCTATATTCTTCAGCATACAGAGTGAGAACTGGTGCAATCAATCCTTATATCATTCTAATGCAGAAAAATACTTCCATCTAATATCTTAGAGATACTCAGCTGCTGTTATCTTCCAGCACAAGAGACTTATAATACTAGAAGTTATATTGGGTTTACTTGTCCTGGTGTTGGCAGGGGAAGAGGGTGGAGAACTGCAGGAGTGGGTTCAGTGAAGAGAGTCAAGTGGCTTCCCCCATGTCAGACAGAGCCAGTTCCAGGCATCTCCAACACAGGCCAAACCTGACACCATCGATGATGCTGGTGGCACCTCTGGGATTACATATTTAAGAAAGAGTAAAATTGTTGTGCAGAAGTTGTAAGAGAGGAGTAAGAAAATGCAAGAGAAACAACCGTGCAGGCACCAAGGTCAGTGAAGAAGGAGGTGCTCCAGGTCCCAGAGCACAGATTCCCCTGCAGCCCATGGAGAAGACTATGGTGATGCAGGTTGTCTCCCTGCATCCCGAGGAGGACAACAGTGTATCTGATATCCCCATTGCAGCCCATGAAGGACCCTACACTGCAGCAGGCAGATACACCCAAAAGGAAAACGCAGCCCATGGAGAGGACCTCACACAAAAGTGGGAAAAAAATGTGAAAAATGGAGATTATCTCTATATTCTCTATAGATCTATATATATGTCTATATTCTAAAGAATATCTCCTTTCAAAATAGAGATATTCCGTTGGATCATGGGACAAAGTTAAAGTTAAAACAAGCTAGTTGAAAGGTAGGGTGATAACAGTTCAGCTTTCAACGTAGTTGCCGTGAGGGAAGACAGTCAAAAAAAAAATGGTTTAGAAACCTGAATAGACACTAGCATATGACAGGAGGAGCAGTCCTGTAAAGAAAGCAGTAGGTGCTGACATGTAAATTTGCAAGCAACTAGATAAGGTTTAATATCTTCCAATTAAACAAACTTATTTAGGTGAGGTGAATCCTAGACTAAAATGCAGTATTTTGGGACTGCTTAGACTTGGAGAATTTGAATAACAGCATGTCCCCATGTGCGACCCATAGTCCTCTGAGACAAAGAGTCCAGTAAGCAAAGAGTACATTACCTACACTATAAACTATAAAATGTTATCATAATGGTGGTAGTGTTTTCTTATTTGTCTTCTGATTATATTTCTCACACATGCTTCTCCTTGTCTCTCTCTTCTCATCATTGAAAAATGTATTGGAACACAGGCAAAGTTTCTTCTGCCTCCTACTCTTTCAAATTTGTTTTGACATAGAGAAACTCCCTACACCAGCATGGGAAAATTAGCTGAAGTATCTATCCTGATTTTGGAGTGGTGGAAAGAGAGGACAGCCCTGACATGGATCCATCTCATTATTAAAGAATGGTCCTGCCAAAACCAAATAGAAAGTAACTTGAATATCAGAGGTGCAGACACATTTTACATGTTTACTTATCAGATTTTAGAGATGTCTCTTATCAGCCCTAAAGGACACACTAAATTATTCTTTCATACACTCCTCTGTTTTAAAGGATGTAGAATTACTAAACTGAGTAATTAATCTGAGTGTGGACTCAGACTGCTATTATTCTATGAAAGTTTGGATCGTTAATTATTAATTAGCTTTAAAAAGCTGCTTTCTAATTGTGATTGAGTTAATCTGTTGTCAAGGTGGTTTAAATTTGACACAGATTCAGAAGAACTAAGCCAGTAGGCATGTGGAAAATCCAAAGTGCACATATGAAGTAGGTATCTGAAACCAAATGTCCCATGTCTGCTTTTTTTCTTTAAACTCAAGAATGTTTATGGAACGGAACCGTTTTGATCTTTACAGTTGTTTTTCCTAGAAGTTGGTTCATGGAAAGACCACTGTCTCCCATTTATAATTAGTCTCTTGTGTACCAAATTCTGAATTAGCAAGTTCCAGCTCAAGGGAAAGAAAATGTAGGAGCAAAATGTCTTAATTGCTAGTCTTTATGTAAGAAAGTCAGCAAGTCACATTCGATATTTCTTTCCAGACTGCTGCCTTTTCCCTGGGGAGACATGAAACAGGACATTCACTTAAACAGATGGTTGTTGCCTCTGAATTATTTAAAAGCTAAATCAATGAGAAGCTTCTGCTGCCATGAGGGGAAAGAGTGTGCTGGAAGCATTCCTTCTCCTCCACCCTCTCCTGTAAGAAGTGGCCAGGAAGAGAGTCTGTTACTGGCAGCATCAAAGCCTAAGGGGGTGGAAGGGGAGGATGAAAAAGTGAAACCTGGATTCTAGAGCTATCAAAGGAGAGCTTTCTAACATAAGAAATATGTTTCTCCTCTTCAAACGGTATTGCATCCAGTTTGGTGCACATCTATGGTTACTAGATGGGGTTAATGGAACAGGAGGATTTAAAAAAAATAAACAAAAATACAGAGAAAAGAATAACAACAATAACAAAAGAAACCCCAGTCAACCAAAAAAAAAACCCCTCCCAAACCCCAAAAAGAGGCTAGATAGCCTGTACTGTATAGTCAACAGGTTTGCATTATATGTAAGATATACTCAGAACTCACTTTTAAAACACTGTGAGACCAAAGGCTAATTTATTTGAGCTATGCACTCAGCACTGGCAATATCTCAGGGAAAACACTGTAAGGCCGTATTTCTCCATGTTATTTTGAGATGCAAGTGTATAATCCTTTGCGATGCATAAGTACTGTCCTACTACAAGAAGGAGCGGCTCTTGCAGACAGTGCCATCAGACTTATAAGATGTTTCTTTGATAAATAGAATCTTCAGGCAAACAGTATGCCCAGTATGTCCAGTGTCCCTCAACCTCAAATTTCCAACCTTCTAATTTTGAAAATAAATATAAAGCCTTCATCAAAGAGAGAGACAGGAACTTCTTCTTAACCCTCCAAATGTGTTTTACTGGCCGAGGCCATGAATTAGAGCGGATAGTGATGATTACAGCTGGTAGTGAAGAAAAAGGATACCTCTTCGGGTTCAGATCCCGCCTGTCACAGCTGGCCAGCTGCGGCCCGGCGGGCGGAGCCGAGGCATGAGGCGCTGTCCGTGGTGCTGAAGATCCTCGGCCGTCCTCGCGGTACCCGGGACTGCCGTCCCACCCCCGGCTCCAGGGGAACCCCAAAATCAGAGTCCCCCCTCACGTCCCTCCGCAGCGCCGAGAAGTTTGCACCAGAGGGCGAGGGGCTGGGATGGGCTGCACAGTGTGAGGCAAGCGGGTTAGTTTTGCTTAGCTTGTAATCAATCTTTATTTCTGTTTTTGCTTTAAGCAAAACACCCAAACATCCATCAACCACTGGACTGAGTGCCGAGCCAAGCAGGCTGTGAACAGAGGTGTATACTTAATATTCCACGGGGTAAATAAAAAAAAAAAAAAGAAAGAAAAAAAATAGTCAAAAACAACTGTATGATCACCACCTGGGAGGGAAAAAAAAATGCAGCTGGTTGTGCCTTTTGAACTCAAAAGCCACCTGGACAGAGACCTGACACAGAGGTAAATAATAATAAAATCACCTTTAAATTTTTGACAGTTGAAATAATTTTGTAATCCTTTAGTACCACTAGGTCTGGGGGAGGCAGAACCTTAAAGCACCTTCACATTCACATAAGGAAAACTCAGCCTGTGTTGTTATATTATCATACAGATAAAAAATTTGCATTCTTGTGCAAAGCTTATCTTCTGAATCAATCATGTGTGGTATAACTTTCCAGTTAGTGCCCAGATAAAATGAAGCAGAGCTCAAAACTTTTACCTGGCTAGATGGTGGCAATCCTTCTTTGTGGATTTTGTTGCATATATATCAATCTTCTTGTTTGTTGATGTTCTACAATATTTTTGACTTTAAATCCTAATGCACAATGTGTTAAAGTGTGGGAAGATCTTGTGTGAAATACTAGAATGAGAGTTGCTCAGCAGTAGAAATAAACAGACTAGAGACACTCAGTTTCTGAGTATGGAAAGTGTAAAGACAAAAATCTGAGCATCACACTATTATTAATTCACCTGCCTGCAAACTAGCCAGTCTACACAGTTACTCTTCTCTAAATGTAGAAAAATGGGGCTGCTTACTTTCTCACAGTGATGATTTATTTTTCATAACGAACAACTAAGTAACAGCATAAATTTGGTATTAAGGAAAGGAAGCACCACGATCACAAACAGCCTTTAGGTACCCAATTCCTTAATGCAATGAAAAATTTGCATGGCTTTAAACATTAGCACGAGGTACAACCCTTGCTATTCACTAAAGAATTCAAGTACATTCTGAATCTCACTGAACTAGCACACACTTAAGTTGTTTGGAGAAAAAGGATGTATTGGTGTAATTACTTACAACAGTTAAGTTTACACTGAGCAGAAGGATAAATGAGTAAATGGCATAGAACTCACAGGTTCTCTGTAAATAAACTTCAGCTGGACAACACATGGAAACAATGCATGTGCAAATATGACCCACCAATTTTGTTAGCTACACATTTCCTTGTTAATTTGGTTTCGTGTTACTGGTTAAAACAAGATGACCATAAATCCAGGTGATATGACTTTCCAATTGACTCTAAAATCTGTCATTAATGAAAACATTTTGACTTTCTATATTATTCTTTCATTATTGTAATGCTATCTATACAACATTTATTAGATTTTAATGTTTTTTCCTGAAAATCTGGCTGGCGAAGAGAATTATTTGCCTTGTCTTACCTTTGATTATTCCATCAACTTTACAGGACTTCAGGATACTTCACTGACTCTGAAAGCTGTGAAAATGAAACACACCACTTGAAGTTCCGTGCAAACTTCTTTCTATATCAGATGAGCAAAGACAAACCAAGCTTCTCTTGAAGTTCAGTAGACAGATACCCACTAGATATGTGGACTCTCTGGAGGTTCCCTAGATATTGCACACAGAAGCCAAAGAGCTATGATAATTTCTCTGGCAAGCAGCATTCGACAGAAATGGAGAGTGTCAAGTGCTCTTTTAGGGACTGCAAGCATAACTGCTTGATAGGAGGTAGTCATTTCTCGTACAAGCACTACGAAAGCTACTGATTCTCTTCCTCCTATTTTTCTTTTAAGATTCATTTACAAGACCAAATTTAGTTATGTAGATTCAGGTCTTAAATGTGCAAGACTGTAGGCAGCCTTACTGCTGTCTCACTGGAACCTCCACCAGCTACAAATGAGGTAGGCTTGCGTATATGTGTAGGTGTGAGTGTGTGCACATGCAGCTAATGATGGGCTGGATGTTCTTACAAATAGGAAGTTTTCCCTGAGGAATCAAATAAAGTCATGGAAAATGAGAACCAATGTGATCTTTCCTTTTCCCCTCCCGTCTGAAATATAATAATTTTTCAGTCTGATCCATGATTTTTGAGCAGGTAGTCTCTGCAGAGTAGTAGAGAATATACAGACAAAGAAGCAAATATTTTTTTATTTTCCAAACAGTCTGACAACAGCAAGGTTTACACTTACAGGAAGAAGCAATCATTTCAATTTGAAGGTATCTTTTTCAGATAAAAAGATATGATTTTTCAGAGAAATAACAAGCAAAAGCCCAGAAGTACAGATCAGCAAGAATGATTTATAAGTATAATGCAAGAGTCTGACATGAATCATCCTGTTGTACCACTGATGGACTGAGAGCCAACATCCCTTATAGCCTTCATTCTGTTTTAAGTCACTAAATACAGAAGCAAAACTTCAGAGTTCATTGAGGGCAACACATTTTTTGTGCTAATATAACAAGCATCCTTAAACTTATTCAAAAATAGAAGTACTTGCCTAAGAACATCTATGAAATTAAAAAAACCTGAACTGTGGACTTTTAATTGTTCACCTCACCAAAAAAACCTAGGCTCAGCAGCTTGCAAAACTGTGGTGCTTACATGATACATATACAAGTTTGGTGTGGCTGGGATGAATGAAAAAAAATATTAAAATAAAATTTGAAAATAAGACAATTACATGTAGGGAGAACTAATTTTAGATTATGGCCTGCCAGATTTACTCATATCTCCCCTAGGACAGCTGCCAGTACTTTGACATGGTAACAAACATAATCGAGGAAAGAGCTCATGCATATTCCATCACCCTTTCTCCCACGGAGTGGGAACAGTAGCCTAAAGGCTTAAGAGGTGAACATCTGGGGTATGTTCCCACACTTATATAGGCATGAGTCTGAGGATGATTATTTTTATGTATTCCACATACACATGCACCTACACATGGAAAAATAGACCACCACATGATATTTACCTTGCAGATATATACTGGCTCTTTTCCAAAGAGGAAATGGATGAAAATCAGCACACATCAGGGCTTCTACATTTCTATTTTATTCGCCAAATATGCATGTCACCTCCACGCATAGACATATACGTGGACATCACATACATATATAGTGATCATTCATAAGTTTTAAGACATGCATATGCTTGTTTTTGTATATTTTGCAGTGATTTCCAGTAGTAAACTATTTCATGACCCTGTTATGAAAAAGGCTACCTACTATCAGTTAATGTTATTGCCACCTTCATAGTCCAATATAATATAAAGCTCTTGCTATCACTGTATTTTTTAGGAAAAAATTTGTAATGCTCTCATTCTGTAAAATACATTTCTTTCAGGTAAACAGCTGAAGCCAGTTGTCATAAAAATAGCCTGGTGCTTTGTGGTATTTCACATGACAGGACCAGCTCATCATGTTCCATTTAATTTTCTTAGCTAGGTGACTGTCACAGAGAAGGGCATTGCCCACAGGGGGTGTCACAAAGAGCCTCTTTCTCATCCTTCCCACAGAAATTTGAGAACTTTGGGGAGGATGACCACTCTGCTGCCTGCCCTTTGCAAAAGTTTTCAATGTGTTCTTCCATCTGTAAAGAGAGTTCTCTGCAGTACTCCAAGCCTAGGTCACCTGAGGAAGGCTGATCTTCATCCTGGAAGTTCATAATGGATGTTTATCATTCAAAGACAGAAGAGCAATTTGTAACAAAGAGTCACAAAAGAGAGAAATGGCTCTTTGTACCATCCGCATTTGTTACATGATGAAAGCACAGGCCTTCATGTTTAAGTGGCTTTTATTAGAATGTCAGCTAGTATAAAGGGAGATTTCATAAAAATATTTTTCTGTGCTAGAAAAATGTATTGCACTCCACAGCACTCTGAAATTCTTGTTTCATGCAATATTGACAGTTTGACATTTACAGACTGGTGGTATGACACTCAGACAATATAACACTCGCCTGTCTCTGAGTCAGAAAATGACATCTGTGCAGAAGGTTTTGTTTATCATCTGGATCCATTCTACAGTCCCTTTTGTATCACTTAGAAAACCACCACATTAACATGAGGTTGCTCATGCAAAAAATAGGGAAACATCATTTTAATTGTTTTACAGACAAATAGAAGTAAAGAAAGTGATATGCCTAAATTAACATAGAGATTTGAGGTGGGGCTATGGAGAGAAACCAGAGAAGCTGAGTCCTGGCTCACTCTCTCAGCTGCTGGACATCCATTCTCCATCTTAGAATGATGTTCCGCTCTTTGGAAAGCTGAATGTACCATCTTCCAATGGCCTGTAACCAGCTGCCGGAACTCACAGCCAAGGGAAAGAAAAAGACACAAATAGAAAAGACAGAGCATGATCTGCACAACAACACTCTCAAACCCAGAAAATAATTCTCCACTTTTCTGTGCCATGTTATGTCATCCTTTGGGCAATAAAATTGAAGAAATGTTGTTAATCTTGTCAATTATCATCAATAGAAGTTTTTTCCCTAAGATTCAGCAATTAAAGGAAAAAAAATATTTGCAGTCCTGGCTTAATTATTCATTTGGAAGAGATGCTATTAATGGCCTTTTTCCTCCCTGTGAAATGACTGTGGTAAGCAAGGTACCTACAGATGCAAACATTTTATTTAGTTTTCCAAAGAAATAAAGACTAGCAGATAGTTCTGTCAGAGCAGAATAGAACCTGGCTTCTAGTCTCATTACATAGAAAGGAATTCCAAAAATTCTCTCGTTTCTTTCTAATTATTTCAAGTAGAGACAATATAGAGGAAAAAAGTTTTTAAAATATTTGTTCACATTTTTCTTTGGCATGTTTGGTATTGGCTTATATTTCTTTTGTTCAAATATTTATACCTTCAAATCACACTGGTAGAAATGTTTTTCAATATCATATGCACAAGCATTCACAGAAACTGAATATTCTGTCCTCCTACCTGGCAGTTTATTTTAGAAAAGTTCTTTTATCAGTCAGATCAGAGCAAGGAAATAGCAGCACATGACTTATCTGATCTATCACTACAACTAGAATATCAAATATTCTGAGAACCAGTCACAGGCAAGCCACAGAATACAAATTTTAATCACTAACACATTATCTGAGTAATCTCAAGTAACAAAGAAATCCTCCAAAACATGATGGGATTGCAAATATTTTTTCAGGAGAAGAGCAGTACATTGGTTCTGTGAATTATTCATCTAAATCTTATAAATATGTATTTTATAACAGCAGGGTATACTAGTCAATAACTTCTACTAATAACCTGAATTAAAGGCAAACTCTAAATAAAATTTTTAAGAGGTTTTGTAGCCTTTTAATGTTTTTGATCAGCAAAATTTCAAAGGGCCTTCTTCTGCATTTTAAATTTTGAAATACCATCAAGCCTAGGCTCAGGTTTGTTTAAAAACTTGATGAGACTCTCAAAACTGTAGTGAAATATTTCCTTATACTGATTGAAGGGGAAGGAGAAAAGATGCACTTTCCTTTCGAGTGTTTATTTGCTGGGGGTCAGTAAGACAGAATTACTAAAACAAGATATGTTGCACATACGGCGTATGAGAGAAACATTCAGTGTTCCGGCTACCTCCTTGTCCCTTCTCTTCACTGAACATCAACCAGCTACACGAGCATTTTAAACTGAGCACTGGCACGTGACCTGAAATGCATCCAGTCCCCCAGTGGTCTGGACGTGTGTATCAGGCTGTGATTTCCACCTGGAGCTGCATCCATGTGCACATGCTGGAGCTTTGGCTGGGATGTCTCCTTGCATGACCTCTTGCGTGCACGCGTGCTTGCAGGTGTGCGTGTGTGCACGGGTGCCAGACCAGGGTCACGCATCCATTTATACAACGCTTGCATTTTGATGGAGTGTTGCCCAGACATTTCCAACAAGGCAGCAGCCACCATGAAGTCCTTAGGAAAAACTGGCAAGAGAAATTTGCCTGCTGGGTTTTTAACGCTTCTTCTCTGAATGTCCCAAGCAGTTTCTGAGAAATAACACACAGAATTAATTCAATTTGGTTTTTCTGTTGGCAGTCTTCAGTTTGCAGCATATAGAGTGTGCTTGGTAACCTTGGAAAAAGGAGGAGGGAAATCACCATTTTTGCAGGTAACCATGTCATGTACTTCACCATAAGACCCTTTGGATTCACAGTAATTACTAGAAATTTTTCTGGAAAATTGTGGCTGAATTTTACAGACCTCTCTATATTTGCACCTTTTCTGGACATTTTATTCTAATCAGTTATGTAAAACCTTTTACTTTAGCTTGGTTGTGTCTTTTTGTTTTCTAATGTTTACTCATATGTTCATTTCAGAGAATAATCAAAATCCCCTTAAGCCAGGAGACTCCATAACGGAGAAAGTCAAAGTTCTGAGACCAAGAAGATGCTCTGGTAATGTGGGACACGTAGGAACCATTTAGCCATTATAAGGTTGCTATGGTGACAGAGTAATTTCAAGGGAGGGTTTGAGAACTACCTAGAAGATATATAGCTTTGGCTTATCTTTTCATGTAAGGACCTGCTGACGGCTGTTCACTATGATTCTTCCTAAAACATAAACCCCCAATTCTCATTGGTAAAGCACCAAACATAGTTATGTTGAGATTCCAGCTTGCTACTGAAAGCTCCCTAAAATCCTCATATCCTTTCCTATCATCTTTCCTTTTGCAATCTTCTTTTAAAACCAAACAAGTAGTTTCTAATTCCCCCCATCTCATCCACAGAAAGATGTTTCCACCCGAGAATTGATATCTTTATACCTAATTTGTTTTTTTCATATGTAACAGTTTCTGGAAGGTTTTGGGATCTTTCTCAAAACAAAGGTGTTTTCTTTATTAAAAAATATATCAAAGCTGAAATTACAGGGAATCATGGTAGTGTTGCTGTGACAAGGATCTGTCAGCAATTTAATACAATATTCTCTGCCTGAGAGAAGGAGAAGGAGCTACTTCATAGCAAAATATCATATTCGTATCTCTTTCATGGACAAAAAGCACAAGAAGAATATTCAGAACTAGCCTAAATCACATATCCTTAGTTGTATACATATGTATTATAATAAATTTTAGTGTAAAACGATAGTCACTAGTTATTTTTGATATATTTGATTCTATTTTCATAGACACAGAACACAGTATGCCAGCCAGAAGAGGGAATGTAATTTATCAGTCCTGATGTGCAGTGTTGTGCTGACAATGGTGAGTACACTGGTGATAAATTGAGCCAAAGGAGATGCTTCAAATTAGATCCACATTAGAAATTTTTCTTCACAAAGAGAAGGAGAAACCTTGTCATTTACCAGAAGGAGAAAAAGAATTTATGCAGCAAGGAGGTAAATTTTACTCTGACTTTTGAATTTCTTATCAGTAACAATGCAAGGTACCAAAATTCAGCATGTTGGAATCCTCTTCTTAATACACTGTACTGCTAGCTTGCTATGCTTTTCCTTGCAATTGGTGTAGCTCTGGAGGCTATTAAGCAGCTGTTCTTCCTTTGTGGAATCATAATTAAAATTAACAGGAAAGACCTGTTGCTAGGGTCTGGCCTGAAATAAGGCCATTGACTGACATTAATATTACCTGTGGAAAGGCAGAATGTGACATTTCTGTAACTCCTCGAGTCATTCCCATTCCAAGTTCTTAGAAGAAAGGTGTTTCATGGTGTGTGTTAAAATAGCTGGTTCTCTGTTGCACTTTCCTTTGGGCTAGTTTTCATCTATTTCAAGATTTTGGGGCACAATGTCATTTTTAGAAGTTTAACCAGTGAATGTGGGAAGGAGTAGAGAGAATTTGCACTAAAAACAGTGAAGCCCATCCTATCTTGGGTGCACAAGAACTGCTGTACTGTGTCAGATAAAAGAGCCATCTGGGCCCACATCCTTATGAGATTAGCCAGGCACAGATAGATAGGAAAAGGCACTAAGAAAACAGGGTCTTTCCCAGTCTGTCCTCAAAGTTCTTAGAATATAGGCATGTAATCTGAAGCTAATTTAGCCTATTTTTAAATGTCCTAAAATGGCTCTATCCTTCAGAAGTATGATTAAAACTATTTCTAGCTCTTAAAAACATCACATTATAATGATCTGAAGGATCATACTACTCCATAATATGAAATATGACAAAGTGCTGATTTTCTTCTCAACCTCAGTTTAGACCTGGCTCTTTCTAGTCAGCTCATACAAGTAAAAGAGGTTTCAAGCAGTTAAACACTGTGGATTCAGACTTTCATGCATCACCATCAAAAGATGATGATGCACGAAACTCACTTGCCGCAAGACCATGGGAAGGATATCTCGTCAGTTGTTGAACGGCAACTAAACATAGCAATCATGGGAAGGGCTTGAGGCACGGGGAAGGGAGTGGTTCTGCAGCTCCTGACTTCTGGTGGGTGGGTGCTTTCTACCAGTCCTGGTTATAGCACAGCCCTGCTCAACCACGCCCTTTTGGGCAGCAGGGTCAGGCAGACAGGGACACGCTGAATATTCCTGTCTGATCTGTGAGATCCTGAGGACAGGCAGACACCAGGGACCTGCATGGAAAACATGCTTGATCTATGCACTGCTACAGAAGAGTGTGAAAAGGGGAAAATAATGTTGAGTCTCACATTCAGCATGAAAGATGTGACAATGGAATCTGGGAATCTGCTGATAGAAGTGCTCTCTAAAATGGGGTAAAAACCTAGCAGCTCTGAGGAACTAGGGGCAGTTGTCAAAATTTTAATGGTCATATAGAAATAACCATATGGAAATTGTTTTATGGATGCCAAGCAAAAATGTTTCTACTTACCTTTGAAACGGAGTGGTTCTGAAGAAAGCTTCTCTACTCAGATTTTCTTCTATCAAATACCTTACAAAACCCCAGTACCTCAGTTTTCTGTAGAATATCCTTTTCTCAATTTTTTTCTGCATCTAGAAAGAGCTTTTGAATAGATACATATAATAGTGATAATGTAACTAAAATTATCATCCACCCATACACTTGCAATTGATTTTCCTCTAAAGCTGATTTTTTCTCTATAGTTCTTGCATCTAATTATCATCAATTTGAGCTCAGGAAGGAAATGATCTAACAATGAAGAGATCAATTATCTTAGCAGCAAAAGGAAAAAAAATCAAATTAGTAAACTGGCAATTTTAGATGGCAATTTGATCTTTGGGACATGTGGTGCTAAGATGAACAATGCAGAAAACAACTTACCTTGGGGAAAGTCAATTGAATTCAGTATAACACTGTCAGAGGCTTCTGTCACTGAACTGTCAGGGTAATTAATTTCCATCCAATACCTGAAAATAGCAAAGTGTTCTGTACAAAATATGTTTAAGCCGAACCAAGGCATTGTGATTATACATTGATCTGAAAGAGAATGACGCCATTCTCCGAGGATATGGTCTGGTTTTTTATACAGGAATACTTCACCAGAGTCAAACACAATGATTTATTAACACACAAGAAGTACCCTGGCAGGCATAGTTAATATTTTAGTACTGCAGGCGATGGAATGTGACAGCTTCACCTGTTGTTCTGACCTTTATTTTTCTTCATACCATAATTTCCTAGAACTTCCATTTATCTTGAGAACATGCAATTAGAGAGATCCTTTAAGGTAAGCCACAATCATTTCTCACATACTGTTCAAATTTTTTTCCTAAATGAAGCTTGTTCTTCACAGTGCACCATTCAAAGCAGTTCAGAGTGGTTCACTGAGAACAATAAAGTTGTTAAAAGAAACGCAATAAAAGATACCAATTAGGAAGCTGAATATTTTAGACTAAAATTTTGTTTTGAACAGTTCAATATTTCAGGGAAGACTGCATACCAAAAAAGCACAGATAAACCATGGGCAGAGCAAGTATTTGTTAAAAGTTTTAAGTGAAAGAAGAAGAAACAACTGAGTGACAGTCATTAAATTTGAATGGATTGTCTCTAACTTCTGCTGTATAAGCTTCAGGAGCAAATAATTTCCTTTCTACCAGTAGTGATGATATATCATAGAACAATAAAGAGGAGAACTGAAAACAAAACTGGCAAGGCATGCTAATTAAAAATCTGAAGAGCTAAATCCTATTTTGGTAATTTGTGAGGTTCTTTTCCCCTGCCTTCTCTAATACTATTTTATCATCTTCCTTCAAAATTACAACTTATTTGAAAACAAAGATATGTTTTCTTGTCAAGTCTGTATAGTATTTTAGTTTCTTGTAGAGCTGGGTGTGACAGTTTCTTTGCCTTCACACAATAATAATTTTCTCATTTGCATGCCCAAGTCTGAGAGGTGACTGCTGTGTTTTCTGCAATGAAAGGAGAGAACCACATTACTGAATTTACCAGAAATATTCTGAAAAAAGTATTAAGTATTTTCTGAACCTAGAAGAACTGAACTGACAAGAAAAGTAATCAGGTAAGATCCATGCAGGGTAACTTTAGACTGGGGAGGCAGGTCCATGAATTCCATCTGGAGTCACCCAAGAGAGATGCACTCCTCCTGCAGATGAACCAGAGCACATACAGTTAGGCTGCTGCTCTGAATCACTCTCTGCAGGTATTTCTTCTTTATTCATAGGGAGGAGGAGCCTCAGAAAACCCCCTCATGCAAGTAAAAGCGAGTGCCAGTGCTGTGAACATTCTGTTTAGGTCTCCCAAAGGTGATAAAGGGCATGCATAAACCCAGAACCTATGGTAAGATTTACCAAACCACTAAAATCAACTAGAATCTTCACTGTTATTTTCAAGAGGGCATTTAAAGCCAATGGGCATTTAATTCCTAGATATCTGTTGGCCCATTTCAAAATGTTACCATATTAATATTCCTCTGAAAAAATATCACCTTGAAAAAAATAAGCTTGTGATTTACTTTCAGATCAACGAACATGTGTGTGTAACCAAAGTGAGAGTAAGGTGTAGAATTAAAACCTGAGGGAAATACTTAGAACAAATATTTCCCATGTTAAAGAGGTGACTATCAACTCAGGTTCTGGCACTCTTGAAAGTTTACCTGGCATGACACAAAAGCAAACAGTGACATCTCAAAAGTTAGCACCTAGCTGTAAAAATTTACTGGTTGAAACTGAAATCTTGAATTGTTTCTGGAAATGAACTAAATATGCCATTGCTAATTATTCTGTATAGTCTTAAGATATAGGTGCAGGCACAGCAGATAGAATTATTTTTTCAGAGACTTTCTGTCTCTGACTACTTTGAATAAAAAGTATGTTTACATAGTACACACTTAAAGATGAATTTGAGGACAAACATAGTGTCTGAGCAGTCCAGTGTGCCCAAGGACCCAAAACATTCTCCAACAGCAGAACAGACACTAGCAGTGTGGAAGAGGCCAGTAAATAATTTTGCCAAAATGACCGGTGCCCCTTTGCTTCTGTCTCCATTAATTCTCAACTAACCAGCAATAGCTGGTTATCCAGACTTGGATTCTGACCTATCGGTTAAAACATTGCTCCATTGCACAAACTAATTTGAAAGAAAGTTGAGTGACATTGCTGTGAACCAAAACCATAACCAGCATGCTTCCACTGGCCTTCTTAGGCATCTGGTATTCAAAATTAAAAATCTACATAGTAAATTGTTGAAGAGCTGAAGTCAGTGCTGCATATTTTAGAAATAAAATATCAGCACTGTTCATGGAGAGAAAAATAAGGATATTAGATGCTGCAAGGACTTCTCTACCAATAATACTGAAGACTTGTAGTGTTCACTTGTCTTATTTGCTATTAAAACTAATGGTTCCTGCCCTCAGAATTGTGCTTAATGGTAGTTCTGAAGAAGTGAAATCCACTGTGTTAATTTCTCACCCTGTTAGAAACATACAGGCAAACTTGGCCTCCAGATGATGCTCTACTGTAATGCCATTCCCTTCTGCATTTGTGTACTTTGGGCACCAATTTCCAGCAAAGGAACATGGGGAATGACGATCTCACAGAGAAATCTCTTAGAATTGATTGAAAAAGGACCCCTGAGTGGGTCTGAGAAGTGGCCGTCTGGAAATTAAAGTACCACTACCTCATTGGTAAAGTTCAGGCTGAATCCTTTTAAAAAGACCAGACTTACTTCCCAGCTTCATTTACAAATGCTCATATGCACCTTATTTTAAGCACCAAAATCCAGGCTGTGGCAGCACTTTCCAGCTGCCACCCAGCCTTCACTGACCACAGGGGAGTCTCCCAGGCTTTTTGAGAGAAGTGAATTTACTTTGGCACATCCTGAATGGAGGGACCGAGAACTTCAGAGAAAAGGCACAGCAAAACATCCATTTGGGGAGTCAGCGTCTTCAGGTATTTTTTAAAAAAACCTAACCATAGGGATGCATCTAGCAGATCTAAGGCAGACACATGCCTGCTCCTCTGATGCCATGATGATTTTTGTCTTTTCTTTTTTACCCCTGTTATACCTTTTTGCAGCTTCTGTATTCTTGGTGCTTTTTGCCTACATTCTTGGACTTGTTTGTTAAGCTAAGAGACTAAACATTTTAGAGGCTTTGTACTTAGGGTGCCAGTGTGCCCAGACCCCAAGGTCCTCTCCAGAACACATTTTATAAACTAAGATAGAACCATCCAGGGGAAGGTTCCTTGGGGAGGGGGGCTCATTCGAGCCTCTCATTGGGGAATTTTGATAGATATGCTAATTAGTAAGACCTAGAATGTAAGACCAGATATAGAGGAGGGGGATTGGGGTGGCCATTGCGGGGGTGCATGGAGGTGTATTCGACCTGGTCGTGGTGCACCTAAGGATCCTTACAATAAATACCAAGGTAATACCCTTTTCCCCTTCTAACCGTGTTCGCCTCTTGATTTTAAGACCAGGAAAAGGCATCACCTCATTACCACATGAGCTTTCCCTGAGTCCAGACCTCAGCTGCAATTTTGTGGGAGCAGCTGTTAGCCTGTTCTAGTGCAATTTCTATTTCACAGGTATTTTTGAAATGAAAAACAGGATCTTGAGAGAAAAAACAAAGAGAGAGAGAAAATGCACCTATTTTAGGATATCTATCTTGAGTCATCATTTAATTTCTAACAAAGCCAGTGGAATTTTGTTTCACTTGAGTAAATCACTCCATTTGAGAGTTTAGTGTTAACAGAGTTACTGTTGCTGTTCAGACTTAATCTGTACAAAAACTAATGGACATGCCAGTGAGTATTGGAAACAGCACAAGTCAATACTTCAACTAAACAAAAAATAATTAGGAATCCTTCATTCTAGAGAACTTAGGGAATTAATTGCATTTTTCCACTTCTTAGCTATTAAGCTGTAATTTTGAATCTATCACACACCCACTAGACCAAAAGATGATTTATTTGCCATCTGAATGTTGCAGTTGCTCTTTACTGAAGCAATACAGGCAAGACTGCAGAAAACAGTATCTTTTCGTAGACTTCTGTATGTCTTATTTCTTTGTAAATGGAGACTGGCATTATATCTCCCTGAACATAAAAATCAAGGCACGTCACTGGAGACATTGTCAATGATAATTTTCTTATCATTACAGATCATAATTAGAAACCTCACCCTATGGAAATGAATACAAAGGTCTGATAACAGTGCCAAGCCTTGGCAGCCTTGGCAGCCTTGGCAAGGGACCAGCTTACCTAATATGACACATGCCATTATCTATCCTAGTCACAGGTACGGGAATTAATTTGGAGTGAATTTTCATTTATGAACACTTTCACCTAGATAGTTATCATCTATTACTGCCATGTGAAGGCTTTTATTAATCTACTCTACACCTTATCTATGTACTGCAGGTTAGAGATTTTAACACTAATTATTTTAAGGGCGAGAAAGCACTTAAAAATTTGTTATTGGCTTATGAAAATTGGCTTGAATTTACTGGGGTGTTAAATACTATGTTCTTTACTGTGAAAGCTTAGGAAGTATCCAGTGAGTCATATTTTTCTATATTAGAAATGGGAACTTTTATGGAAGGCTCTTTATTTCCACTGGCTAACTGGATTCCACTAAGCATTTCGTGGTTAGACTAAGCTCAATGTTCTCACTTCATTCACTGTGAAATATGTGCTATTACACACCCCCACGTATGGAATAATTTTGATTTGTCCTGAGTGTTCATGTTTTGGAGTTACTGCACAACCTGTCTCTTTAAATGTCACAGTGGACCTTGAAAAGTAGTGGATAATCAACAATTTGAATATCTGAAAGGCATTGCAATGTAATATGTCTATTCTGGATGACATGACCTTCTTGTAGAAAACAGATTTCTGGACCATTATAATATGCATACCCTAGTGCCTTTCTAAATTATTTTCTGCTGTAGAATAACTACTTTGAGAAAACTTTACCTTGTGCAAAATAGATTTTGGTTTTTTACTCCCTGCCCATAGCCCAAATCAGTCTGCACATGTAAGAAGACCGGTGGTTTGTCTTGGATATTTTCCTCTCTCCAGCACACTGATGGAAGCCACTGGGGGAAGCATGAAAAACCTCATCCTGAACAATGATAAAGAAAATTTCCCTTGGAATAAAGTTCTTTCTAAAATGGCTGGTCAGCGTCCCAAAAATTTTGGACATTTCCTTGGCTCCATTCGTCCTGAAATCTTGGAAATTCACCCACGGCTTGTGGCAGTGACTTGTGTATGCACCATTAGACAGTTTATGGACAGTTTTATGGTCCATGTAAGGTTGATACTATTACTGAATTAATTGAGTCTACCTGATAACTTACAAAAACAGTTTAAATGAACCCTGGCGTAACCTGATCTCTTTCTTATGCCCTTCGACACCTGAGAGGAGTGATCTTTACCTGCCACTTGTATTCCAACAGAGACTTGTTTGCCTGAATGTCAATGTTTATACCAAAACCTGTTCAACTTAATTTCTCAGTGAAGATTTTTCTGGTGTGCAGGCATGGTGCAGATTTTGCATTCTTTATAGATACTGTGTATTTCTTCACCAGAAAAAACGTTTTCAGTAACCCCTTTCCCTCTCAGCCTCAGGAGAATGAGTCTATTTTCTAGATAGATAACTGCCAACTTAAGATATCTGTTTTTCATACAATGGCTCAGATGGAATCAATGGAAACCAGATGAGCAAAGAGCAAGACTGATGGATTGGTGTGTCACACATAAGTGAGATGTAGTTTTAAGTTCCTTAGTGTAACAGCCTATTTTCTGCCAGACATTATACAGTTTCTGAACAAAATCATATTTACCAGAAGAGAATGATCACTTAGGTTATTGATGTATTTTTTTAATAAGCATCAATAACAGTTATTGATGTATTCTCTTAATAAATAATACTAAAAAATGAGTGAAATCTCCCATGAAAGATTTTGGTTCCATGATTACCCAAATCAATTCATAATGTACAGCTACATTTTTCACTTGATACAAACCATAGTAAGGGAAGAGGAGTATATGCCCTTTAACAGGGAAATGAAGTCAAGCCAGGTCAGCCACAGTGCATTTTCAAGCTCTATTTTACCTCAGGATTGAAAAAAATGGCAGTTAAAAAAGTGCATGATTTATAGACCTCTATAGCCACTATTACTCTTTAAATCTTCTAGCTAGAGACAATGGAAGGTCCATCATCGACATTATAATAGAGTAAAGACAATCTTTTAAATCATACATATATTGTAGTTAACTCTAATTTGGAGTATAAGTCTTTGTGACAGATGATTGTGACATCATCCTTCCCTGACTTTCATTGCAAGTAACTGGAGCTTAAAGACAATGAAATGCTTTATGTCCCAGAAACTCTCTCAAGGTCAACCAGGGGAAGTGCTTGTACACTGCCAAGTGAGAACACTATGAGCAGTTCATCCTGGCTCAGCACTCGATGTTAATAAGCCTATTTTTCTCCACCTGATTGGAAATTTTCCCAGAAGGCTGTCTGATCTTTTGATTTCCACAAATTTCCCCTCTTTTATTCCTTCTCGCTGCAAGAATCTAAGTTTCAGTTAGTTCCATGGTCAAGAGCTTTTGGGATATGTTACTTTTCCTCCATGTGATCATAATACTGTAAGTTCATTATGCTTGTGAGACCATGCAATAAGCACTTAAATTGCAATGCCAGTGTTAAATTTTGTCAACCTGTTGGAAATAAATAAAATGAGCATGGTATCGGTGTACTTTGACTGTCAAGTGAAAGAAAAGATAAAGCATGAAACTCCATATCGTTTTTCTGATTAATGTAGCTAGGTAGAAAGTGTATGTATTAGTTGCCTGCTGAGGAGATGCTTCTGTGCACTCTGTACTTAATTTACATCATTGTAAAAGGCATCTAAAGAATCAGACCTGTATTCATTTATGACTGCCACGGACTTTGCTCTTTGTCAATTTAACAGAGACATGTAATTTTACAGAATATTTTCAAAGCTGTTTTTCCCCTTGTAACATGAATATAATTCTGATCAAGATCAAATATTAAGAAACATGTATTTCAGAATTATAATGGAAAATATAGCGAAGTACAGTTTCAAGACTACACGTAAACCAATTTAATACTGCAATAGATATGCCATCTGTGCTTGTCAGTGAATAGAAAAAGTCAGAGCAAGTAAGAAAAAAAGGCAGAACTTTATCAGGCAATACAGCTCATTCAAAATCAGATGACATCAAGAAATCATGGCAGCATTTTGTTTTGTGGAAAGCAAGGCAAAACCAACTCTTTCAGCCTGTTTTAACTTCACAGCTCAAAATAGCTTTTCATTCTGCTGCTTTAGAAGCATGGCACTTCTTTTAAATTAAAAGAATTACCAGTGTCAACACTGAATGGAATGCTTTTATTTCGCTGAAATGTTCTGACAGCTTTGACATAAAGTATTTGGATTTTTATTTTCTTAAGAAGCCCTATGCAAGGCCAGAGACATGAGAAGTTGCTGTGTGGGAATGACCATGTCCCTCAATCTTTTTATGTCATCCTTTCCTGTGAGAAAGGTTGTGGAGAATATTTACCTACATCATGTTAGCTACAGAGTAACACAAGGACAATTACCATGGAATAACTGGTGAGACAATTTTTTTTTCTTTGCTTCCGGCATATAAACTAAGATAGTAGAAGAGACAAACATCACTTTTGAAGGCCTTGGGCAGGTAACAGGCACATTGCTAAATTTAATGTTCCATCCCACTGATACAAGTCAAGAGCAACCCAGTGAAAGTCAAGGGATTTGCACCACTGTAAGATTGACATAAATGAGAAAGTAGGCCCAGGATCCCATTCACACTCACAAAGCCTCGTAAGGACACACTGCAAACAGGAAAAAATTAGCAGGAAAGAATTTGTTCATCGCAGGACTGATCTGAAGTTTGCTGTGAACCAATCACCTTCCACTGACATTGCCTGAACTGTCAAATGCTCATAATTTCTGAAAAAAAAAAAATCAGTCTTAAAGCTTTCCATTATAACTGGCCAAATTTTGTAAACATGCTGTAAACACGGTGGAAAGTGCTAGACGGGTCTGGAGAGTGAATAAGTGCTGAGATTTGAGTGCACACATTCTGCAATCTTCCTCTTTCTCCAACAGGGAAGGAATTTATGTGCCATATAGGGTTTATTTTATTACACTCTTATTTTTTAACCTCAGTCAACCGCTTTCTTACCTAAGGAAACTAAAGGTGAATGCTTTTGCAGCTGGATGAAAAATGTTTCTAAAGACTAATCCTCTTGCAGGGAATGTGCAGTAACAATCTGTTTTCCAGAGATCTGAAGGCTGGCAAACCAGCGGATCTCAGCTCTCTTGAAAAGATCATTTCTGCCCTCTCTTATGTTAGGATTAGGACAAAAAAGGAATTGATGACTTTTGCTTCAGCAGAAGGTAGGCAAGGCAGGGCAAGACTTTGTGAAGAAAACCTATGTACTTCTCTAACACTGGATAGAAGGAAGACTGTAAATCAATAGAAATGCTTCTGACTGCAACCCCAATTTTATAAGGTGATAAACGAAATTTTCCAGTGTTTATTCCTATCAAAGCAAGTGAGATCAAGCAGATGGTGAAACATACACACACTCACCATAAACTTATAAGAAATGACACCAAGAATGTTAAGGGCAGATTGGAAGCACTGTCCCCTAAACCTCAGGTTTTCCTTTGGTTTATGCTGTAAAACCACTGAGAACTGTGGCCTAGGCAGGTATAAGCCCTACAGACATAGTTAGACAACATCTCCTCAAACCCAGCACTGCCAAACACAAAATCGGTTCCAGATTTGTTACAAATAATCTGTCAGATTTTTTTGGATCTTCTCAAGTTGAATTTGAGTGAGAAAGAGGAATTGAAAATCTTTGATAGTACAAGCATGGCTACTTGCTTATGCATGAAAGCCAAGGATGGGCACTTCAGGTTTTCTGCACCAGCTCTGCTTTTACTGGAATACTTTGTACTTAAGTCCAGAATATATTTATGGATTTATGTTTAAACCTAGAAAACAGACAGGCTTTTTCCAGTGATGGGCACATGGTGTTCCCCATCATTCAACTGATGCTATAAATCCCTTTCTGTGGGATCTAATTCTTAGGGAATTTGAGGACTTAGTAGGGAAGGATCTGTTTCACTCCTTGAGACTGAGTATATCAAATGACACTTCAGAGAAATCCCCAAGGCATTCAGGCTGGGACAGCATGTGAGAAGTGGGATGCTCAGCCCAGAGCACGCCAGATGTTTCCCTCATGAGATTGCAATTGGAAGGAAGGCTGGAGTGTGTTTGACTGCCAGCTTAGGATTCAAGTGCCTAGAGTTTACCTACATCTGGCTTTACAAACCAAAATCCTCTCATAAATCATAAAATAATTAAAAAGTTGTCATTAAAAGGGTGGTATTATAAGGATCATTTTTCTATACAAGTTCTTCAAATGCTTGTGCCAAGTCTCTTAGGCTATAGGACGCATAGGCAATTAAGGAGACCCTACCAGTTTTCATCCTGAATATCATTACCTTTGTGACAGTAGAGATTTCTTTGTAGGCTTTTATCATTCTCTGGGGTATCATCCTGGTTCTCTGAAGCTCTTTAAGTTCTGTGCATCTCTCCTCTGAAGGAAAACTTCTGAACCCCTTTTCACAAGAAGTATTGCCCAAATACTCAAAAATCTAGGGGAAAAATAATGAGTGTAAATCCATTGCAGCCTGTGTATGCAAATGTGTAACCTTCTGTATTACAGTGAACTGTGCAGATGGCCAAGGACCTCTGAATCAGCTTACAGCAGAAAGTCTAAAGTGATTAAAATTTACATCAGTTTATGTGATTAACTATCATAAAAGTTTTAGTTATATTACTGAAAATTATCCTATTAGACTGTACCCTTATAATCAGCCACGTCAGCATGTTTTAAGTCCAGTTGAATAATAAATGACTTCTTAAACCCACAAAGTGCAATTGTCCCTCCAGTCCTGAGACCAACCTTGACAACTACTCACAATCTGAAAAAAGTCAAAAGAATTTCCAGAGCATATAAATATAAAATAACCTGTTGCTAGTTCAGAGACTTGAGAGCAGAAGGAAAAATAGCAGACTTTAACAAGCTGCCTTTCAGAACCTCTGCTCCTGCAGTCTTTTTGTTGTTTTTGAAACAGAATAGTGAGAACTGAACATCCTTGGTACCTTATGCAATCACTGCAGCAAACTCTATAAAGATACCAGAAGATTTTATTTCATGTTTTCTTGCAGAATCATGTTTACATATGTCCACAGCAAACAATTATGAGTTATGTATATTGTAAAGTCAGACATTCAGAATTACAGTAAGCCAAAGTTCTGTATAACATGTAGGAGAAACACTAATTTAACTCCAGCTTGTGTGTATCTTTCTTTGTGAATGGGTTCAAGTCACTTAGAAAAAAAAAGCAAACCAAACCAAAACAAAACAAAAAAAGAGGTAATCCTGCAGCTCAAGTCTGTACCATAAGATGTAGGCACAGTGGGGTCAGGAATAAGGAGGGAAGCTGTGGGTCATTGCATGGGCCAAAGGGGAACAGCCAGTAACAGGGCTGACTCTTTTCCTTCGCTGATCTCACACTTCTGAGAGGTTCTTAGTACAGCCTGTTCTGCAGGGGCCAGTGATTAGGTTTAACAGGTGATAGCTCCCTGAAACTGAAAGAGAATTTCTTGGAAGAAAGAAGAGGCTTTTTTTTCCTTTCAGCAAAATTTCAAAGCCTTGCTTCAAACAGTGGACATGTTAGCACTTCTCAAAAAGAAGAATAAAAAAAAGTCATTTGTATCTGCTACAAGAGAACACTGAAGAATTTTGCTTTTGTCAGTAAAGAAGAGATTTTTCAGAATGATTTCAAGGTTTTTTTACCTGGTGGGTTACATTTAGCACAGGATGGTGCATAAATTGTGGCTCAAGGATGTTCTTTCTGATCTGCATTATTTGTCTTACTTGCTTATCACTTGGTTTTATCTGCTTCAGGCCACAAAGTTTCTTAGCTTTGCTGACATTAGCAGTATGGCTTCTGGGCAGTGACACTTCATATGCTCCTTCCCTAAATGAAACAATTTACATATATAAAATACCCATGTACACATACACACAGATATGTACATATACATGAACATATATGTGCATATATGTAGATATATGCAAACACATTAAATTTATATGTATATGCATATATGTAATAACACCATGAATAGTTTTATTAACTTTTTTTTCCCAAGCCAACAGAAAAAAACATTGATCTGTTAAGTTCTTAAGACCTACTTTGTAAATAATTTTGCAATTTATTTGTGTTTGGCACAAAGGAATGTAACAAAAATTAATTACAATTTTTTGATGTAATTTTGCTAGGTTTATCGCTCTCAGTTTATGATTGCATTTACTTCTGTGATGATTTGCGGCTGGGAAAGCTTCTCTGAAGATGCATGAAGGCATACCTGCAGGGCACACAGAGGGATAGAGCATCGTCAGCTCGCAGGGTACAGCAGCATCCTTGGAAGCAGCATCCTATGAAGACACGAGGGTGGGTGCAGGGAGGACCTGAGCTCTGCAAGTGGCACATCAAGCTCATTATCCTCTGCTGAGGAGGCTTTCAGGAGAACTGATGGAAAAGGGTGTAGCCATGCCCTTGGGAGGGTGAGATCAGGGATATCTACGCTGCACTCTATCCAGGTGCCTTAAGAGCCCTGCTTTAAAGAATTTGGCTTCTCAGGCAGGTTCAGAAAAAAAGGCTGGATTGTCCCTTTAGTTACACCAGTAAACTTAAAAGGGCGTATGCATGGCACTTGCTGGTTGGAGAACTTCTCCGCACATGGAATTTTGTATTGATGCGACAGGCTAGGCCTTTGTTTATATGCCTTGCTGGCTGGCCTACATTAGTTAGGTATTAAAAAACCCACATAGCCCAAGCCCCAAAAAGGAAGGTACAAGAAAAAAGGGTCTCATAGGGAAAAGTTACTCGCAAAATATTACATCCCTTGACACAATTACTCCACTATATAAATATATAATGTCACTAAGAGAAATGCTCCAAGCTGTAGAGAAGTACCATGTTGAAAAGTACCATCCAGCGGTACCTTTCCAACCAAAATTTGAATGATTCTGAGTATTATATACTATATCTCTACTAGGATATGCCAGTGCCAGCAGACTCTCTTAGGTGCAGAGAGTTAAATATCGCTTAGGAAAAAAATTATAAATTTACCTGTATAGCTCTTTAGTGAAGACACTTCTGCTTGTGAAATAGGCACTGTCATTACAAAGCTCCTCATATCTGTGCCTCTAACTAGAGAGAAAATTGTAACAACTGAAATCACTAAACAAAGGTGTCGGTCATCAAGTCTATACTCTTACTGCAAAGTAGAATAACAATACCCTAACCATTTCTGCCCGGACTGTTCTTCAGGTCACTCATGATACCTTTCTATTGTTTTTGTAAGTCTGTGCAATATGGAAGTCTGTGTGAGATCTGCAACAGTAGCAGTTTATCAAAATCTATTTCTAAACCAGTGCTGTTGTAATTGTAGAAAAAATGAAACCATGAATATGTGCAGAGTTTACTATTTAAACACATGAAAAATACTGTAACAGTCAGTGACTTGCAAATTATAATCCATGAGCAATGGAAAAACTGTAGCTGTTCACTAAAAGGCATCTGAAATAGGAAACCTGTTGTCAGTAGGCTAAATGAACTGCAAAGGGGCCAGTGCCTCAGAAGAGATTCTAAACACGGAAAATAATGAACTGCTGATGTTCTGTTATTTGTGCTCAGATTAGGCAATTTACATCTAGTTTGGGTGTGCTTACTAAACACTGAAGTAATAGAACATGACTGAATAATAAACACTATTTTGCCCAAAGCAAAAAGTCAGTATCATTCTTTGCTGGTCAAGGTTTGTTGTGCGTCATTTTAACCTATATCCAGAGACTGACCTAGTGGTGAATTCATCCAGCTGTGTTTTGGACTAAAAGAGAGCTTTTAAAATAGGAAACATGAGTACATGCCTAGGAGAAAGAAAGAAAGAAAGAAGTAACAGTATTGAAGACTGAGACAAGACAAAGGCTTAAAAGGGACAAGCTTACTAAAGGAGGAAAGATTTAAAATAAGAAATAAATTAGAAATCAAGATCCAGAAAGATCATGGACACTCAATTAAAGGAAAATCTTCTTAAATCATGATGATAAGAAATTATGTAAAAAACAACTATGGCAGTTTAGGAAAATAACTTAGAAAGTATTTCTGTCAATTTCAAATAAAAGCTACCAGTAAAAGTAAGTTTTTATAGGTCATAGACAGTGTGTGTTATTAAAGCCTGCAGAAAACAATCTCTGTAATTGGGAAAATCCTTAAAAAATCAGATAGTTCAAATTTCAGTAGAAGCTATTTTTTCTTTCAGGTTCTCATAAAAGAATTAGTTTACAAAGGAGTTACTGAAAAAGCGATTTTTTTAATTTCAGAAATTTCTTCTGTAGCTGCATACTTTGATATTCTCTGTTTCTGGACATCATTAAACATTTCTTAGATGTCACAATCATTTTCTGGTGTCTTGTGGTTAGTGTAAAGTGTACTGTAGTTAAAAGAATGTTAAAAAGTTAATAAGAAAAAGGATCAAACCCTATAATTTAGAAGGAATTCACAGATTTAATAACGAGAACCCTACAAATATTGAATTTTATAAAAATATTCTCTTCACTCATTAGTTATGAGACACTGGGTGTTTGAAACCAAGATATGGACTGGAAATCTGCCTAGTTCAAGAAGAAAGACAGAAAGGAAGGGAGCAGGGAGGGAATACTAAGGTTTTATATCAGGAAGGGAAATTTTATTTAGTTATATATTTATTTATTTCCTAAATACTCAGAACCAAAACCGAAACTTTTCCCACTGAAATCAATGGGACTTCTTTGATAATCTGATTCAACTCACGTTGGCACACACCAGAAAGTATTTCAACAAACCAAAGGAAGGTAAAATACATTTTAAAGATTCTGCGTCTTAGAAAGAAATTAATTTTCATTCCTGTTTACCTATCCCTGTAAGAGACAGCATTGACCAGACTGTAATGCTTTATATTTTAAAGAAAGGATGAACTCTGAGAGAAGACATGAAAAAACTCTGGAAAGGCTATAGAATTTGGGAATTATTTAATTGGACTCCTATAACTTCATGCAACTACAGTTTAAATTTCTGTTAAGTTCTCAATATGAGGGAATGTTTATTCTACTTGCACGAAGGCAGGTAGAATCACAAAGAGCCTCCTCTCTCCCATGCCAAAATGTCAGGAATTCAATACAATATACTCAAGGTATTGGTACAAGCATATAAAGAAATCTAAAGCAGTGCTGCCAACTCAAGTTAAAGCTTCTTAAGCTGAGCTCTAGCCTGAGTAAAAACACAAATCTATTTTGAAATTAACTGTGGTTCTGAAAAGTATTTTGGAAAGCATTGTGGTCACTGTTTGGTGCAAAAAAAGGCTTATAGAAAAAGTGCCACATTGTTCATGTAATGTTTCTGTCTGCTACTTTGATAAGCAAGCCCCATCTAATGCTGTGGTAGACTTTAGGAGAACCTGTAACAGTGTAAGGAGTTGATTTTCAGGGAACCCATTTACCGTGCTTTGATCCATTGTGTGGGGTGTTCTGAGGGAGCATGCAGGAGTGGGATTCCAGCAGGCTGAGATGGAGGGACGTGCACCAGGAGCGATCACCCACTGTGCTCCCACTGCTGATGGGAGCACAGTCCATGGGGCCAGAGTGGGGACAGCTTGCAGGAGATGTCCCAGAGGCAGAGCCCCAGCTGTGTCCCAGAACCTCTTGTCCAGCACTGTGTGGTTCATTCATATAGACACAGCCTCTACCTTGCTCATGTTTTGTCCTTGCTTAACATTAATGTTTTACATTAACTGGTGGAAATGTGCAAATGTCTGTGTGTTTGGATACATCCTAAAGCAGACTTTCCTCTTTGGGTTATGTTTGTGAGACAATGAAGAGAAGAGTCCGCCTGAATTCACTTTCTCGAGTGTCCTCCAGGTACATATGAAATCTGGGGTTGCTGAAATACATTTCCTGCTAACGAGTTCATGGAAAACCCCTCACCTATAAGGATCCTATTACTGCTATGCAGAGTACTTCAGATCCTGGGTACTTCAGCACTCAACACAGATAAGATGAAATCTCTCAGTATAGCATGTAACCTTCACAATGACAAAATGTAGACTAAGGACAACTTCAGGTTTCTGTTAAGACTTTCTGCTACGGCAGGTACTCTAGTTTTCTACAACACAAAAACCCCTCTATGTAGAGAATATGTAGTAAAGAAACAATTACTGTATTCACTTGATTTTTTCCCCCACATGGTTCTCCTTTCATTTTCTTGGGGATGTTTGGCCTTTTGACATGAAGATAATGTGAATATAACTAATGACTGCATAGAACTACTGCTGGACATACTTAGTCAAACCTCAGCTTAACAAGATTTTGCCTGATGAGGAAGAGAAAGATGGAACCATGGGGTCCTGGTCTAACACAGGTGGCTGTGCCTCCAGTCTCTGTTAGTCTAAAATATGTTATTTTTCCATCCATAGTCCTGCATACACGTATTACAGGCACATCTGGGGGTCAAATGAGGCGATTCAATTGGCTGAACCAAGTTTGCTTCTGAAACGGGCAGTTTAGATTCATGTCAACCTTGTTAGTGTGCTTTGAGATAAGTCATTTGATTTTACTTTATCGAAAAAACAAACACTTTGTTAATCTTCATTCAATGTGGTAGGTCTCCAGAAAAAAAATAAGAAAAATGATAACTACAAATCAGGTGGTGTGCATGAGAGTCATTTCAACCTCCCTGCAGGTGTTTTGCTTTTACTTGAGCTCATTTCAGTCTTCAATGTTGTTCTTTTCTTTTCAAATAGAGCATGATTTTCACTCCATGTGAATATTAGTTAAACATTATATTCAGACAGGAGCAGGACAAGCTCTCATGAATGCCATTCAGGAGCAAAAAAAAGGTTTCAGCTGTGAAATTGAGATTTGTAAATGTATCAAAATTCTTATCATGAGGAGTTTTGAAAACTAATTTTTCTTTCTATTTTGAAACATAAGAAATTCAAATGGTTGCAGTTTTTGCCTTCACTGAGGATTCAGCATTGTGGTTCTCTGTGTGTCTTGGGAAGGTGCTAAATTAAAATGTAAACAAAATAAAATAGATTAATCTTACACCCTACTGCCTCGTCTATGCAGTCACATCCCAACAAGGAGTTGTTTTAACAGACAAATTAGCTGCTTCTATTTAGAATAATAATCACTCCAAATACCATCAACTGCTGAAATACAGCCTTACATGAAAGCTAAAAGTGGAAATAAAATCTGCATCAGTTTTCATAAAAAACACTGAGTTTGAATCTTAAATATTCTGAGGCCATTTTATACTATTTGGGTAAAACAAAGGGGATTTGAGATGCTAATTGCATCTACTCCTTTTACATAAATCACTTTTGAATACTTTTTACAATATGACTGGAAAGACTAAAATGTACCAAAAAACCCGAATATGTCTGTGTGACATACATTTTTCACATTTTGAGAATGTATTTAGGTTATGATGCTACAAAATATAAAGCTCTTTTACAGAAAACTTCTGAATAGTGAGAACAGATTTTGCAAACAAAGTAAATACAAACTAAATTATTAATCTTTGCTAATTTTTTATGTTACAACCCAGACATTTTCTGTTGTCAGAGGAAGTGATTTCCAGATGAGACATATTTAGAACAGTTCCTACTAAGTAGTCAAGCTGCCTTTGATTAAGGTAGCAAAGCTGCAGAATATATATGACAGGACTGTATGTTAACAGCTCAGCCAAGACAAAATGAAGCATAGAGTCATTGTGAAGTGTAGATTTACTGATAGGTCTTGGCATCTGAATAACACATAGCAACCCAGAAGGTAATCGGAAATTAATCTTGTGGAAAGACGCACAAATCAATAAAACAAAATTAAATTATTTCTTCTTACCGTTGTTTCTCGAATAGCCATAATTCATGGATAGGGACAGAGCATATGAAGAAAATACAGTATATAGGCATTATTTTCATGAGTATAGAATTGGTATAATAAAAGCAGTTCTTAACATCTTTCAGAAAGAGATACAAAAACTGACCACTATGACCACAATAAACACAACGAATATGTAAGAAACACTAAGTTAGAGTTGTATAAGTGATTGAAAGGGAAACTGGGCTTTTGGTAGATATGTGAATGGCACCAAGTTGAAGTCCAGAGCTAGTGGAATGCCTTATTTTCTAAGACTTTTGCAGGTTTATGGTAGAGAAAAGGAAGAGAAGCTTGAATGAATGTCATACAGAAAGAAACAGAGAACTGATGCAGCTGGTTCTCTGCCCCTCATTTTGCAACATAAGTGTTAATCTAAAGGCCTTTTTAAACTTTTCAACAAAACCAAAAGGATATTCTCCATATTCAGAAAAATTCTTGGACAGATAATTGGTAAAAAAAAAGTTATTTTCTGCTCTTCCTTACATCTCTCCCAACTGCAGGCTCATCAGTTTTATTGTAGTGGCTTTGAGGTAAAGCAATGAAGATATGTGTGAGGTGACTTAGAGGAATGATATGACCCAGAGAGCTGTGAAACTTAAAAATAAAGCACTTCCCTGTGCCAGTAAAACACCGGTTTTCCAGAGTGATTTGCTTTTTGAAGAGCATTATTAACCTTGTGCAGGAAAGACATAAGAGATAAATAGTTATTTGGTTCATCAGGATTACTTTTCTTGCTTTTTTTTCACTTGTTCTTTTGCTTTTAATTAAGCATGATGAGAACTGTTTTTGTCTTGTGAGGAAATACACATCAAGGATTTTTCTCTACAGAAAAAACAAAACATGGTTCTTTCTCTATTCCCACTAAGATTTTCTAAGAGAAAAGCTCTATACACTGGGTAAATTGCCAGTGTCACTTCTTTCATAAGATGTTCAAGTAAAAGGCAGCTGACAGGCACAAAGTTTGCTGGTGATCCCTTCAACAAGAAAAGTGGGGAGATTAGTCAAAAAAATAAACAAGTTGAACTGATGCTGCATAGGGCAACCCAAAAGTAAAAGAGGTGCCATACACACTGTCTAGCTGGAACTCAATAGTGAGGCGGGTGTCAGTCTCTTCTCCCATGTAACAAGCAACAGGACAAGAGGAAATGGCCTCAAGTCGGACCACTGGAGGCTTAGATTGGATATTAGAAAAAATTTCTTCTCCTGAATGGTTGTCAATCACTGGAACGGGCTGCCCAAGGAAGAGGTGAGTTAGCAACCCTGAAGGAATTTAAAAGACATATAGATGTGGCAGCTGGGGACATGGTTTAGTGGCGGATTTGGCAGTGTTGAGTTAATGGATAGACCCAATGATCTTAGAGGTCTTTTCCAGACTAAGTGATTCTATGATTCTATGAAAATAGCATTTGTCTGCATCCAAATGACCTGCTGAGGCTTTCTCAAGAACCTTGTCAAGGTGAAATATATTGTATGATGGTAGGTGGACTGCTCAGACAGATTCAGAGCAATAACTCTGTCTCTAATAGAATATGGAAGGGTAAGAAATATGACTGTGCTGATTGTATTTTATTTATAGCCATAGAAGAAGGATAAAAATTACATGATTCAGACTTTTACAATAACCTGTATGAGCATAACATGAAATAGGCCATCAAATAAAGGTTGACTTTTACAGAACTTCTTTATCATAAGGGTCCAGAACTTCAGAAGTTATTGATTCCAACAGTAGTAAGACATTTAAACACCTTTAAATATCTGGTCTTAAATTATTGTGGGATGACGTCTTTAATTCATACTTAAGTAGAGCACCCATTGGTTGATTTGGAAATATAAACTCAGGGGTATTAACAAAATACTAAGGTGACCTCTTGTATCAAATCATGAGTGTTCAGAATTATATTTTAATGGTGTAATAATTATATATTATAGCTAGAAATTTCTGTTTCAAAAAGACCTTGTCTCCTGAATTTGCAAAGTTCTGTTTAGGTAGGCTGAATCACTTTCAGAAAATCTCTGTCTCCCTCCATTGACTTTGCAGAAAACATAAGATGACTAAGCTCCCACCTGAGTTAAATGAAGTGGGATTAATTAGTGATAAAGTGGGGACTGAAGACATCAGCTGTCTGTAACTCTCTGTAACTCTCCAGGGAACATAAGTCAGCTGCAGGATTCTAAATAGTTTGTTCCTAATTTTATGTATTTTTTAAAATACTGGGTTTTTTATCTTAAGTGTTTCTACATGCTTTTCTTCACACCATCTCTCAGTTTCATAAGAGTTTAATGCTGAGGTCTGAACAAAGAGTCTGGGAAAGAATGCAAATACTCCTGTAGGAACTGGGTTCAAGCCTATCAATTCATTTCACAGATCCCAGTTCAGCAGACAGAAGCATTACCAGCACCATCGTGAATAAGTGATTACCAAAGAATCCTTGGGATCAATAGTTTTGTGGATAAACTCTCTTTCTCTTACTATATTCAGGAGTTAGTTCAGGGCCCATCTTAAAGCAAACAGCTGAATGTCAACGAGAATATTCTTCAGTTTTGTTAGCTTTGCCATTCATTTAAATATACTTTTATGCCAGTGTGGATGAAACTAGGTTTTCCTTGCCAGCACTGACTGCCCCACGTAGACTGTTTGCACAGCAATGACGACACACGGCCAACATCACACAGACAAAACCACCTGGAAACCTTCCTAAAAGGGGCCTGGAATAACGTCCCAAAAAGATAGAGGAAAATTAGGGGAAATTTAAGAGTGCATCACCTAAAAAAGGAACTCTGACTTACCCAAAATTGAGTCTTGGGACTGCACCCATCTTTGTATCTTCTTGTGTCAATGCAGCTGACTGGTCTCTGCTGTATAATGGAACCCTGACATATTCCAGGCCTATATTACAAATTCATGAAGCCAAAGACACAGAAGACTGGCATTATTTCTTTGAAGGGGAAGGTCAGATGGCACAGCATCAGGGCAATGGAGAACGCTGAAGATATGATCAAAGACTTGAACAGCCCTTTACCTTCAGGAGAGCACAAAGGGGACTTTTTCAGCATTTCAGCTGAAGAAACAAGTAAGTGAAGTACAACAACCTGAAATAAAACGAAAATATTTATGTATAGATAAAAATGCTAATAAAATAGTACATATTGTGTGACAATCACCAGGAAATCCATGTGCTTGATCCCAAAGGACCAACCTACAGTATCTTTAATATGATATTAATATAGTATCATTTTTATAGTATAATTGAGTTTTGTAAATTAGTATGACCCTGACACATGGTCTAATAGAGCTCTGCAGTCTGAAGTTTACACCTGTTTCTTCAGACCTTCCTGTAGCATGTTTGGCAGAACCTGGGAGCCTTGGAGACTGTGTCCTTTTACAGCAGAAATCATTAGATGGTGCTGATATTTTTCTTCAAAGGACAGCTTTAAGGAAAATAAAGATAAATGAGAAACACAACCTGTGGTACTGCAAAATGTAAGCCCAAGTTTGTATTTCCCCTTAGTGATAAGTCCTTCAGGTGCTGAAATCCAGAAGAAAGTTTGAGACTCTCCAATATTATTTTTTGACAACCATTTAAAGGCTTTTTCACAGTTCTAGTACTGACTTTAAATATTTTACCGCCTTGGTTTCTCTCCAAACTGTATCTCTTAATCACAACAAACTGTCACACACTGTCAGTTTTCACGTGTGGAAATTATAATTAGCAGCTTCACTTTACAAAAACACATCTAACAAATTTCAGATTGATGGCAATGGCAAACAAATGTGCCCCAGCCTTTGATGAGCATATTTGTGCAGCTTGGAATTTTCATCCTAAAGGAGTAAATGTATTCTTGACAGTTGGAAGACAGATAGCATCAGGGCTCTTTTCTACTAACACCTCTCTTCAAGTAATACTGAACTGATCATGGGGTAGATGTTGATTTCCTGCCCTTCGTGCATTGTTTCATAAACTCTAGGCTGCAATCTCAAATTACCACTTCTACATGTAGTAGTAGACCCCTAATTAAAATACCTCTCTTGGGTCTTGCAAAGGCCTTCTTCTCTTTATCAAAATCCCAGATGTGGTATGTGTCTACTCTTTGATACTGCAAGAATTTTCCTTTCCTTACTTTATTACTTCTAATGTAAGTGCATGGCAAAATCCTCCCACCACGTTCAAACAAATAGACAGACCCCTTAAAGGGTATGCTTGCCTTGTTGGCAAGTACTCAGGAGTCCTTGTATGGTCCCTGTTCAGCCTCTGGTGAAGGGGGAGCATATGAAAGATGTCCGAATTACCACTACTACGGCAACTCAAAGTGGACTACTCTCCTGCACAAAGGCAAACTGCTATAGCAGCTCAGAGAACAAATTGCTGGCTATACATTCTCCCTATTTGGGCAATGGGTTTCTCCACTACCAGCAGTGAAATCGGATACGGACAATGTGTTTTATTAGGAGACATCAGTGTGTCTCCCTTCTGCTTTAAGCAACTCAAAGTTTTTATGGTATTTTCTTAGCTACTGGTAAATTTTAAAGTTTAAGTATTAAAGTATTACTGAAATACAGGTTACTTGCAAATCTTGATGTTGTCCCTAGCCTCATTTCCATACTATGCAATATGGAAATAATTGCAACCCCAGAGATTTGTAAAACCATCAAGAAAATGTAGCAGAGTATAGACATAATGCCGTTTTGGACATCAGGAAATAACTGAGCCTCAAAAACGGTTGAGAGGGACTTGAACATGTGGAGCACAGTTGACTGTATAGGAAAGGTGAAGCACCAGCACACGGTGCAGGGGCAAGGCCCCTACTCATACACTGCTGCTCCTATCTGCCCTCCAATTAGTTCTGCCTTTGAACAAAATCCTGCCTTTTAAGGACCCCTGTGGAATCAAGCTAATTGTCTTCCTAAACACTCACAAAAAGATAAAACCTTTACTATACTTTATTTTTCAGCAGATTTTTGCGACTCATTTACAGAATTGTACATTCACAAGTGGTAAGAGCTTTCTTCACTACACAATGGATATCAAGCCTCTAATTACATTTTGACTGTGAAAGTTAACTGTTACAAAAATGCTTTCTTCACTGGGAGACAAACTAGATGCTTGCTCATTTGCCCACATTGTGGTATAATACTACTGAGATTTGAAGCCGGTGGAATTTCCAAAGGCATATCTGAAGGAAAATAATTACATCATTTCTACCTTTCTTGTCATGTGAAGGAAATAAAAATTGAGCTTCATACAGGGATTGATAATTTAGGAGTCTTTAAATCAGTTCTGAACACTTCACTTTACGAAACTTGAAAACAAAACAGTTACAGTACCAGTAACTGCAGAAAAAGAAGTGAAGAAATTTTATAACTAAGTATAACTGTGTAACAAAGTACATTGTGAATCATGAAAAATTCAAAACTTAGCACAAGAGAAGATGTCAAAACAACTGTGAGCAGTACGGAAGCTGCCACAACTACCAAGCATACCTGGAGCATCAAGTGGTGTTCAGGTTAGAAAATAATGGAGAGTGTTATTATCACACTGCTAAAATATCACAGATTACAGATATTTATAGCAAATTAAGTGATCAATGCATTTACTGTACAGCAGTAGTTGCAATACTAGTACTGATATTGGTATGAGGTTTTCAAAGAGCTTTCTGTGCTGTGGATTACTAATCACTGCAGCACATGTGTGAGATATTTATGAAGAAGAAAAAATCTGTAAAAACATGTTTTCAGAGCAGCTGATTTTTCTTGACATACAGTATCTCAAGACTGTTTCAAAAAGTACAAGCATCTGTAGTCCTTCCTGAATTCAGGTGGAGGTGTTGGTCACCAGCCCTTCTAAAACAGATGCAAAGTCTTATACTTCTGACTTCAGAGGATGGATGAAATGTAAAGAAGTAGTTCCTGTTAGGGAAGCCATTTGTTCCTCTACCATGGTCTGAAAAACACCCATACAGTATCCTACTACACATCAGCCTATTTCAGTCACTGTGTACAGGAAACAGCACTTGGGAGAAAGTGACAACTTTGGCAAATTCAGTCCTATGCAGTCAGGCTTTTGGGAATTTTACTCTGCTCAATAACCCTAAAAAGGCAGTGTTTAGGGATTTTACAGGTACTGCATAGAAAATCAGCCACTAAGTCAGGTTTAAAGGTCAGGTATTCCTGGCTACACAGGTTATTTACTATTCTAAATGACTAACTTGAAAGATTAACTGGAGTGACTATAGATGGACTACCACGCAGCTAGGCAGAGTAGATCTGCACGATTCATCCTAATATGGGAACATCTGCCACTCAGTCTTCACCAGCTAGGTCTATCTAATTACACCCATCATCACTTAGTATCATTTGCCCTAGAGAAAATTTGCAGGAGCAGGGCATATTCTCCAAATTCACTGCAAGAAGCCAAATCTATGGTTGATGAACCTCTGCTAAATGACAAGTGTAAGGACATAAAGAGCACAGTTGCCTCTCTCAAACAAGGCCACAGAAGGATTTTGCCATGAGATAAGCACAGAATGGAGCAACAGGATAGCACTAGCTCTAGGCCTAGTGGAGGGCAGATCTGATTAGCATGTCCTGGTTAACATGTCTGGACAAAAATTCCCACGGTGTAAAGAAGCAACTGCTCAGACGTGTATAACCAATCAAAAAGGGATCACTTCCAGTTATGGAACAGCTGGCATCTGTGAGCATCAACAACCACAAAAGACCCCCAAATACGCCTCCAGGGATACCTGGAAGTTGGACTGTAAAATAAGCCACCACAGCAGGAGCCTGAGGTAAGATAAAGGTGGTACTACTGCCTGGGTGTTATCCCAGACTCAGCGGGAGCTTAGCAAAGCTGAGGAAGAAGAATGTATCACTGATAATGGACACAACAATGCACAATTTGTGGGTCACAAGGAAAGCCAACTTGGCAACTGTGCTGAAATCAGCTCCAACTGGGTAAAAGGTAATTCCAGCAGGGGGAAGATCGTGACCACTGGCTTACCACCCACTGACTCAAGAAACCCACTGACTCAAGAGAAAGAGTGAGGATGTAGAATAACTAACATTAGAAGTGGCGGAATCATTTAACCAATAGAGCAAGAGAACTGTGTAGCCAATGAGCATTAATTCCCTTGTTTGCTAAGATCTATAAATAGTGAAAAGTTTTGAATTACATAGGAACCCCCACCACCAAGAAGTCCAGGGTGAAAAAGGACCAACAGGATGTTACTGGATCCACGAGTGGTGACTATCTTCTACTTGATCATTCTCTCTCTCTCCACCTCCCACTTCCCCCCATGTTTTCTATTTCTTTCTATCTCTCTGCCTCACATTCATTGTTACATAGAATCTGTATTACTGACTTCAGCATACGAGAGTGTTGTTTTCTATTTCTGGGCAGAAGCAGTTCTCACTGTTCAGATCTTAACAAGGACCTATGGAAAGGATGAAGGATCATGAAGGCATCACCACTCAGAGGCTGGGAATCTGCTGGAAGCCTATGGGTCTATATTCCCTTGAGCATGGCCACATTAACTTTACCCTTCCTATTCAGAAGGCCACAGAATGACTAGTTAATTATTTAGTTCTTAGCTGCTCCCTTACGATGCTGTAGATGAATATTTTTAGCCTACATTTCAAGCCAGGCTGTTGTCACGGCTTAAGTTTGGTTTGTTTGTCATGGTTTTAAGCATTGCCACCAATTTGGCAATAGCTGCAGGAGGAAAATGCCAGTAGATATCCCTTCCTTCTTGGGCTTTCTCCAGATTTCAGTAGAGATGTGTGATCCCGTAACGTGAATGCAGAAGTAGGAGCTGTGTTTGCTCACCAGCACCTCCTGTCCCTCCCTGCCTGCACCCTCCCTTCTGCCTCCCCTGGCACCCCAATCAGCAATTTCCTGATCCCTCCAGGCAGTGATGAATTTCTCCCTCCCTGAATCAGTCGCTGTTTGGAGACACACAGGCTTAGCAGCTCTCTGAGGCAAGACACATTTGGCCAGGGCTGCTGATTTAGTCCATAAGACCATGTGCACCTGTGTTACTATATAAATAATAAATTTCTTCCAAGGGAGGTACTTTCCCTCCAGCGCCTAGTTGAACCACACAATGCTATCTAAAAGATTAATTTCTTTCCACTGGCAACATGTATTGGAGATATTTAAATGGCAAACACAGGTTCTGTCAGGTTATTGATGGAAAACCGAGTACAAATTTCTTGTTCTAGTTCCAGATTCAACTATGACTCTCAGGAAACTGAGAAACTGAGAGAAGCATAAAGCATCTACAGGAGAAGGAGGAGGAAAAAAAGGAAAGACAGAATGTTTTCCTTCTTTCTCATTTTCTCTTCAGTACCATTTTATTTTATTCTGGTTTGTTCTTTAGCTGTATATTTTAAGAGAAGCTTTCTTTGCTTATATATTATTAATGGTTTATTTTTAATCAATGTATGTAATATATATCCCAAGGTTCAAAGGGCATGGAAACATTTTCCTTTTGTGGGACTTTTCCTGTGCATATGTTCTTTTATTCTATTTTGGTGATTTTTTTTCTGCATACTAGGACTGCGAGAGAAATAAGAGCAGCTCTCTCTTCTATGACAGAAAATTCATGAGTGTTTCCAAAAATACTATTTTATGATAATACCAAAAGTGTCTTAATTTTATATAACCCTAATTTTTCATTGCTTAACAGTCATCGAAAAGATTTCCAAAACCCTAAGTAGCCATGAAAAGAAGATGGCTTGGCTGTCTAAAATCCAGGGCTTAGCATCATATCACAAACAAAGACTTTTATGGGGTTTTTTTAACTTCTTGTATAGTTTTATAAGGCACAACTTCATAAATCTTAGTAAAATACAAGAATTTCTGAATTCATTCTCTAGACTTATACCACCATGTTACGCTTATTTAGTAATGACCTTTTCCATAAGCTGTAAAAGATGTCACTATATTTGTTATTGAAATTATTGAATGGTAAAATACCAACTGAAATTTCAACTATAGTGACAGATGTAAACATACCCATTCCTCTATGAGCATTTTTATATGACTTTGTGGATTTAAGGAAGAATATGGTCTCATTAAATTATCTCCTGAATGCAGAGTTCTTTCTTATAAAGTAAATTTTTAAATACCATGCCTAAAATACTTTTCAGCATTCATATTTGTCTCTTTTAAAAAAAACTGTGACTTCTCTTTCAAGTCATATCACACTAAAGCAAAGCAAAGCACAGAACTACGACACCAATTATTTTCTCTCAGCTGCTGCATAGTAACAATGAGTGTTTATTTTTAAAGTACTTTGTTCACCTTTAAAACCTAAAATTAGTACAAGATTATCAAAAAGTGTTTTGTTCCCAGAAAAAAGCTTTGGGTGTCTAAAGTACATGCCAAATTAAATATGAGTTTGCTACCATTATCTAATCAAACCCAAGATATTTCTGTCACCTCATTATGGTTTATACTTGCAGTCATAAAATTTATGTTATTAAAAATGCCCTTGGCTATTTTTAATCTAGAACTTTAAAATGCTATCTTTTTCATGCCTGTCCCTTAATAAAAGTACCTTCAGTGAATAGCACCATCATTTCTTACCTAGTTCTAACTGTAAAGATCTCAGAAACAAGTAAGACCTGAGCATATTGCACAAAATACAGTCTGTACTGTGAATTATTCTCTGAGCTGTTACCTTGTGTGAACTGAATATGTGCGGGTAACACCAAGACGGCCACAATGCACAGCTGAAGTGCAAAGAAAATATTTATTCCTTCTTTTTTGTGGCAAAACAGGGACATATACACTGCTAAGTTTATTTCATCTTAGCAGGGGCAAAAAGCAGAGAGGCCTGAACCCTGCCTGTTACACATTAAAGGCCTGGTGTAGGCACAAATCTTCACAAGGCTGTGTTTTACAATTTCCAAGCTTCTTATCTGCCTTTGCCCCTGTCTTCTAGACCTCTGAAGAATGCTTTGTAAGTCCTTTACAGCATTCTGTTAGCTGACTTCTTGAGATAGAAAACAATGTGAATTTTCCCAGACTGAATATTCTTAGCACCCTCCAGCTGCAAGGTCATCTTGAGAGAAAACAATTCAAAACCCAACTTTTTTTCCTCAGAAGTCTTCCATTTTTAACCCTTTCCTCCTCACATACCTCTTCGGACATAATTTTAAAACCTGCAATTGCTGATGCCACAAACTGAAGTCTGTTTCCTAGTGGTTTTGCAATAATGATTTCCTTTCTACTTTCTTCTTACATGGAACAATAATATGAATTCTTATTTATTGACAATAGAGAGTTGTCAACTGTTCGTCTTGTAGGCAGCTTGAGAACTGAGTAGAAAAAGTGATTCACAGCAGGTAAATAACCTTTATAAATAATGTATGGGGTTTTTTTAAGAACCCAAAGACACTTTACAGGATCCAAACTATTACTTATGTGCCTAATCTTCTGCTGAATTTTTAAATTCAGAGAAGCAAACTAGAAAATCTCTACTTTGCTCTTTCAGACACTTGAATCAATACATGTATTTGCATTTTTCAGTGAAAACTCCTTTTTGTCTGTGAAGCTGTGCTTTTGCACATACTAAAAGATTCTGTTGCTTAGGCTGATAAAACTTTTCTCCTACGTAACATTTTGTGATTCACAAACTAAATGTTTCTTAGAGTTATGTCCCTGGAATGTCCAGAATTGCTTGGTGTATACTGAATTCTGATGCAGGGGCGGAGGATTCAGCAGTCCAAATCATCATTATTTAAATGAAACTGCAGGTGATGTTTAATGGAGTCAGACATAAAGTGGGAGTTAGCTCCTTTCCCCCCAGTCAGTTTGCAGGGAATCTCCTGATTACTCAGTGACACAATAGACAGTGGGAGACTTTTCTAATGCTCTTGGTTTCAACTGCACCGCTTGACAGACAGGGATGCAAAGGAACCCAAAACCAGAGAGGACATCTCAGCAGAAGCATAATTTCATCACTTGACAAACAGGCTCTCACACAAGAACTCCTCCTCCCCTCCCTGATGTTCCATGGTTATCCCAATGGCTATCTGACATAAATGATGCAAAATTCCACAGGACAGGTAGTAGAGCCTCTCATTCCCCAATCCTTCTCTTTCTCACTCTCCCCAGGACTTAGACCAAGAGAGTCTTTTTACACCAAGAGAGTTTTGCACAGAAGAACAGAAAGGACCTCCTTCAAGAACATGGCATGGAATCCCAGCTTCAGCTCTGGGTGGCATCTATAGTGAAGGGACTTCAGTTACATCATTTTCTTTGTTCCTTCACTTGCCTTGACATTGGCCTTATTGTCCTGCCCGAAACTCAATCAACTCAGAAAATATTGTAAAGTCTACTGCAGAACGTGGAGTCTTTCTTTCAGACCTATGTCTTTATTTAGACTTCCTGAACCACAGACAATACCCAAACCAGTATCATTGTATGCCAGATCAAATTATATTAATTGAGTTCCTCCATGTAGAGTAGTATGGCTATAATGATTCCTAGTGTCTTAACACTCCATTCCAGCAATGCAACCCCTTTGGAGTAGTATGGGCACCTTCTGTCACAGACAGTAATTAACCAGGGCAGTGTGGGCTGTACAGAGCTTTCCCCATTAAGACAAGGCAACTCAGAAAGACTTCAGTAATTACTAGGTTAGTCAAGATACTTTATTAGTGACTCCTCATTTTTGACAGAAAAGTACCATACCCAACGAGATTTTTAGGATCTTAATTCTGCCATGCTTCATATTTTGACAACTCCTTCTCTCTCTGTGTTGTACCACCAAACTCAACACTTTCTTTGAATATAAGGAATACAAACACAAGCTTATACCTACACGGAAGTAATTTCATTTTCAAACTTCAGAAATAGAAGCCTATTATTTATGAAAATACAAAAACTTTATTAATAGAATGTGTAAGTTCTTCTATTTCAAAATGACAACAACAACAACAAAAAGCATTTTGCTGGTTGGAAATCCCTACATCAGCAATCAGGTTGCAAATAGTCCACAAAAAAGACTGAAGAAGGAAAGTTATTCAAACAAATTTCAGAGACTGTTTCAAGAAAAATAAAATGAAGCCCAGATAAACAGGGAAAATTACTTCAGGCTCTTCACCTTGTGCAGTAAATTGTTGGAGTCCAAGGCATGCCTCTGACAGCTCTGGCAGGTCAGGGAGCCCCAAAGCCCCTGCGAGGGGGTCCCAGACCCTGGCCAGAAGCCAAGAATAAAGGAGTTTTCGATCTTAGTCCATGGGAAAAATTACCAACACTGCGAGAAACATTGCAGAGCACGAGAGTTTAAAAACAAGCAGTGGTTTAGTGTGTTGCAAGGTAAAAAGAGTGATTTTAAAACTTTTAGAGTAAAGATAAAACACTTAAGATGGAGGATTTTGGGCGTTACCCTCTTCTTCTTCTTCTTCTTCTTCTCCTCCATCTTCTCTGGTGATGGTGGCACAAAGTGATTGGTAGAATGAAAAAGAGGTAGAAATTACGTGTCTAGAATAGGTGCAAACTAATTGGTATAAAATGGTAAATAATAAATACGTTGTGAAGAATGGTTGGATCATGGAAAAGGTACAAAAGGTACGGGACAGCCCAGGACTGGGCAGTTCCCGCTCAAACACGGCTGGCATCAGACTCACTGCAGGAGCTGAGAGCTAGCTAGAGATAAGAAGAAATAAACAACTTAAAGCAACATCTGCAGGCGTCTTCTCATCTGTTCGGGCTCGAAGGTAAAGCTACACAGAGGCTAAAATAGAGATAACGGACTTGTGTGGAGTCTCAACTCCCGCAGTAAATAGCTGTTGCTGGTTTGGGAACAGGTAGGTTTCCATAGGGAAAGGTGACCCACAGCTGCGCTGTCCCCAGGGAGAAAGCCCAGAAGATGCTGGGCATTGCGCCGCGCCCAGAGAGCTGACTGGCAGCATGAAGTGACCAGGAGAGCTCCCTGCAGCCCCAGGGGAGCCTGGCATTCTCCAGCATTAGGACTGTCATTTAGATAATATGAATATAACTATCCCATTAATCCCCCAGAACATGCTCATAGCTGAACCACTGAAGAACTGGCAAATTGCTTTAAATTCTCTTTGCTGGGAGCTTATTGCCCACAGGGGAATGGTTCTTCCTCTATTTTTCCAGCTGTTACATTACCTTCAAGAACATTTTTCGGCATGAACATTTGCTGCAATGACTTCAGAATAGCTGAAGAAGTGATGTGGTGAATGTCACTGTAGTTCAAACTATGTGGAATCTGGAAAAATCCTATTTTAAAGGCACTTTGTAGTTGGAAAATCAGGAAGTACAATTACATTCTTTACTAGTTGGAAAATCAGGAAGCACAATTACATTCCTTACTTTTCATTGCTTCTGAGCAAGCTTTACTAAAAATCCTAACATTTGCATCAGAAATCCATCCATATTTTCACCAGAAAAGAATTGTTTTATATTGACACCTTCAATAAATTGAAAGGGCCGGACTATCTTCCAACAGCTGGCATACTGTGCTAAGGATACTGTGGTAGTTGAATTCTGGTCATCAATTTACTACAAGGAGACAACAGAAAAATAACTCTTTAAGCAGCTTTCTCCCCAATCCTTAACTATTATCACAATGAAAGTAAATTTCTTTTGAAATTCCAATTTCATTGGGGAATAAAAGCCAATAAAAATAGTAGTTTTTAAGAAAGTGAAGATTACAGCCAGAGATTAAATCATATTTCTATTAAAAAAGGCTTACACTGAAGCAAAGGTACAAAATGTCCATGTGGTTTTACATCTTTTAACACTAGTATATGGGCACACTCACTAGATGAAGACTAGTCCTTTAGAAAAAAAAAAGGAACTATTTGGAGCTTGAAATTCTCATGACACTTTTACACTGAGTTTAATATTAATTTTTTAATGGCAAAATGAAAGGGTAATCTACTTTAAACAGCATTTCTAAAGAACAAACAAATCATTAGAATAAATTACTAACCAGGTGCAACCTAAAAATGGTACCTTAGTAAACTGTGTAAACTGATGCTCAGCAGTGCAGGAGACAAGCTGAGGACATAATGTCCCCAAGCATCACCTCTAATGGTCCTAACAATAGTCTTTTGATAGCCTTCTGTTCATTATGTTGATAACCATTAATGTAATGCTTTTCATGCATCTTAGATCAGACTAGAAAATGGAAGCGTGCAAGTGAGTCAGTTCAATATTCTTTAGGCAACCTTTTCCCAAGACCTGGAAGTTTCACAATTGCCCAGCACTGACTTACCCACCAAAGTCAGCCCACTGAGTGCTTTCTGATCCCAAACTCAGACATTAGGAAAAATGAGCACCATATCCACTGGCCAGGAGATACGTTGGAGAATGGACAAGGCCCTGAAAAATAGTGCTGTTCCTAAAGAAAATGTTAACATTGTTTGTGCTGCCTCTTGGAGATATAAAAAAGCAAGGATTGAATATAATTCTTCCCTTTTAGTCTTGCTGCAATATGGGTGGTCCAGTCAAGCCATCAGATGAGACCGATAATCTGTGAAGATTGTCATCAGGGGTACCTTGTTTGTGCATTCAGTTACAAATAGCTCTTTCTACACAGCCGTAGGGACATCCTGCTGTGTTTATGTAATTTAGGCACAAATGCACAATCCTGGTGTGAGTCACCACAGTCTCCCCCATGTGTTATGAAATTCATTAGACTCTAGTCCCCAGCCATAAAAAAAACTAATGCTTTGCTCTCAAACATCTACTTCAGTGTCCTTGATTTCCACACAAGCTCACTATGAGCTATCTTCTGGCTTTCAACCCGGCCTCTGCAGGACAGGGACTCTGCCTGCCAGCCCTGGGAACTGCCAGAAGACATTTTAGTTTGCTCAGAAAGCTGAGCAAGCCTCAGCCGGCCCTGAGGGATCCTCTGACATGAGGACGTTCAGGGTCCTTGAAACACTGCTGAAATGTTGTGCCCCTTCCCAAGGGAATGCAGCCCGTGATAGGCTGTGTAGGAGGTAATGACACAGCAATAGCTTAAATTATCAAAACCCTCATCCTCTGCAACATGATTTCTATTGTCTGCCTCTTCTTGATAGTTTCCCAAAACAGTGAATTCAAGCACCACCACTCTAAAATGGAGCTACTGAGCAGAAATCCTCAGTAATAACGATGCTCACAGCTAGCTCTCAATATTAACTCTGAAGAATTTATTGTAAGCAGGCAGGGATTCTGCCCTGGGGCTCTTGGCTTTTTGCATCATTATCTGCAGAGCATCAAGATTGTTGCTGAGTTTTCTGAGCCGGATTGTGACTAAGAACCTTTTAGCTATTTTGAGGGTAGCACAAAAGCCTGAGTTTATCACATTAGAAAATGTAGCACACAGAGTTACTTTCAGTAATGCTTCATCCCAACTCTCATACCACAGAAATTAGGGACTGTGGCATAGCTAGGAATCCTCAGACAACCAGCCTGACTGTCTCTCCACCACATTCAGCACCTAGGCAAATGGTTTTTTCCATCCTAGCTGGGCATCCTAGCTGTCAGTGTTGGCTGCATTCATACTCCAAATATTAAGCTAACCTTTTTGACAACTTCACACACTTTTATATACATTATAAGACATTCCTTCACATCTGATAATGATTTGAAGTTAAGATTAATAGACTGATTTGCATAAGTAAGTGTCGGTAACTTTGAGTTTTCTGTGTTTATGACAATATGTGAGCTTCCTGAATGCACACAGAGGTTTTCTGGGAGAACATGTATCTTACAAGCACTGAGCATACTCGGCTTCTCCTCTGATCAATATTCTTCACTCATTATAGGCATGTGCTTATGCACTGACTGAAGGATCGGTACTGTTTTATTTATGCTCTCTTCCTAAAATGCAATTATACATTCAAAATTAGACACTTTCTTCTTCTCAATAGCTTTGGCACTAAATGAGACTTTTAATAAATCATTTTTATTTTTACTGCTTTGGTACTTTCTGCAAGTGTCTTGTTATAGGAAAAACATTTTTATCCCTAAGTGTTATCTTGTTTCTTGTTTGTTTGGGGCCTTTGGTTTTGGTTTTTGGTTGGTTTTTTTTTTTTCTTGTTGGGATTTTTTGTTTGGTTGGCTTTTGTTTGGGGGGGGAGAGTTTGGTTGGGTTGGGGTTTTTTTGAAAGGGACACTCAGTTGCACTCTGCTACAGGATCCAGTGAGGGTGGTAGTAATACTTGCAGGTTTATTTCAATATGATTATGAAGAGGAGGAATATATTTCATTTTTAACACCCCTTTTCAGATCCATTTCCCATACTCCTGAAAAAACCCAAAAGCAGTGTGGTGCCATAAAAGTGGCATTTTTGTATATCAGTTTGCTACTTACCCCTGCTCCCAGTGGTAAGTCACCTTAGTGTCATTGCAAGTGCCAGCTCAGGATTGGAGCAACAGGACTTGAAAAAAAAAAAAAAATTTAGGATTTAGGATGCAACTCTGATACCTTTCCTATTTCTTGACCAAATATATTTCCTTTACACAAATTCCTGTATCTTAACAATTATACTTAGAAAAGATTTTTGAGTATCTACTGCAGTCGAGTTCTGGGTCATCATACGAATAAGAAGGCAATGCTGAGGCTTCAAGACAAGTACCCAGGAGTCTGTGCCATCCAACCAGTAAATAAATCCGGTATATTTCTCCTGTTATTTAACTGACTATTGTATGACATATTTTCTGACTAGGGTTGAGTTTTTTTTCCAGAGTGGTGCACTGCACTCTTTATTGTTGAAAGAGGGCAAGGGAAGCATGCATACTGTCAGGGAGTGTATACGGTAGGGTAAATATTTTGACAGCCTCAGAGGCACCATGTAAAAACTTCAGGAACAACAAATTGTCAAATATGTGTTACCATAGTGTATATTCTGAAGTGATCAACAATTAAAGAGTTAACAGACCACTAAGTGTTGCCAGTATCTGGTAATGTGATATTCCAGAGTTACATTTTGTGAGGATAACCGTTTCAAAATGATGGCAGCATTGCAGTATTATCAAAATGCTGTGGAGACCTGAAGGACTATGGTGTAACTATTTTAAATATAATCATTAATTTTAGAAAGTTATTTAGTGGGTCAATTTTAAACAGGTCAATTTTCTGGCAGACTCTACTCCTTCAAGGCAAAAAAGGCTACACCCCACACACTAAATACATCCCCCTATCCTTCTGTGATGCAGTATCTGTTTGAGGAAAATAGATAGCCAAGGAAAACCTTAACGCAGAAGCTCAAAGCTCATGATTCAGACTTCACCCCTGAGAGAAAACACATGGGTGTTTTAAATCAACCATTTAAATCAAAAGCCCCGTATTCTGATTTAGGATGTCCACAAAGCAGCACTATGCCAGAACTGAATGAGCATTTCTCCTGTCTCCTACTCCCCCAGCACAAACATCTCAGCTCATTCCTTTACTGGCATGTAGGCACATCACTGATGCTACTGGAAGCAGCCATGCTGAGGCTGGCACGGGACTTCATCCACAGTGACCCACCATGCACAAAGGCAGCATTTCTGCCTTCCTTTGTTTTAGGTAGGCTGGGATATCTCTCTCAGTCCTTACCCAGGTACTGATTGTCAACTAAAAGACCTTCAATATCCAAATCCTCCTTTCAAACAAGACCACAGACATTTCATTAACTGTTTCAAAACCTATTATGAGAAGGACTGAGGTACAAATGAATGACTGGACACATGAATATATTCTTTTTTGCTCTCATTTTCTTAGGAAACCAGACTACAAATAGAATCCAGTTGCACACAATCCTTTGAGTTTCTTTCCATGTCAATATTTGTTCAATGGGCAGAGCAGCTCTCTGCAACCAGCTAAACATCATTACTCATTTACCATCTCAGTGCTCATTTAATCACCTCCTACCATAGAAAACCTAAGAAGTTTTTTATATAATCCCAGGAGATAAGACAGTTTAAAAATAGACATACCATTTTTAGATTTTTCCTTTCTGACCTTTTTGAACAGAAGGCAAATACTTCAAACAAATCATTCAGCACAGTTTTCATTCCTCTCTTTGACATCATTTTACAGCTCTATGGAGTACAGGGAGCACTTGGCAGGAACATTTTGCACAATATTTGGTATTGCCTGTACAGCAGGTCATTTGGGAAGGCCCTGAGAAAACTGCATAGTAATAGTGAAAGGGAGACGTCATAAACCTGTGAAAGCGGATCCTGTTCCTGACTGCTAATCCATGTAAATACAAATCTAGGCTTATCTTTTCACTAGAGAAAATGAAAAATCAGAACCAGATCATTCTTTTCTGTTTCTAAAAACATACTAGCACAAATAAAAGGAAACAGAAGTTAAATACCAAATTAAGCTCCCAGTCTGTTATAATCAGAAAAACAGAGTAAAATGTAGCCTGCAATGGAAGAGCAAAAGTCTTCTGAGGACTGCAGGCAGTGATCATGGGGGTCTCAGCACAGGGCAGCCTGCACAGCAGCAAGTGGGGTCTCCACGTTCACATGGAGATAAACAGCCAGCATGCTCCAGCTGTGAGTAAATTCTTCCAGTAATGAGTGATAAATTGGATAATGGGAAATACAAGCAATGGGAAAGCACAAAGCTTTTTGTCTTGTAGGCAAGGTAGAGATTGGTGAGCTTCATTAAATGACCAATTTTAGCCTACTCTAGAGGGAAAAGCCACACAGTAATAAGGGCCTGCAGAGAGATGCACAAGCAGGGGCACAAAGGTGAGGAGCTGAATTAAAACAGTTCTGAGAATAACAGTAACCAAATAAATGAGTGGAGTCTGGATGTTTTCTTCATCAGCTATATTCCTCACAATGGGGCAGATCCAGGAGACTGCCATTTCATTTCATGAGTATTTTCCACGTGAAAATAAAACCCAGATACTTTCCAGTGCTTTCATGAAATATCCATCTTTTGACTGAAAAGATAAGGGTTTTTTATTATTCTCCTTCTTTCCCCCAGCCTCTGCTTCTTTGTCACTCTCCTGCTTTCAAACAAAAATTGATAATAGACTGCTGCTCTGAGAAGTCTCACAAAAGAGAAGAGGTGAATTTATTGTGTCCTCATGAAAAGACTTAGCTAAGCCCCATGTTCCAGCAGAAACACATTTCTCTGAAAATGTTCCAATCAACTCAGTGCTCTTCATCTAGGCCAAGCACAAAAGGGGGCAGGTCTGGCTGACCCTGCTCCTAGAAGGCAGCAGCAAGGGAGGAGCTTTGCCGCAGAACCCCCTTTATGATGAGGGGAGGTGGGTCCAGTCAGCCAGACATGTCAGTGAAAATGAGATAAGAAGGGAGTGAGAAGAGAGCTGGGAGGCTACCGAATAACTGAGTGAAGACCCAGCTCCAAGATAGTATAGAGAAAAAACAGTATTTTTCAGAACACTCGTGCCTTTAAATGTTGTGGCATAAATTAAATTTAAAGGCAAGGTAAAGAAGCTGGAACCTCCCCCATTGTACACATTTGCATCACACTGTATTTTCACAAACTCATGACTATTACTTGGCTAAGGGACATGATTTGGCTGTGAACATTCTTCAGGAAAGTCACAAGGGACTTAATTTTTGAATGTTATATAACACTCCATTTTTTTTTTGAATGACCAAAACAAGAATATATTTTTTAAAGTCTACATTGGGAGCCTATTTCTGCAAGGACTATATTTATTTAAATTATAGAGTTTGACTCTAATGAAAGCAGAGATTATCCTTGAGTGAATGATTAAAAATAAATTATCTGCTAACAGCATATACAGATTGTATTATCATTGCAGTGGGATGAAAACAAATTCACAAGACTGGATGGATGCACATCCACCATTCAAAAATCACAAAAAGCAAAAAGCTTCATTAAGATTTTGTCATGAACAAATTCTAGTGTATTTGCAAAATGAAAACAAGTAATTTTTCATGTTCTACACAAACACAACTATTCTATTTTTTAAAGTGGCAAGACCACAGACATTTCAGTTTATTTGCCAAAGTGAGGTTTTTTGTTTTTCAATTGCCTAACAGAATGCACTTCTGGGACGAGATTTTGAGAGGGGCATTTCCAGACCTTTCTGCGCTCCTGGTGTTGCTGCGGATGCAGGACTTGCCACTGACATATCACGTCTTGTCTTTCCACATCATCTTCTGCTGTTTCTGCCTTGTAATAAAGGAAACCCAAGAAGAAAGAAAAAAACCCTTGACCAAATGACTTAGCAGAGCCCAAGTGGATTCCCAGCATCTATTTTTAGAAGAAAATCTCTTTGCATTTCTGGTGCTTGGGAACCACAGCAAAGGCTGCATGTTTGTGCCTGCAGGGTGGGGGCTGAGCCAGTAGGGTAAAACAGAGAAGAGCAGCATTTCAACAGACACATCTTGACAGTATTCCTTGAAGGTACAATCTTTTGTACTTAAGGTGCTGTACATGCGACATGTCTCTCTCCTCATTTCCTTTCTGTGTACTACAGAATAGGATGCTCTGAGTGTCCTCATTTTCCATTGAGGGCTTGGCAGAGGTACAAAAACACTTCTGTGACTCTAACTCCATGGGAGAAGAAGCTGACAAGATACAGGACACATGCTTCCCCATGTGAACAAGGGTAGGCATTCAGGCCACAGCTCATTGCTTTCACTGATTTTAGAAATCTAAGATCAGAATATGTTGGCAGTACAGGTAATCTGAAGGCAAAGTAGTTCCTTAATTCCCAAAAGATGCATAGACAAAGTCCAAAGGCACTGACAGAACGAGGCTTTTGCTCATACCTTCTTCACTCCAAATGTCTTCGTATTGCAATTCAGGTTGCCACTCAAGTAGCCATAGGCAGTAAAGCCAGGTAGAAACTATTCACCTGGGGGTGGGCAAGAGTATTCTGTCTACCTGAGCACAGAGCAGGAGCAGTGGAGCTGGCGCTTACACCTGCATGTTTAGTGGGTCAGAACTTCTGCTATGGTACCCAAATTGTCCCTAGCACATCTGCAGCAGTTGCAGCCAGTTCTGGGTAGTTGTAGAGATGCCTGTGGAAATCAATATCTTGTAGACATGGAGAAGAGTGAAATTTTTACATTATAAATGCATTTTGAAACTAAATGAAGTATCCTTGCATGGGTTGGTACTTATGGCTCTATGTATGTGTACTCTACTGCTGGAGAAAACAAGATTTAAGTGGATAACAGGAGAGGCAAAGCTGGCATCATGGACACCATTCTCAAGCAGCAGCAAAGCTGCTGAGAAAGCAGTGGATGGTCACTCCAAACTGGCAAAAGAGTGGGTTGGGATTCCCAGCTATTGGCGGGACAGACTCAGAAATTCTCAGTACTGAGCAGTTGAGAACTTGTAAGTGTCAGGTACCTGCACAGGGATAGCTACATGTAGTCTTACAGCACTTAAACATTTAATGAATTTGATATAGTAGGAGCCTTATAGAATTCTCACAGGAAAAATAACTGGGAAGCTCTTTTTGTTCTCAGGAAGTCCCATGCCTTGGCAAACTGTCTGTATGTCCCAGATTTCCCACAAAGACAATTACCTGCTATTTCTCCCGTGGTTGTAATTCTTCTAATTGACACTTATTCATATTTAAAGACATTGCCCATTATCCTTTTGCTGATTGCAAATGTAAGTTCATAAAAATTACTTCTCTTTTATTCTTTTCTCTTTCTGAAAGCTGATAATATCCAGCACTGTATCATGAATAACAGAATTTTGGACTACAGCTGAATATCCTAGGCATTATTACAGTGGAAAAGGGTCTGCTTAATAACAGATTGTTCAAAATATTGAGAAAAAATCTGTAGATTTCTTATTGCAATGATTACAATATTGTGAGTTTGATTAGGTCATCCAGGCAAAATCTGGAGTTCTGTCTGAAATAATACATCCAACACTAAGAACTAATTATATACAAAGTGATCTTGTGTTGATGAAATTTGCCACACAATGGCAGCTAGCTACAAAAAGACTCAGGCATAAATCTGTGGTATGTAAATAAAAAAAAGGAATAAACCTAATAGCTGCTCTGCAAAAGCTTTTCTCTAACACTCCATGCACTTTGTCCCACTGTCCTGCTGAGGGGAGGGAGTGATAGAGGTTTGGTGAGAACATGGCAGCCAGCCAAGCTCAACCCACCACAAATGAATTCAGCTTGAATGCCAGCTTTGAGCAGACCACAGTGCCTGTGTAGTGGCCTTTTACAATGGAGTGACTGCATCCAGTTCTGGGAACAACAGTTCAAGAAAGACACAGACCTGGTGGGCCACGTCCAGAGGAGGGCCATGAAAATGATCAGAGGTCTGGGACACCTCTTCTATGAATAAAGGATGAGAGAGTTGGGGTTTTGGCTGAGATAGCTAATTTTCTTCTCAGTAAAAATTTATTAATAATACTTACTATTAATATTGTTTATTTTAATTTGTTTCAATTATTAAACTTCCTTAACTGAGGAGGTTTACCTTTTCTTTCCTTGTCAGTCATTTAAAGACCACTGCTAGTCCATATTTATTTACTTTAATGCAGGGCATTACAGTAGTACCTGAAATATGAAATACAGTTTTCAAAATCAGAATTAACAAGTATTTTGACTGAAACAGATGGACAGAAGAAATATCTACATGGATTCATGGAGTAGAAAACTATGGATATTTCACTAAACTAGAGTAAAGTGTAGGTTCCTCAAGGGGCATTAGGTGCTAAGTTAAGCAAACATAAGCAAGTTAAAGATGTCATCTGCTATGCCAAGTGATTACCTGCCTAAATCATTAGGCAAAAATAAAAAATGTGAAAATTACACAAAATCTCAGGAAAAATAGAGAAAATTACTGCAGCAAATAGAAGATTAAATAAGAAATATGTAGCATGATAGTACTTTGATTGGTCCACTGCTAACCATCTACTAATTACTTGTATTGGCCTAATTAAGAGTAACATGATTTTTCATTTTCCCCAAATAAAACAATTTTCCAGTTAACATGGGAACCCTAAACTAAACAGTCCATTGGTCCATTGTTCTTTAACTTTGAACACAGAATTTCTGAATGAAACATGATTTTTTTAGCATTTCAAGCATATAGCATTTCATAATCAAAAAAATAATTGGATCTAAAAATCTTGGATTCATATATTTAATATCATCAAGCTGGTTTTGTCCTAAAAATTATAAACTTTAGAGAATGAACACCTGTGTCTGGTGAGAAGCTGGTGGAATCAGTATGGATTTGACTTTACCTTGTTAAGCAATACATATTCACAAAAGCAAAATTTAAATTATTTGATTTGTGTCACAGTGAACTTAGACAAATTGTGGTGCACAGTAGTCAACCAAAAAGACCACAATTTAATATAATCAAGGTTTTCTTGAATTGTTGCAAATTGAGACCATCCATGAATGTGCTCAGTAGTTCATTGTGCTTGCTTTCTAGACAATTTTTTTTTATTGCTAACACTAATTCTGGGCTTCGGTGATAGATAAAGTGCCAGTGCTGTTGACAGGTGAATAAGGCAGACTGTGCTCTGTATGAGCCCTTTATGAAAGAGTAATTCAATATATCCACATGGTTTCCTAAGAAATCAGTTCTGTTGATGTGTTTGGGGCACAAATTGTGAGCCTTTACAAAAATGGAGGTCTTTTCTGGATGTGACAGCATGCTCAATTTTTTTCTGTTAGCCTTCAGGTTAGGGTACTTCTGAAAAAGCTCCTCTCTACTGAGGGAATTCAAACCTCTCTCTAATCTCTCTGGCCAGGAGGAGCGTTATCCAGCCCAACACCCTTATTTCTATCGAAGTTGGGGGACAGTGCAGGAAAAAAGTGTAGAAGGTGGGCTACATCAGAGTGGCTTCAGAGGCATCTGAAGTTCATGAAGAAAAACTACTTTCTCAAAAAAAAATTTCCCAGTGAGTTCACATTTTAAGTTGTTAAAATAAAATCAACACCCCTTTGCCACCTGTTTTGCGTAATACTTTAGAAAGGAGTTCACACTGGTAGAGAAGGTTTGCCTGATGCAAAGGCTGGTAAATAAATCTGTGAGTAGATGAAACAGGCTCTCACAGCGTGATGCAACATCTCTGGTTTCAAGGTATGGGCTCCACAGGTTAATTTCAAATAGAAAGAAAATGTTGGTGTCATGGCTTATGTTGCCTGATAGGTGGCAGTTCAAATCAATATAATGCCTGATAATACACCCAGAGGCAGCAGTGTGCTCAGTTGTTAGCATGTGCAGGCCTTGCTTTTCAATTCTCTTTGCTCTTCCTGCATCCCCAAAGACATAATCCTTTGTCTCCTCTAGGTTTGCAACCAGCAGTGATCATCACCAGGATGGGTCAGAGCCACATTTCTGCTCCTCTTGTAGCAGGAAACACAAAGAAAAGATGCAGTTTGCTCACATCCCTGTAGTATTGGTGTCCTCAAGCATCTGAGGACAAAGTGTAGCATCTGCAGTGTCACAAATATTTTATCAGGACACACAGTATCCCTCCTAGCTCACAGCTTTGCTTCAGCTCCTTCCTGGATTTCTTTTCCATGCATTTCCCACTGTTCCAGTGCCCCTTTCTTCCAGTCTTCTTGGTTCCTTCCATACTGGTCCAGTTGCTTAAAATACCCTTTTGGATTAATGCCAGTTGCTTTCACTCCTTTCAATTCCTATAAATGAGGCAGCATTTAGTACCTTTCCAGCAGAAATGCTGCAGTGTCAGAGAAAGCAAAAGCCGTTAGTCCCTGGCTAAGCTCTCTTCCAGGTGGAGACCTGCTTGTTGCTCTTCAGCCTGTCCATTGCTGATAAAGTGCATGAGGGTCCCACCCTTCCTGCTCAAGATGTCAGCACAAAATAGCATCTGGCAACACTGTGCAGATTTTATTGGATTTTTTTTTAGTATAGGAGAAAGCAGAGCTTGTTAGATATTTGTTTCATAAATTCCATTTCCATTTTAATTAGAAGGCAAGTTCCTGCAATTTCTATCTTATTTACCATAATCTGCTTAAAGTCAGTATGATGGGTACCACCAGGAGAAGCAGCTGGGTGGAAAAAACAGCTGCTTTACCCTGGGTGGAAATCTTTAAACAGATAAGTATTGGAAATAGGTCTGCAATCCCTCTTTTTGAGACAATATCCATGTACAGGAGTTATTTCATGGCATTGTGTACAGTAGGATCTATGCAGCAGGGGAAAAAGAGTTTAAAATGTATCTCTGCCTGTATAACAATTGTCATGAAGAAAACTCATTTTTCTGTTTGTTTTGGGGTTTTTTTTGTTTAGTTTTTGTTTTGTTTTTGTTTATGGAGAAGATCATATTGATGATGCTTATGTTTCCTTGGGAAATGACTTATATGGGTAGGCTCATATTATGGATTTCTTCACTATTGAATTTTATGCCTGTGTAACTCAATTGAGTCCAGAGCTAGAGTGAAAGAGCAGTAAATCAGACTCTATTATTCTTAGTTACTTATGTAGAGTCACAAGTAAAATTCGCTGTGATACAACCAGGAATGTGTGTGGGAAGGTACTTTAAAGAGTCTCTTCAGTGAAAGCCATCAATCTTTCTGACTGCACTAACTTCTGCTCCGCAGGCCGCTGTGCAAACAAAGAGAGTTTCAGAGGGTGCTTTCGAAGGGCATCCTCATCTGTCACCTCAGAGTAGAGAAGCTGCTACAGAAGGAGTGGGAGCACTCAGTGCTCTCTCTCACCTGTACTGGTTTCATTCTTTAACATCATACAGCTTAGCTGTAAAACTGGTCTGGAGGAAATTAATGTAATTAAACTCATGGACAAGATCAGGGAAGTAAGGGGTGATTACATTTTATGGAATTTCTAGGCAGGTTAATTTTACCCATTCAGGCTCGCTCTCTCACAGCCTACTTTCACTCATGCTTTCATGTCTATACACTTACAAGCCCCCAGATTTGAGTTCTCAAGTGGTCTGGACATAATCAGATGTGTATTACAGAAAGGACAAAAGATTCTCCCTGTTGAGGCTTAAAGTCTTTTCAGTTTCTGTTGACTACGCCTGACAAGCCAGTTTACTTTTATATTATTTAGGAGTTACAGCTGTTACAGGGTGACCCTTTGCCTCAGAATCACATGTACTTCAGACTCCACAAATCTTAGGCAGGGTTGCTGCTTATTGTCTGCCTGAATTTGTTTGAAATACATCTTAAAATCCATACATCTTGATGGTTATCATCTGTTTTCCCACTAGGCCGACACGAACAGGAATGGCATATGTGATGTGCTGCAACCTCGCTGCACCCCTTCTGTGGTCAGAAAGGGTCTTCCCCTAACAAGCCACCTCTGCTGAGCTCTGGGCAGAGTGCAAGCCTTCAGGAAGTGAATAAATATCACATTCCTCAACTTGATTTGAGGGGGAGAAGTCACTGCCAATATAGGTCAGTGTTTTAATACTCACAGCAACCTCAATATATTTTTTAAAGTCTCTTCAAGTATAGCTCCTCCTAAAAAAACCCAAAACCAAAAAGCACACACCAAAGGGAAATCTTCTAGGTTTGGGTCCTTGATTAATAGTGGACTTGATTTTTTTAAAAAAAATTATTTTTCACTGGTTCTTCAAACATATAGAACCAGAGGAAAGGAGCATGTCTAAGTATTTTGTTTAGTAGTTTCACAGTTTTTAATAACATTTCACTCAAAATTTAATACTGAAGGTAAATTAAATGTGAAGTGTTATTAAAGAGTCTTGAACACCATGTAGAAAGGGTCTCTTCACATTGCCTGTATTTCTGGCTTTAAATTGCTCCATGAATGTCTTCAGTGTTTACAGTGCTAAGATTTAAGAAATTAATTTATTAATTATGTGACAGTACAATCTTTACAGCCTCCTATTAAAAAAAAAAAAAGAAAACATGCTGAACAACTCTGGCTATCATTTACATAAAGTTTTACTGCATTCACAGTTGGAACAGTCATGATTTCTCTGGAAATCTTTTTGTGCGGATTTATTGAAGCAGTGAACCTAAAGTTAACCACACAGAAATTGGTTGTTTAATTGAATAAAAGCTCAAAGATTTTGATTAGGATTGCTCACTACAAAAACGTGAAATGTCCAAAACATTACTGGCACTGGAATGGCTAAATTAAAGCAACCAGGTTTTCTTACTACTTAAACTGAAGCCAGTATCCCGTAGTCTTTTATATGGTTTTTGTCTGCTGCAAACACATTTAGAAAGACAAACATGCATTGGATTAGACAGAGTCCAAGAACCACATTTTTCTTATTTATAAACTATATACAAATTATTCCAGACCAAATATTGCCTTCTGTGCCATAGCTTCTATAAAGGCATAAAGCTGTCATTGACTGGTGGAGCCAACCTAACAAGACCTACAGTTTGTGAGAAATGTCCCCAGCCATGCAGGAAAGAACAGTTTTGGTCTTTCAAAGAACAGTCTTGGTCATTTAACACCGTAAATTTCATCCTATCACTCTAGTTTAGAAGTATCTGTGCATATTATTTCTCCCAAATCTAGTGGTTTAATAATTTGTTGATGAGACCTATTTTGTGCACTGCCTTTGACCTTGTGATGAATGGTGATGGTGAGTTAAGCTCTACTGTCAGGAAAAATCAAGATATGAAAGATGTTATCATATGAATTTTTATATCTATGAGGGAGGAAATAAATATATGTTCCTTTAAGATATGTAGCTAAATTAAATATCCACAGTTTTCAGATACTCTGCAAACATGCTTATCTGCTCCCATAACACAGTGGAACATCCAAAACAAGCATCACTCTGGTTTTGGCTGCATCCAGAGGAGAGGTCAAGCATGTACTTGGCTGTGTGCCTCAGCCAAGCGGCACTCTTGGTTCTTGATCTTCTGCAGCTCCAGGAACAGGAAGGACTGACTTCACCTCAAGCTAGATTTTCTTGGAAAACAATGTGGGTAAATTCCAGAATAAAAGAGACAGAGGAATACCTGCCAAGTGTTCAGCGTGCTTCTCCCTCCATACGATTTATCATTTGCTCTCCTTAGAGTTTAAACAACTGGCAGATTTCTACTAAGTCCCTGACTTGGCTAGAAACTGGAAAACATCAGCCAGACCATCTGGGTCCAATAAAAATGAGGCAGAAAGCAGAATTTTCAAAATGCCAGAGCCCCAGCCTTCCAAGTGCTCAGTCGCTTGTATTTTCTCCAGTCTCACTTTGGTGAAGTTGATTTTTTCCCCATAAAAACACTTACTTTCCACCACTGACTGATGCTATTGCACTTCTGAATGTTTTTCCCCCAGCCATGTACCCTGGGTGAACCTCAAGCAAAAGTGATGACAAGTTCAAACCTGTGGGACCCCAGCAAGCCCTCTGATCTACAGCAGTTGGTGGAGAATTTCCTCACTGCTTCTGAGATCAGTGGAAGAGGCTAATTTGTTCAAAACAACGATTCCCAAAAGCTCTCACTGAGCCACAAGCAAAGTTTGGCTGGAAATCTGTCACAGCTTCTTCCAGTGCATTGCCTCATAGGTGCTGGCTGGCATGGCTTTCCCTCCTTCCAGAGCAGTCCCACAATGTGCCATGCCCTCCTGTGGGAAATCACAAGTTCCTGCTGGGTTTGTGCCAAAACCCCAACTGCCACAGTGTTTGGAAGCCTGATATTAGACGAGCTGTGTGGCAGGGTCTGGGAGACTCACAAAACCCAGACCAAGCTGGCTTCTGCTCCCCATCTGGAGGAAGCACTAGAAGGCTGAATATCTTTGGGGTTAAGCTGGGGTTGCAAGGTCCCTCACCCACTTGTTGTTCCTCATGGCATCAGGACTCCCAGCTCCTGACAACACCAGTAGGCTGCTCTAACTCGGCCTGGAATTCCACATAGCAAGCTCAAAAATTTAATTTTACCTTTTAAAGATTTTATTTAAATACTAAATTAATTAAAAACTGCCCAAAACAAAACAAACTTCAAAATGTGCTTTATTTTTCCTGAAAAGTTAGGAAATATTCAGAATTTTAGAATTTTGTGATGAACAGAATCTTCTGAATACTGACTAACATTGGATCAAGTAAAAAACTGTTGAGCACCATTCATTCTATCAGTAACACATACAGGAGGAAGGGGAATATAATCTCTTCCAGAGACCAGGGCTAAGCCAGCAGATATCCTGACCCTTCCATAGCTTCTGGTCTAAAATTACAATCAAAAGAAGGGGGGCAAAGAGAGAGAGAGAGAACTATCCACATGGGTAAAAAAATATTTTCTTTTGATTAGAAGTGTGAGTGTCGGAAGCTTGAGAGAAGCTCATTGCCTTTCAGTAAAAACACCCCAACAATGTCCAAAATTGAACTTTTTAAACACAATTTTAAATTTAATGAATTTCATAATGCAAAGTAAAGGATCTTTCTGTTGCTTTCTAAATGAGCTTCTCTAACACAGGCTTGTTTTTTCACAAGAGGTTGGATCTCTGGCAAATGTTCTGTTTCACTCTTCCCAAGGCCATATTTGTTTGCATCAAGATAAGAATTAACTTGTGAGGTAGCAGCCCACAAACTTTGCACAGAGCGATCTTTAAATAGGATTCTGATGAATTCACAAAATGAAACACCACAAAACATTTACCTTGAAAAGCTCTAGTTTCTTAAATCAGTTTCCCCAGAGTACATTTACAGTAGCTGTCACCAAAGATAGCTTATTGCTGATGAGTCTCAAATGAGCACTTCAAGTCCATGAAACAGAAGGTGCATGAGCAATCACAGTAGTGCTATCTAACCGAGCTAAATAGCATAAGACAACTTTAATTTGCATGCTGACAAGAGCTAAATTGCAGGGTTCACCTGTAGCAAAAATAAATCCCATGGTGATCATTGCTTTTCCTTACACTGGCATTTGCCAAGTACACCATAATAATTCCAGTCACCTAAAGAAAAGTATATTCCAAAGCTAAATGCCATCATTACTTCAAATTGCTGTGAATTCTAACACAGAAAGCAATATTTGGTAGCCTCTAGCAAAACAGTAGCCTTTCCACAGTCCTCTGCATGAAAGAGTAATAGTACTTATAAAATATAATACATTTTTGTAGTGCCACAGGCATTCAAATACTTGGAAAAAAGATCCCTGATAACAGATGGAATGTTTTTTGACATTAAAATATGCATTTTTTTTTTTTACACATGGCAGTGAATGAGAAAAGTGTTAGCTTAATAAATAGTGATGCTCATGAGTACTTAGTAGGTTCGGTTGGCTTATTTTCTGTCAAATATTCTGTCTTTATGATATTAACACAAATTAGAAATGGCTGGTAGTTTCACTCTGTATCTTTCTGTGCTCCCTTATATTACATGTCAGGATGTTTAGCTGTATAATATAGCACTACTGGCACAGAAGTAGCCTTACCTATATACATAATTTCTGTGCAGCTACTCCAAGGAGCTCTAAAAAAACCCAATGTCCATGGCACTGCAAGCTCCAGCAGTAGCACCACTCCCTTTGCAGAAAGGAATAGACCTCCTTGAGAGAAAGCTAAGAAATACAACAGTCTTCATGTTGAATTGGCTCTCTCTTGCCACAGGATGTTTATCACAGCTGGTTTATTTAATCTACTGGGATGTCCTTGACTTTTTTATTATTTCCACAGAAAAATTTGGATCTTATTGTTTCATCTTGAAATTTCAGCTTTACAGAGTGTCTATATTGCCAACCTCACTACAGTTAGCAAATAGCACAGAAATTATCTGTAAAACTCTAAAACTTGTTACTGGTTTCTGTATAACCTTTTCCCTTTCACACTTCTTGACTTGTTCTTATTTTAATCACAATACCATCTCTTTTGTATTCTTTGGCTGAATCTTATGAATAACCTAAAGCTCATTTCTCATTTCTGCTAGTCCCGTAGTCACAGCCATTTCAGGCAACAATGGACTTTAGAATGCCTAGGGAGAAAAATCAGATTATATATAAAAACATTTTCAATGTCATTTTCCTAATTTGCATAAAATCATTGCTGGTTTTTGGACATGTTTAAGGCTAGAATATTACTGTGGGTTAATTAAAATAATTCCATGAACTTGAAGCAATTGTACTGTTACATTATTTCATGTTGCATAATCAAAGAGCTTTCTACTGAAATCACCCACTTGATTTTAGTATGATGAGCCCCATGGCAAAACAGAAGCTGAAGTGCAACCTCCCACTTCCCTCCCCCTTCCAGAGGAAAATTAAAGAGAATTAGAAGTCCCTAACAAAGATTTGGGTGTGGAAAGCAGAGGGAGACTGCATCACAATTTGCAATTCAATCATTTTTATTGCACGATTTCACATTTCAGCTGACAGTTAATTCATTTATGAAGAGGTATTGGGCGTTCCTTGTGATGCATCCCAGTATTTAGGTGCAATGGAGATAGAAAACCTATCATGACATAAGAAGAAACCGTGTATTGATGAAGAGATGTATTTGGCAAACCTTACATAGACGTAATCAAGATCACAAGCGCTGAGTGTTCCAGCTAGAACCACAGCATTTGTTATAACACTGTTAGTTCATGAGTTGACTTCTTAGAGTCAATTTCAATTTACCCTAAATCTACACGTATATACCCCCAGCCCACACCTCATGTCTTTCAAATGCCTCCTCTGTGTAGTTTCCTCTAGAAATCTGAATACAAATGGAAGCCAACAGAGGTAGGAAAGACACAGTCTGCCTCAGGAAGGATTTTGAGCACTACTTAAGATGATAAAGAAGTATGTTCAAATTTTTTTGTGCCAGACTCACAGTATGTCAATAGATACTAAGTTAATGAAGATTCATGCAGCAAAATCAAAGGCATGCATCAAGAATTTCCTATAATCAGCTATTAGGACTTACAGTTTTATATCTTTTCACCTTCAGCAGCAGTGAAACGAAAAGAGCAGGCAATTACCAATCCTTTTCTGACTGTCTCCTATAACCACAGCTGAGGCCTCACATACACTGCATTCAGCTCCTTTTTAAAATTAATGAAGACTAATTAAGGAAAATAAGCCTCCACAAGAAAAAAAGAAAGCAGTTGCTTTTGTAAAGACAGCTCTAGTAACTACACAAAATGCCACTCCACTGTAGAAAGCCAATAACTAACTGTAATAGAAAGTGATGAATGTTCTCTCTTTCCAAGCAGATAAGTGAATCAAATGATAGTTTTAACTCTTATTTTCCATAAGGTTATTATTAATAAAAATGTTATGAAACTGCTGGGCAATCTGAGCTAAGTGAAATCGCATCATGGAAGAGTAGGAAAAAAAATTAATCAAGATATAAAGAAACCATTACACATCAGTTTATCTGTTCTAGTTTCAGATGGTATAGAGTTAACATGAAAGTTGGAAGATACCTGTTTTATTAGACAAGAATAGGGTCAACCTGGAGGGAGATGCCCTTGAATAATCAGTTTTAGTCCTGTCATGGACCACAGGTGGTGTTAAAGTACACATGCACTCCCTAAATATTATCTCCTACTGCCACTGCCCAAGGCATAACACTGGGCAAGACCTCCAGTCTGACTCAGTAAGTATTTCTTTTGTTCTTAAAACTGCTTAATTTTTCATTGCTGACTGTAACATGAAGTTTGGAAAAGTGCTAATGAAATATGCCAGTAAAGCAAAGCTGTATGCCAATGCAGAGTAAGAATGGACTAACAAACAAGATCTGGATAACCTCAAGGATAACACAAGAAGAATCATCAAAGTTATTAACACAAGAATGTAAACTCATTAATATTTTGCTAAGGATTTTTGCTTTAAGTAATATCTTGATACAAAAAGAGCAAAGTAATATAAAGACTCAAAAGGATGCAGACATGAAAATGTAGATGTTATTATTGTAGAAGCATCATCAGTGGAAGTGGGAACATATTAATATCATCATAGCTGTACTTCTCAGGAACATTTTTTGACATTCCACACACTTTTGTTCAAGAAACCCTCATCCAGACTGGACTGGTTTCAAGAACATGGGCTATTAAGACGCTCAAACAAACATAGCTATTCTTAGGAGAGGAGGCCAAAGTTACCTCTAAACTGCAGTCAGAGTGGATGATGCAGTCACAGTGCTGCGTGGAAATAGCAGCTTTAAGCTAGCAAGCTTGGGTACTGTCAACAGTCCTACAGCAAAAAAAAATAGTTCAACCTGAGCTAACTACTGTCAAGGTTTCGTATACTGTTATGATTGAAACACACATAGTTTGCATTACTGAATAGTACTTACTTTATCTTTCTCTCTTTTACATCAAGGGTGAGATGAACCCAATGCGTCATTGCTGGTGTGTGCCTTTCACTATCTCCAACTGATGAATTCTCACAATCAAGATTTTGTGTGTCAGTACAATAATCAATTTTTTCTTTAAAATATTGTAAATTACATGGTACAAATGAAAATATACAACAATTATACCTTCATTGTTCATTTAAATTCAGAGGACTAAAGATCGAAAATTTGTATTCATTCCCTTCCAGTCTATTTTTTTAAATAATATTCTGTTGTTCTAAAGAGCAGAAAACAGAGTAATTCCTTCTTATTCACTGCAAATTCTGATATCTCATTAAGATACCTGCTCAGTGTCTCTCCAGATACCATTCTGACCTTATTGTAGTATGAGTATCATTGATCAAGAGACAGAAAACTGTCAAATCTCTCTTAATGTGAGAAAACAGCTGCAGAACACAGATACACAGAAGACAGACCTTATGGGCTTTTTTTTTTTCCATATAAAAATAATAACATTTCTGGAGGAAAAATAAATTTATTTTTCTGTACAATTAAATTGCAGAGAGAAATTCTAGAATAAAAAAAATGGTTTTTAAAGTAAAAACTCACCATCTGCCATCTAATAGCTCTTTTCTGCTGCAGTATGTACAAAATGAAGGGCTTTAAGATCTTTCAGATCAGCACACAACTTACTCTGGACAGTGGAACAGAGCAGGACATGCTGCAATCTTTGGATCATATAACAGGGAAGAGATGAATACAGGCAATAAGCCAACCTAAAATGAAAATAAATGTCAATGTGCCATCTTTAAGGGAAACCAAGTGTACATGTATATGCATAAGTATAGATGTAACATTTCCCTCTTGCATATGTGTTAGTGACTCAATCACTTCCAGTGTACAACCCCTCGATCCCCCCCTCCCCCCAAATCAGTCAAACCACCACTAAAAACAAAGCAAGTTAAAAAAGAAATTCAAGTGGTTCGGGGGTTTTTTTAAATTAAATGTGGTGAAGTTAGTTTCTGCTTTTAAGCTATGAAGGCTACAAGGACCACGACCTCTTTCTGTGAGGAAATCAGATTTCATTTGAAGAATTTGACAGCTGTACCATTTTGAATTCCTTTATATGGATTATCTTTGTGAGATAAAGTCATCTGTACCATAACAGAGGGTAAGGTTCTCATTTACAGCTAAGCTTCTTTACACTGCTAAAAGAACTTTTCCCATTTACTCTGAGATCTTTCTATTGCTGCCTTAGAGGAGTAAACAAATTTAGCTGAAACTGGATGAGTATCAGGTTCTTGCAGAGAACAGAGCTGTATGAGGAAAACCCAGACATGTAGATTAAAGAAAAGTTAATTAGGAAAAAGCAGGAAAGCTAAGCCCAAAGTGTTTACTCTGTGATTGCTGAATGAAGAACTACAAGATAAATGTATTTTTTAGTTGTTTTATTTTATTGAAAAAGAAATACACAGAACTATAATACTTATTTATTCTTCTGGTCTGTGTGGAATTTGAATAAACATGTGCATTGCTGAATTTTACAGGCCCTAAAAATAAACTGGAAGAAAAAGTCATTAACTGAGCTAGGAGAGAAGAATAAGAGACTGGGATTCGGGCCTTTGGGACTCATTAGTCTCTGCTTCTGTATCAAACATCCAGGGAACAGGAAAGTATCTTTGGATAACGTTTCGCAAATTAATTTGGTCTTTGAGCTGTGCATTTCGCCCAGCTGAGTAAATATTATTTGCAGCCAACTGAGTAAGCCATTACATGAGCTACAGTGAAGCTGCTGATTTGGAGCACTTAAAGTGGGAAGGTCAATAACAACAGGAAGAATTAATAGGCATGTGGCTCGTATAAAGTTCCACAAAGTTTAGCCTCTCCTTATTGGCACTAATTCTTGGTTAGAAGCTAGAATCTGCAAAAACAAGTCAATTCTTGCCTTGGGTTGCTGTGACAACCTTAACACAGCTGATGCAAACAACCTGAAATTGTATCTAAGAATACAATAAAACTATAACTCCCAGCCACACGTAAGAGTACGGGGAAGAAAAAAGAAAATTAAAGAAGAGGGGGATTTTCATGGGATTTATTGTCTTTTTCTAAGTGAATCTATCAGATTTTTGAACAACAAAATATAGAATTTATCTTGGTTTGGTTTATTCATTCTTTTGGCATTGCAGTCTTATGATCTTCATTATCCTGGAAGATTATGTCTACATTTAACCATTACAATATTGAACTGGTAGACTGGTAAACTCCACACTTGGTTCTGAATTCTCATCTTAGCTACAGCACAATTTGGATTCTTTTTATGCAAAATGAATGCTTTTGCTTCCTGAGGAAATTAAAGCTTATCAAGGAAGAGAAGTGGAGCAGAGAAGAAAAAAAATGCTTGCCCAAATTCAGCGAGGTATTTGTGCAAATCAAGAAGAGGGGAAATACTCCTGAGGCATCCTTGTTCCACAGTTTAGACCCAGCCAGCATTGACTTCAGACGGAAAATTATAAGAACTCATAGGATTAAAATGAATCCCCCGTAATCACATAGCTTCCACATAATGTTGAAGAAACTCGAGGGTGTATGTATTCATTGTTAAAATTACCGCTCAGTTCCAAAGCAAGAAAAATGAGAAGGATGGGCACTTCTAATATATATTCAGTCATTGTTTTAATAGAAGGGTTTATGCCTTAATGACTTAATCTAAGAGTCCTGCAGCATATGAGACAAATTCTTAATAGATAAATTTTCAGTAATACTAACAATTCTGGAAAAAAGTAGAAGAAAAAAACATTGGAGAGAGTCTGTGTGTCATGAAAAAGCACAAACAGAGATTGTCTTCAAAAAATATTCATTAAATTGATTTTTCATAAATCACTTTCCAGAACAACTTTGGTATTTGGAAAGTCTGGTCTTCAGAGAAGGTAAACTCAAAGATTTGACTTTGAGAGGTTGGAGGCCTCATGAATTGATACTCTGTATCTAGTTATACCCCCC
>VZRQ01002390.1:0-63052 GCA_013397975.1 Machaerirhynchus nigripectus | reverse complement strand
GTTTTCCTGTTTTCTGTTTACCCCCCCCCCCTTTTTTTTTTTTTATTGGCAGTGTTTCTTTTCATTGAAGATGGATTAAAACCAGGAGGAAAAATGCTGCAAGAATCCTCTCAAATGTCCTGGACAGATCTGTTTCCCATTTTCACAGGTCTGCCTTCAGTCCCATTGCCCCATTGCACACACCGCACATAGAAATACACTTCTGACTTAGAGGGCTAACCAGTGAGATCATCACCAAAAGAACTGCTTTTAAAAGAACATTACTCAAGAAAAACTAGTATTACATATTTGCACCAGAAATTTAAGCCTAAAATTACACTCCTCTGACTTGAGAACAGAAAATTTATGATTCATCTTTTTTCTAATAAAAGCCAGCAAATCCTGAACAAGATTCCTTACCCTTCTTCATGTAGGTTTATTTCATATGGATTCAGTTAATAAAGGCAGAATCACAAACACACACAAGCCCAGATATGCTCACACCTTGACATTGCACAATAATGTGAAACTAGTGATGCAGGCCTGGATAAATAAGGTATATTAAAAGGACCACATGAATTAGCAAGATTAGCTCTGTTTATGAGAGACACTGTCACATATTTCATACAATGTGCATAGATAGTACTAGATTCATCTTGCATACATATGATCTCCAAAAATCTGTACTGAATCCTTTCAGTCTCCTGATGGCAATTTCCCATAATAATAAGGACTACAGATTTGCAGAAGCACTGTCATCATAATAAGCTCTATTTCAATGAACAGCAGTTTTGCTCAGTTAAAAAAAGTTCTTAAAAAAGAAAACAACAGATATAATCTCAAGATATATTTTTAAAAAATAGGCACTTAAGGATTCCTTAATACTTTCAATTTCCAATGTCACAGAAGGCAAAAGCTGAAAGCAATTTTTATGGGGATCATCAAAAGCATTTTTAGAAGCAGTTTCATAATGAATGCATTTCAATGAAAGAAAAATGTATTCTTTCTTTATAAAAGCTAAATATCCAAGTGCAAAATTTTTGCGGCAGAGTTAAAAAGTCCATCCTGAGAGAACAATTAAAGTTGTACAGTTTCATATGATCCTCAGATATTCCATCAAACACCTGTTAATGATCTCACCAGGGACCATGTAATTCTCTTTGTCCATCATTTTTAGAAGACTGGGTATTAAACATTCTCTTCTTCTATTTCTCCTTGAGGTTCTGTGCTGGCTGCAGATATGAGAAAGGAATCAGTAAGGAAGGAGCTGTGACAGAAGTTACTCCTGTTTCAGCTCATTGCAATTTAAATATTGTCCAGAGGCTAGTGGTAAAAGCAAAGAAAGTTTCCTCCATCTCCTCCACTGTGGAAGTAATATTTATATCTCCATCATTTGCAGATAGACTGCAAATATTGAGGGAGTATTGGTTTATAGACATACCCTACCTTCAAAGAGCAAGGCTGCTCAGGTCCTTGATTGAGCAAGGTGCTTAGGCACATGCCTGGCTTAAAAGCATGGAAGAGCTGATTATTTAAAACTATCAGTCAGTGGCAGCAGTTAACAGCAACACACAGAGCAGCTGACTGAGGGCTGAGGCAAGGCTCTGATAACCTATAGATTATGAATATCAAACTGTGACCATCTGCCCTGTTGCCAGCACAAAACCACTGGAAAACAAAAACAATCTAGCAAACAGATAGCTTGAGAGAAGGTGATTTTCTCTAGGCACCTGCTTATTCAGCCTTGTGGAAGCCTAGAAGGTAAGGGGCTAATGTGTTTTCTCAAACAGTGGTAGCTGGAAAGCTGTGGAGCCAACCAAGGACTGTTGGTAATAGTCTGTGAGAAAGAACAGGATGTGGCTGTAGAAGGGGCCCATAAGGAGGTAGGGCAGAGCTTTTCTGGGATAAACATCCCTTTTTTCTGGTTCCTGGAGATAAGCACAACACAGTACAGTGCAAGCACAGGAATGAGATCAAGAAACCAGCAGGGGCTGTTAACCAAAGGCTGACCCAGTAGGGAAGTATCAAGACCGCCAATGACCCCTGAGGCCCTCTGACCCATTTCCAGAAAGGTCTAGAAAAACAAACTGCACATGATAACTAATTTTCATAGAAAGTGAGGAAGTTATCTGCAGGGTAGGGAAATATTATCTATAAAAAGGGTACACTTACCAAGCCCAGGTGGTGCTGCCAGGACCCTGGACATCCCATCAGCTGGATCAACACTGGAGCCAGGACTGATGATCTTCCTCTCTTCCTTTTTTCTTTTCTTTCTGTCTCCCTCTCTCTCTGATTTTCCCTCTCTTCCCTTTCACCCTACTCCTTATTATACTAAGAACTAACTTATACCAATTTCCATGCCAAGTGTACAATTTACTAATAAAACTCTGAAAGTTTCTTTTGTGGACCTTTTGATTTATGTAGTTCCCTCCGCACCCCATTTTCAAGGAAAGTAACACAAAAGATGCCACAGTCTGAAGGCTGCATTCAGAAAATAGGAGCTGATTGGGTTAAATTCATGCCTCTAATAGTAAGACAAGCACTGAGTATCTTAGATGAGCTATTCTAAGTATTAGAAAGGTACTTGTTGTTAAATATTGATGGTAGAGGCCTTCATATGCCGTTCTTCTCAAGCATTTGTTAACAATCTTAAAACTAAAGGCTTATCAAAGATCTGGCTGAAATACCTTCTGACTTTGATAAGCTCTTTCTGGACTTACAAATCATTTTACATGAAACACAAATATTTGACTCCAGCTTTTTGGAGCAGTGAACCCAGTTAAAGTTGTATGACACCAGTATATGTCATCCGAAAATGCATGGACCTCTCACTTGCTGGATCTATGGCAGAGCTGGAGCACACTGATCTTCCAAGGGGGCTGAAAAGTAGCTGAGGATTTTCTTGGAAGAAAATACTTGTTAGGTGAAAGAAGAAAACATAAAACTTCAGATTATAGGAATTATTATTCTTTATTTCCATTTATTTTTTCATATTTTTTCTTTTGTTCCCATCTTGATGTTACACTTCTACTACATTTATTTATAAAGACAAATAAGTAAATAGTAATATGTAAAATAATTCAAATAGCAATAAATTACTGCTGAGATTTTAAGAATTGCCGGTACAGATTCCAAAGGCAGTTTCAGAGCAGAAATCCTGTAGCGATATTATATTACCCATGCAGACAGCTCCTATTGTTTCACATGAAATGGTGTTTCCTAATTTCTCTATCATTGGTTACTGAGGCTTTTTAATCTCATCTGCTATTTGATACAAGGGAGCATGATGCTTGAATGAATAAAAGAAAGATTCAAAAATTAGGTCCCCTAAGGGCTTTATTCGTCATTTATTTATCTTTAACAAAAAAAAAAGTACCCATCTAAATTATACACACATAAAAAGTTTAGATTAATGCATATCTTAATTTTTTTCCTTACTGCAAGCACTACAAGCAGTATAAATTGTGAATAATTTTGGGTTAAGGAGTATCCCCCCCGACTTTACTTGGGCTACTCTGATGCAAGGAAGCACAAATAGATGTCAGACTTGCAGAGCTGGGAGATGAACATGTAATTGAATTAGAGAAATGGAAGGCTGTTTAGGCATTAAAGATTAAGAACTGTTCAAACAAATGTTAAGTGAGAAAATGCTGATCCATCAAATATGAAGTTCCTTCCATTACTGCACAAGATTTTGGAATCTGATGCAAAGGAAGACTTTCACATGGAGAGAATATCACCAGAGAGATTGTTCACTTCTGAACAATCAGAGCACTTACCTGGGCCACAAGTGATTGAAGCTTGCATCTCTTTTCTGCCTGATTTAAACTAAGAAGCATTAGGTGGACCAAGTCTTTCAGCTGAACTTGCTAGAGATTTCGTACACTCACAAAGCTATCTACACTTGTTCCTGCACACAACATATACTCACAAGTACCAAAATGGATCCTGGGCTACACACGATTACCACTGGTTCTGTTTCCCTATGCTGTAATTTCCTGAGATTTGCACTACTCTCTGAGAAAATTTGAACTTACTCTCTGAGAAAGCAATAAATTATGTCCCACTCTGATTCCTTTTCAATTAGTTGCCTCTGCCCTCCTTCCTGAGGAATGTTCATGGCAGGATGCAGCTCCACAACACATTTTCTTTCAGTAGTAAAGCCATCTGAAGTGATCTCTCAGCCTTGGCTAGATTTTCTGGAGTTTGCCACCTCTCTTTCCCAAGAAACAGTTATGTTTTCCCGCCTTGAGCATATTTTTCCTTTGTATTTAAAATGTGAAGGTAACAAATCAACAAATTCATAATTTTCTAGAATGTTCAAGATGACAAAGAAAAATTCAAGACTTCAGGAAGTTTCAAATTTTCACCATAGCATTTTATATAGGAGCTATAAAGGCTGTTATGAGTTTCAGAGGAAATGCATAAATATGCCTTGTTTGAAGTCTGCATGTAATTTTCTCATCATGTTAGTCCATTGTCAATCTTTTCTGAGAGCAGCAGTCACAATTACAACTTGCTTTGATATGCTGAACAGGATAAATTGTTTAGAATTTTTTGCATGAAAAGTTATTTCCATTTTCTCATAACTAATTTACAACAAAATAAGTTACAGAATTTACTGATACTTGGAGATAAACGCCTTACTTAGCACAATGGGGAAAATGATACATTTAATCGGGTTTTATTCTTAGGAAGGAGGTAAATACAGCAAATTAATTGAAGTGGTGTGTTCCACTGGACACATTCTTAAATCCTTCCCTTTCATTTTTACACCGAATTTTTACTTTGAAAGAGAGATTAAATAACCATTTTGCTTTACTCAAGTGAGGCAAGAAGACCATTTTGCTTGTTAGTAAGACAAGACCAGAAAAGTGATAAATTTTGGGCAGCACTTTCAATAAAAATGCAAATAAACAGGAGAGTCCAGAGCTGTGCAACAATAGAAATTAAAGCCTAGAAAAGAAGGTAAGAGTGAGAGAGCTGGGGTTATTTATAAGAGCAATAAAATCTAACTGGCTTCAAATATATGAATATCTCAAAAAAAGGTAATGTACATAAAAGGCTGTTCCAAAGAATAAAGCAATTTGTTCTCCCTATTCATCTTGCCTAGAAAAAGATATAATGATCTAAAATTGCAACAGCAGACTTGTCTTAAACATTAAACAAAAAAGGGACAAAAACAAAAAGTAAATTAACTAAGGTGGTCATTGCACTTTTCCAGAGGTGTCCTCAGGACCAATAAGCCTCTGTCAAGAGTGATGTTGACATCATCGAGCCTACTGTGAGGAAAGGACCAACAGGATATATGATATTTCAAGGTCTTTACAAATCCTAGTCTTTTAATTGCTTTATGTTATCCACACAGCAAAATCTAGACAACTTGGGTTTACCAGCAATGCTAAAGACACGGTGATATGGGCTTTACCAAACTATTACTTAGCAAAGCTTGTAACTTTACAGCACATGCTGTACGACCTATCTAGTCCCTCTTCCAGCTGCCAGAACATGTTGCTGCTGTGTCTTCTATCTTCAGTCACAGTTAGTGATTTAAGCCTTTTCAGGTTACCATTGCTCCTCATTTTGTGTGAAGGACAACCCAAACTCTATTATTCTTATCAAAATTATTTTCTTTTAATCTTACACTTACACAGCTCCAGAGGTACAATTTGCAACTTATGGGTATGAGTATACCTACTACTACTGGCACGCCTAGAAAAACCTCCTGTCAGTGATAATTCTCAGGAAATAACCTCCCACAGACAAGAACTGTCATAAAGTCAGTATTTCTGGCTCATTTACCTTTTCCATCTCCTCACAGTTCCTAAAGTAAAAAAAAAAAAAAAGGAAAAAAAAAAAATAAACAAGAGAATGGCATTTTTTTTAATGGATCCCCAGAGTCTCAGCTATACCCGTGTTAACACAGTTTTCCTCTTCTTGTTGCCATTAAGAATAACCTTTCATCTCACTCTGCTGTATTCCATGGCTTCTCAGTACCCCACTTAAACAGGAGCTATGGCACCCAACCTTTGACTGGTTTAAAAGCCGCTTAATGTGTGGTAGGCATACACTTAATATGTTTTTCAGCCTAAATTAGGTCAAAACAATCTTGGTCAGACACCCACATTGATGACTCAGGGTGTGGGGAAGGGAAACAAGAGGAGAGGAGGGAGAGTGTCCCCGGATCAAACCAGACTAAATCTGGTCTATCTCCTGTAGGGGTAGACTATGGCCAGTGAGTCAGTGCCTTTGGTTTGCCAGGGGACAGTTGAAATTATAAGATAGCAAATATTAGAGGTAGGAAACATAATGGAGGAAATGACCTCCATTATTTCTTAAAATTAAAAACTAAGTTAAATTCATTTCTGTTAGTTGCAGCATCTCTCAAAAACAAAGATTCTGGATGGCAAACCCATTTAAGGAGTAGGGCTATCAGTAATGCCTTCATCTAACTTAGAGGCAAAGTTTACCACCTTTTTCTCATTTCTTTTCTTTTTTTTTTCCCTAAGGAAAGCCTTCAACAAAGAGATTCACTTGCCTTAAACAATCATTTTCCAAATTTAAGAAAGTCACAAGGATCATTTGTCCTTTCCATGACAAGTGTATATACATGTATATATATGTACATATATACACACACACATATATATATTCTAGAAACATTTCAGTATTTCCATGAATGAAAGTATTAATACAAAAACAATGAAACTGCTTTATCCACTTGTCAAAAAAAGAAAATATGGGGAATGGGAGGGAACCACAGTAGGAGAAAGAGAGTTCTGGTATTAAAATAGCAGGAAAATCTTTACTTCTTGTTTAGGTTTGAATCAAGTTTCTGAAAGTCCCAAAGGAAAAATTAGATTTTGCAATATGTGGAGAATCTTCCAGAAAGTTCATATTTGTGGGGCTGGATCCAGGCAGGATGATAGAGAGACAGGAGCAGGTTAGGCGCATGTCCAACTTGCTCATGTAGCTATCAATTAATAAACTTTTTAGGATTATGGGGATTATTTACATCACTGGATTAAATGGGACTAAATATGATCAAAATCTAGTCCTTTTATTGTGCAAGACTGTTTTTGAAAATTATTTTGGAAAACATTACAAGAAGTAAACCTTTCTCTAGAGAACTCTATAGTTTCCTACAGAAACTCTACAGTTTCCTGCAGGAGCTCTCACAAAATGACAGCAGCTGTCAGGGTTTAAAACTGCATCACACACATTCAGATTTGCTCTGAGCAGAACAAGACATGACAAGGCTACAAATAGCCAGTGGCCTTTTCACACACTGGGCTTCAACCCATGGAGGCAATGCAGGAGTTTCATGGAAATTATCCAGCACAAGCATAGTTTCTGTTGCCATAGTAGATACTGAGCTTCTATCTTAGCTGCAGACAAAGGCTGGGAAAAGAAATAAAGCCCTATTATGATGTTTATTCTCTGATGCAAGCAGAAAAAATAACCTCATGTGTTTATGCACACACATCTAGCCTGGCATATTTTGGCGTTTGTCAGAGTTTCTTTCTTTTCCATGTATAAATTTGGGTTTTTTCCACTGACTTTCACTGCCTATGGCAAAGGTTTGGTAAACATACAGGAGTGAGTTCCCTTTTATATTAATAGACAGTTTTCATTTCACAATAAACTGGTGAGGTCTTGTAATCTAGCCAAATATTTTGGTGTTTCAAAACAGACACATTTTTGGAAAGCTCACATTTTAAGAAAAATAAATGTTTCTTATTTTTACTGCTTGTCATGGCTTAGGAATAGTACTCCCCAACTCAGTTCCCCCACTGAGACTCTCCCAAATGAAATGCCGCTCACTCACTCCCCTGCTTCCCTTCTCCCTTCCTGCTCCTGGGATGGACTTGAGAATTGGAGGCACAGAGGTGAAAATCACAGGTTGAGATCAGAACAATTTAGTGGAAACAGCAATTAGATAAGAAAACAAAGAGTAACAGCAACAGTATCAATAACAAAAGGTATAAGACAAAGAAAGTATTTACATGGAAAGTAAAGCAAAACTGGATTGTTTTGAGTTCCACAAGGAGACAGTCTCCTACTCCTGCCCCTCTCAAGTGACATGAGATGGTATCAAATAACATTAGGGCCTGGCCACGCCCAGTTCCCAGCTACCATAAAATATTAATCCTGTCCTGGCTGAAACTAGGACACTGCTGTGTCTCCATAGTGAGTAATACTGACTGATGCAGTAACGATAAGGAAGCAGGACACCCATTATGCAGCATTTTAATTACACCTATTAGTTCCTACTGCTTTCAACAAAAATATTTTAGCAGGTCTGGGACTGTGTCTAGGCTACCAAGGGTTAACACATGTTCTGAAATCACTGGATTAGCTGATGGTTTTGCTGTAATGCGATAGTTTTTGGTGCTTTGTCACACATACATCTACACCTAGGAAAGAAGCTAACCACAGGAATGAACAGGGAAATTTGCCATCTTTCCCTAACCCCAATATTTAAGTTTGGTGCAGAAAATGCGATAATTTTACCATTCCTTCAGATGTGAGGACTAGCATCTCCAAACCATTCATTTAATTTGTCCTCCCACTCTCTCTGCTCCTTGCTCAGCCTGTATGATGCAGAAACAAAAGAACAGAATTTATGAGAGATTATATGCACCATATCTTCTTGGAACAAAAACATTACTCATTCCCTCTGGACTGCTTGGAGATAAAGAGGAAGAAAACAGTGGCTTTCATCCCTGTTCAGGACTCATTTGAACTTCTACCCATGGTCTGGGAGGGAAGTGATGAGGTAGGTTCTACAAAGACCACCACCAATATTTATTAGAAGTTAAACCAAATTTCACTCCTGCTCTGGAACTGCCATTCTCATGAAGCATGCAATTCTCTGCCTTATCACATGCCATTTTATAAAGACAACATTATCTGTCAGTGCAAGGTGCACAGAGCACTTCGTTGCATGGCTTGGTGCTTGTTGCCCCAAAGCAACCCCACTGCTAAAAGCAGCAGAAAACAAAAGGCATGAGACAAAAGCTGAGTCTTTGCAGATATGCTAGAGAACAATTCTGATATTGTTCCTGTAGCAGAGCAGGTCAAATACATCAGGCAGCTTTGGCTCAAAAACATTTTCAGATGGATCCAAAGATTGCCGCAATAGCCAAGTAGTCAGACCACTTCTTCAGTGTCTACAGACTGAATGTCTGCCCTTGAGGACCTGGAAATCACACCTTAGGTCTCTGAAGAGAGATTGGTTTAAACAAGGAGAAATGGGTGCACTCGGTGTCTTCTAGACCAAGATCTATTCTGTGCTAGAAAGTGTCCTCTTCACCAACACAGCAACGCTCCCTTGCTGGGCTGGTGGAGAGTGCAGGTAGGACACAGCACCTTATTCTTTGATACAGGGAGCTTTTGCATAACTACATCCAGTTGAAAAATGCAAAGAAAATAAATTAACTGAAAGACTTCAACCTGACTTCAGACAAAGGGCTATGAAGGATCGAGTGCTCTTCAGAGTGTGAGAGCCATGCAGTCCCTGTCCCTCAGCTCTCTGGCCCCAGGCTGAACACCTTGGCTGCAGGATGCAAGGGGAGCCAGCAGCTGCTGATGCTTTTCTCCACATATCTGCAGACAGCACATTGTTAAACAGAAAACATTTTTTCCCTTTACAGTCTCTTCCTCTGGACAGAAATCCTGAAGAAGTTCAAACATGCAGTTAGAGCCAAATCTCTCCCCTTTTTCCCCCCAGTTTGGCTGCCAAAGGGAGAAAAGTACAAATATTTACTCAGCTTTTGTTTTATGCCCTGCCATCCGCTTCTGCCTGAGCAATGTTCACAGAGCAATATCCAATACCAACAGCACCAGGCTTTGTCATTTTGCCACCAACACTGAAATGCTTTCTGTCTGCCCAGATAAGAATAAGACCTAATGTGACCCTAAATAAGGAGCAGAAGCACTTATTTCTTTCTCACTGAAGGCATCCTCAAAGGCTTTATAAACATCCTGCTTTGTACATAAAGTTGAGGTATTAGTCTATCCATAAATTTATGATTTACGTCACCAGAAGAGAGCAGAGTCCAACAGCAGAAGAATGAAGAACAAAACAGTTGTGTTCAAAGTATCTACAGCTTTGCTGCTTGTTTGTTTTCTTTCACTAAAGAGCTCAAATGGTTTAGGAGAAGAACTATGTAACTAATCGAGACATGACACTTCAAAAAAATCTGATTTTTCAGAAGTTCAAAGAGTAAAAACAAATAATATTGTGCAAGACAAGAGGAAAAAATAGACAAGCTTCTCAGATTTTCACATGCTAAAGGGCATAAAAATTTGCACAATACATGTAAGATCCAATAGCAAAACAACAGCAACAGTCAAAAAGCTCTGAAAAGACATTATCATACATAGTAAATAGACCATATTTTTCACTGACTTGCAAATAAAGCACCAATTTGTTTGCCCTTAGAAATACAGTTTCTCTGAAAACATAAAGGTTTTTTCAATACATTAAAATACATTTTTAAATGCTGGGTTTTATAAAATCAGATAAAATCACATACCTTTTTTCAGCATCTTAATTTTTGCAAAGATATTTCAAAGGTTTTTTAAAAAGTCTTTAAGATTTGGCTCTTCTACCTTCTGTAAAAATAAAAGGGTAGCTCAGAGACACCAATAAGGCTAACAAACCATGGTGGGTAAGCTGATTTGGAGAAGAAAAGCCTTTTATATCCCAGAAAATTTTTACAATTTTCAAACTTTTTCCTATCCCCAACTGGAATGCAATGGTGGAATCCACCAAAATTTTATGACCAAACTCTTCACCTCAAAAATGTTCTTTGGATTAATCAAATTGCTTTCACTGAAACATCAAATTTTTTTCTAATTTTTGGCCAGATTGGATTTTATAATAAAAGGTTCCTTCTGACATCGAACACTTAGAATTTGAAAAATCTCTAAGGAGATCTTTTTTCAGTTTTGCCTTTTTCTCAAATGTTTCCAGAAAATGGCATTTTGTCATCATGTTATTCTGCCACTAAATTTTGCCTGGTACAAGGCTTTGGAATATACTTGGGATCTATTTTCGTGGAATCTATGTTATTACACCTGGGTGAAAGTCATCCTTTTTGATCCTTCCCAGCTTATCTGTTAACACAGGGAATTTGTTGTATCATTTCTCACCATGCATTTCCAGAAGTGCACTGAGAAGTAATCTGAGTAATTTCATCATACCAGAAGTGCGAACAAAGCACAACAAAGAAGTTCTCTGGGGACACTTCGTAAGTTTGTTAAAATAGCATAATGAGAAATGAAATACTAAAAAAAAAAAATTAAAATAAATACACTGAGAATATTATCTTTATCCATTAAACTGTGAGCATGCTGGGTCAATAAAGCAGTGAATAATAGCATAAGGCTCTCAACGGGAAAAATAATGCGACTCAAAAGGATTTTCCAGTCTGGAGGATACATTACTATTTTATGGTAATTCTTATAAACACAGGGAGCTGGTGAGTATATTTTCCTGGGAGAAGCATATTCATGGACCTTGTCATCAAGCCTGTTTCTGCACAGTACAAATCAGTAAATCTTGCAAAGGGTAATCCATAAGGATGAAATGTGTAACTTGGAGATGCATGTATACATCTCTCCTGTAAATCCTGCTCTGAGATTTCATTACTTACACCCTGCTCCAAAATAAATTTTATGTGATATGATCATAACAGCCAAAGAATGCACCCTTGGATGCATGAATCCAGCAGCTGACACTTAGAATTATTGGTTTCAATGAAATTTTTATATTTCATTCCAGTTGTTAATGAATACCAATTACAACACAGAAAACTGGATAAAGTCAGTATACAAAAATGAGAAACTGAGTAGCTGTGTGGGTTGGGTAACTCACAACTGCCCATTGTTGGAAACCAGTGTTCCCACCTCATAGGAAAAGGATGGGGATATTCCTCCTCCCTTCACTCTGATGTCTGGAGTAGAGGCTTTCAGTTTGGCTGTCAAAAGAGCTCAGAGGGCTCAAACTGGTCACCTGAGCACAGGCAAAAGGAATACTGGGTAGACACAATCACTTGCACCACCTCTATGTCTAAATGCTTCAGTCAAAAGCTGAACCTTAATGTTTGTAAAGCATATTGAAGATTAAAACTGACAAGAATAATCCTGTAATTCTTTGTATCTCCACTGCAGTGTTTTAATGTGCTCTCTCCAGCTAATATTAACGGGCAGAGGTTGATTGATTTTCAAAAGGAAAGCAAACCTTTACCCTGAATTTGCTCCAGCCAAGGGTAAACATTCACACCCAGACTCCTCGCCGTGTTAATGACCTCCCTGAGCACATCTCCAATATGACAAAACTCAAGATCAGAACTAAATTTTTGCAGCATCTGACTTTCAGGCCTTTGTCCTGCATACAGTGTTCACATCCCTCCTGTCCTCCAAAGCCCAAGACAAGGGAGTGTCTCAGACAGGATCCACAAAGCACTGAGCTGTGGAAGGAGCTGACTGCCTAATCAACAGTGAAATCCCCCCGAAAAAGAAGGGACTGGAGATCTTAGGCACCTCTGAGAATTCATAACCCAAATTCTGTTTTGAAGGTTGGCACTTCCTACCTGTATACAACAAAGTGACCGGTACAACTCATTGGGCCTTCTAAAGCCTACACAAAAAGTGACCTGAGCTTGAAGTGGGATCTGTGTAGGAGACATTAGGGTCAGGAAGGTAGGTTCCCCAGACTGAGGCTCATCCCCTTACACTGTCAATGGGCTATCCCTTCCAGTGCCCCCAGAAGCAGGAAACTTGACTGTGCTGTGTGCAGCAGCAAGCAGGGTCTCAGTACTCCTCCAGAATCTGGGAGCCCCTGACTTCCTTTTGTCCCTGGGAAGGTCTGAGCCTGCTTCCTTGTGGGAGTGTTCCCAGCTGTACAGGTTATTCTAGGACTAGAAAACATATAGTTGTTTTATTCTGTGATTAGAGGCCTTTTTTCCTTGTCTGGGTTACTCAGAGGCCTTAGACACTTTATAAGAGCATGTGTCTCTATTACCTAATAACCACTAATACAAGCCCCAAAACCTAGGTACTTCTGGGGGAGAAGTTCTTAGACATCTGTCTCACTGGCAACCCAACACTACTGTCCCTAGGCTTTTCTGACCATGTATTTCATTCAAGGGAACTAGATTTTACCTCTCAGCTCATCCACAGTCTTGTGATGCAGCCCTTCCTGTGAAAATGGCCTTGGGCAGACCAGAGTATCAAAGCTGAATCTCCTTCTTGCAGACGTGCTCCTTCTTGCAGGGTACATATTTAGGAGGCAAATGTCCCTCCCACTGTTGAAAGACTGCAATGACTGCTCTTGCATTCTGCACGGAGCTTGATCCATTAGGCAGTCCTGAGAAAGTTTTAAGCTACCAGCAGAGGGAGGGCATAAAAGGCATAATGATAGTTTCTTCATGAATCCCAAACATGTTTGCTCAAAAGATAGAAACCATGCTTTGTTTACAGGAACACTATTAAGCATGACTGAAGAAGGGTCTGGGAAACAGCAAAGTTCAGAAACTAAGCAAACTCACAGTGCAGACACCTCCTGTGTTACGTGGCACAGATGGAGGTCTGAAGGTTGGCAACTAACTCTCCCTTTCCAGGCCACATCTATGTTCCTGCTGTTTTTCACTCCAGTCTATTCTTAAAAATGATAAATTGTTCTTCCTGTGAGTCTTATTTTTTTTTCTTGAATTTGGGGTTCTTTGCATGCAATTTCAAAATCGTAGAAGGGCTGGAACCTCCTGTTAATACTGCTTGATGGGTCTCAAAATAACATGCAGAGGGAGATAGTACACAATCTCCCTATCCTCAGCATAGATAGCTCTTGCACCCTCTAAAAAGTTTAACTTTTCAAATCTGTTGCAATCTGTTACTTACTATGCTTCAGAAACATTCTTGATACTGAAAAAAAATTAAATTGTGCTGAGGAATAAGAGAGTGTTTTCTCCTCTAGAGAGCCAAGAATGACAAAGTCACAGAGAAAATATTTTTGACATATAAGGATATGTTTCAGACATCCTTCCATAATTGTAAGCATTATCATAAGCAGCTGAAAGATTTGCTTAGATGTCCATGCTTATGAGCCTTTAATAACAACATCGTAGGAAGAGATTTCTCAATTTCTGACTTCTGAGTTCATAATTTAGAACAGAAGAAGATAGCAAAAGACCTTGTGAATCACTGAGTGTAATACCCTTTACATATACGGAACAAGCATATAATCCCAATCTTAACAGTCTGATGAATCTGTAATATTTCATTTGATTAATCAATTAGAAATTAAGATTCAGAATATTTCTCTTATTGATCCTCAGCTTTATGAAGTCATATTATAATTCACATGTCTATTCTTCTGAGAGGTTTAAAAAACAGGTTTCTAATTGCCTAAAAGGTCGCTAATAACATATATTGTTTAATTGCAAAGAGGAAATACTGATAATTAGTTCAACAAGCTTCTTGCAGGTTCCCCATCTGGTTAACAGGAGACAAGTATGAGATTAATTTCTGGCTAATTTAATTATTCATTAGAGCAAATATCTGAAACTTCTGTTATCTTGTTTAGAGAAATTAAAGGAACAAATGCAAGTAAGTTCAGGACAGGACAATTATAACTCTGGCCATCCATTTGGAACAAAGGTTGTTCATCTAGACCGCACCTAACTGTAAGTCTCAGACTGTAATTCTCCAACAATTAAATAGGAATAAGAAATTGTAGTGGTACTTCCCATTATGAATAAAATCATAAAAATTGCTTAAATTTATGAAGACCGCTATAAGGAGATTATTAGGAGAAAGGTAAGATGACTTTAAACAATAGATTATATATGAACAGATGAAACCACTGTGCTTAACTAGGTCTTATGTCCCCTATTTAGAAGCATTTTTCATTCATTTGCTCAGTGATGACTCAGTCTGATCAACAACTACATTGTCTCAAGCAAGTGCCAACAGGAAAATAGTGATGGATGTCATTATACTAAAGAAAGAGGGATATGTTCTGCTAAAGCTGTAAAAATTCCTCTTGCTTAAGATGAGCCACTGGATCCCCAGTGCCATGTCTTCCTGTTAGAATGGAACAAGAACTGGATGGAGGCTTCCATCACTTATTTAGTAGCAGAATCATCCAGACTGAAAAAGCCCAATCTGCCAGCTGCCAGATCCTACACAGGACTGCATGATCTGAAAATATCAAATGGCAGTGGGAAATTGCTTATGAACTCTTTGTTTGTAGTTTGCAGAACTTCTGAGGGTAGTACAACTACTATTAGTTTCTCAGGTTTCTCTGAGGGATGAGGAAGCCTGTGCTGTGCAGTGAGTTCCCCAAGACACTTTAATTTACACACTGAAGTTGCATGGCTACAGCTATTTACATTTCTAGTGTAGTTAAGAAACAAAAAATGGTTTAGAGAAGCTATCATCTACTTTTCATTACTGGCAAACCACACAAGAATATTAAATGAGTGAGACCAACAATCAAACTGAATATTCTTTGCAAATAATAATATTATAAAGGAAGTAGAAGAACAGAGCATCTCAAAAAAAAAAAACCAAACAAAAATAAAACAAAAAGCCCAACCTAACAAAGAACCCCAACCAACCAAAAAAAAAAAAAAATCAACAAAAAACCAGGAAAGAGAAACTATACACAGAAACCAAAAGAAAAGTTTTCCCATTACAGTGAGCTTTGCACAGACCATCCACATCAGTGTGGCCAACTAAAACCAGTCCTGAATTAAAGCCCATTTGGTGTTTTCTTCAGGACTTTAGAAGCAACAAATGTAATGGTAACTTCCTTGCATTTGTGTTGTTTTCTGGGACTTTTGATTTACCTATGTATTCTCCTTACTTGGAATCACAGGGTAGGAAGAAAAAAAGAGGGTTGAGGGCCTGCCTTAGCCCTGCACTGGAGCAGGTGACGTGACCCAGAGGACACTGGTTTGGAAACAGACACTAAGGGAGGTACAGCAGTGGCTGCCCAGGGATGAGGCTGTCAAGGTTTGGCAGTGACAGTCACTCCTCAGGTGCAGTGTAACTTCCCTGAAGCAACAATGTCGTGTTGTTCATTTGCCCCTGTACTATTGTAATCTAATGAAATTTCCAGATGTTTAGATGTTTTCCTGAAATAAGTTGACTTGTTAGAGCTGCTCACAACAGATCATCAAGAAGACTTCTAGCCAGGGGAAATCCTCAATTTCTGAAGCACAGATTTTTGTCTTTCTCTTTTTCTGCCAGTCTCTACTTGTAACAAACAAGTAAGAAGAGTAGAAGGAGGAGTATCTCACAGAGAAATGCACAGGCAGCACTGTCAGTGGGATGCTTCTGCACAGAGCCCCAATAGCTATTAAATATTTCCAGTAAATTTCCTCTCTAGATGATTACTCATTTTCTGACAGGTTCAGCATTGAAGAGAGTGATTTGAAGACAGACATAAAATAAAAAATTACATATGGCAAAAGATGCAAGTCCTTAGAAAGTTAGGCCAGGAACAAACCCTTTATTATTTTGTGCATTTTTAGTCATTGTTTGTTTAATTGACCAAGCAATATTCAAAAGATTTTATAGAATACAGCAGGGGAAAAAAGAGTGTGGAACTGGAAATGGAACAAAATTATAAATACATGACTTTATATAATATAAATATTTAAGAGCAAAATTGTTGGTAGCCATCTGGGATTTATACACACAAACTCAGTGTTTATTCACATTTCATCCTCTCTTAGATTTATATGACCAAAGATATTTTTTTCTGTAGTCAAGATTTGCTTATTAGTCCAACAACAAGAGTATTTTGTGTTTGCTCAAGGGACTACTAGGGCTTGTTAATCACAGACTTTAGAATACCATCTGCATTGGCCTTTCCATGGCTGTGTAAGGATATGACAACAGGCATCGCACACACTTGCACTGGAAGTCAGAAACCTTACTGGCTTGTATAAAAATGGTTATTTGCATCAAGAAATTTCCTCATAAATGATGGGTTAATCTTTTTTCTTCCCTCATTTTTCAACTAATGCTATTGGTAGGCTGCCATAGAGCCAAAAAGAGCAGCTTACAAGCCTATCTCTGAGCATTAGTAGCACTGGACTGACAGAGATTTTTCCTAGACTCCTAAGTGCTACTGAGCTATTCTGATGCTGCCCTGACCACTTGCTAGCTATTGCTATTAGTTTTGTTTGTGTCTAAGAATAACTTCATGGCCACAAAAAAAAAAAAAAAGAAAATTAAAATGTTTAGCACATATTGTTGTTTTATCTATAAAACTTCTTCTATTTAAAGAGCAGCACCACCGCAGCTCTGTTGACTGCAAACACCATTGCACAAGTGAAGAGCCCCAGAAGAAATGTCAAGCACCAGAGGGCTCCAGACAGGATTAACATACACTAAGGTCCTATAAAGTCATTATAATAATCCAGTCAGATTGCCAAAATGACAGACCATATAATGAAAACAAAACCTGAACTGCTCCTAGATCAAAGTTTTGTGGACAAGGCACTGAGTTAAGCCAGAGTTTTAAACAACTACCCTCTGAGGTGTTCCAGTTCAAGGATTCTGTACTTCAGCATTGTCTCTACCAGCAAAGCAGGTGGGGACATAGATTATTAGTTCTTGCTTGTGTAGTTTTAGAGTAAAATCTTCAAAGGTCCAAGATATGTTGCCACTTGAATGTGAAAGAGACCCATTTATCTGTACCTCCTCATGAAACATGGTTCTATTTGGGCTCTTTGTTTCTTTGCTGCCTCCTGGGCCCACAAGCCTGTGTATAGACCAGCACACTTGAAAAGGCTGCAAAACAACCCTCAGTGCCAGGCTTTTCCTTTGGAAGTTTTGCACTGTAATGCTGATGAAACCAGACTGTTTTACTTGGAAAATCTGATGACATGAAAGCATGAGGCAGATCTACAACTAAAATACCCGAGAACTTTCCAGGGCAGAAAAAATACATTAAAAGTGTAAAGAGAAGTTTCTCCTACAGGAGTTCCTGCTGGGTTTGTGCTTCATCAGACCAGTCTGAGCGATCAGTTAATAACTCATTTGTCTGCAAGGACAGTTTAAAATTAAAAATACTTTTGTTTCTGCCAGTTTCTTTTTGGCCCTCACTAAGTATTTGTTTGGAAACTGCCATAAATGAGACAAAAAAATTGCTCATGGAGCAACAAAAAAATGGAGTTGTGGAACTTAGGTAAAAAAAAATGGGGAACTCAATTGGGAAGGCTCAGGAGAGGCTGAAAGGGCTTGGACAAAGATTATATTGCAAGATTAGGAAAAGGACCTGAATGAAATGAAAGGACCCTGGGCACATGGTTGAGGACAGTTATGTCCAGGCTGGAGAGAAGTCCGGGACTGAAGAGGCTGAGGAGGAAGGACAGAGGGAGACAGAGGCACCTTGTCTTTGCACTGTCCACCTGCAATGAGTACCTATGCTTGGAGGAGATGAAGACTGCTCAGGATTTCTGCCACGCTCCCTCCACTCCCCTGCCCCACCTGGTGCCAGGACGATGGCAGCTGTGGGCAGTGAGCTGTGGATGTGTTTGTTGTATCAGTTTGGCAGATTGAACACAGAACTCAGCCAGAGAACAGACATTGCCTCCAGAAGGGGAAACTGTAATAAGAGGTGTTTGCTGAAACACCTTCAGAGCCCTGAGCTGGAAAACAACTGTAATTTACTCTTCTCTTCCCAGAAGAAATGCATCTGTCCTAACAAATTGAGACTTGCTTTAATTTCATTTTCTTTGTTTCTGTTTAATTAAGTTCCCTCAAACCTATGAGAATAGTAAAAAAATATTATTCCAATCCACATAAAACAAAACAAACCCAAGTAACATTTTAAGCAAAGCATTACAGCCAAGACATCAACCCAAAAATGAAAGGCAGGCAAGCACCTTTTCCTTAAGAATTGCAGTGTCAAAGCTTTCATCTGGACTACCTCTGCCATTGGATAAATAGATTCAGATTACCAAAGAAACACATGCAAAAATATTTTTTCTGTGTTCTTATATGATGTGTATTTCTGAAACAAGTTTACAAACTGCCTTGTCAAATTCACAACATATACAAAAGAAAGAGTCACATGGTGATTACTGCCCTTGAACATGAACCAGCCTGAATTTAATGACTCAGTCCCACACAGAACTTTAGCTATCTTTATTTTTTGAAGGTGTTTGGATAAGGATACTGTTGCTATCATTATGTGGCTGAGTATTGTTATTACTAATAATATCAGGCATGAACAGTGGCTCTCAAGCTCCTTAAATGGGAAAGCAGGTTTAGCAGTCTGAGACTATCTTTCCTACTTGGGAAAATGTTCCAACGATCCCAATCTCCTACAACTAAAGTAAGTTTCTTGCAGAGGGAAACGGTGTAAGCAGGCAGTGCCATTGCTGCTCCTCCATGAAAGCTGCTGTGCTCCTGCAAGGGCTGTAAGCCCTTGGCTGAAATAATTCTTTTCCTTCCACTTCATTCTCAACAGCTGCTCTACCACATCTTTGCCTCTCTGCCTTTCTGATTGCTTTTTTCTGCTTTTCCTCCAGTAGCTCTCTGCATTAAAAAAACAAAAAACCTTATTTCTTCCAATTAAGAACCTAAGTAAAATTCCTAACTTGAAAAAAAAAAAGCAATCTTTTTAAAGAAAGAAAGAAAAAATGAACAAAACCAGAAGTGTTCCTCTGTTAGAAGAAGGAATACTAAACTCAGCCTTGTTTTTTCAGACTCAGGACATGAATCATTCTGCTCCCATGCCAGTACTTGACAATTTCACACTGAGATAAAACAGAAATAAATATGCAATGCAGTATAAGGAATCAACAAATGGCAAACAAAAGCATTTAATTTGCAACATAATGCAATAGGGTCTGTAATAATTAAAAAGCTCTAAAAAAATTTTAAAAATAGTATTAAAAGTATTTCAAGATAATGCTAATATATATAGCACCTACCCACAGAATGAGTCATTTATAGCATTGGTGAGTAACAAATGGAGTGTATAATGAAATAATTATTTCATTAAGAATTATCTGGTTAAAAAAGGTCCACATTTCCATATTACATACTTGGGGATTTGGAGGAAATTCACAAATTACTTGCTCACTCTGAAAGAGCTATATGTTTCAGAGTCAGCCAAGAAGAGAAGATGACATCTTTCTTGAAGGCTCAGGAGTCAGGCAGTGGGAGTTAACCAAACTGGGGAACAAGGCAATGTACTAAACCAACCTCAAACACCAAGATCAGCTGCATTTAAAAGACTGTCTAGATTCCTTCAGATCCAGTAAGAAGGTATGCCAATAATACTCTTCATGAGAGTGCACTCAAACAATATGCAGAATTATCCTTGTCAGATGAGACAGGATCCTTCTCACCTGACTCTGACTCTCTAGAAGTGCCTTATGACCATTTCTGTGTGTTATATGTGTTCTTCTCTGTCTGAGGCACATCCTGAAGATGTGGAATCCCATCCAAAAAGACTTCAGGAGGGAGTTCTTGCTTTCTATTCACTACAGAGGCAAACTAGACACTTCTTATTAAGATGGGTACAATTAGACAAGATTTGCAGCAAGAGAAATCCAGTTAAATACTAGAAAAAAGGAGCCCTTCACCATAAAGGTGGTCACATATTAGAACAGAGGCCCAGAACTGCTGAGCAATCTCCATCCTTGGAGGCATACAAAAACAATTGAACAAAACTCTGGACAACTTAATAAAACTTTGGAGTTTTAATTGCTTTGTGCAGAGAGGCTCCAGAGATGCCTTCCAGGCTAAAATATTCTATGATTGCACAAATTCTTTCTACAGAATGGTTATATTATTTATCCACCTACAGATCCACATGCTTTCATGATTTTTTCCTCTGTAGGTCATGCTGTGTTATTCCTCCACACATCAAATTCTCAGATAGCTCAGAGAAGTCTGGACACGGAATGGGATATGACAAGGTTCAGCTGCCCTCCCCCAAAAAAAAATTTTTTTCAGTCATAATTTTTCACCATGATATATTTATTTGGATCCAAATAAAGGAAGTATAATGAATATTTTTAGCTACAGATAGCATCTTCCCTATCTAAACAATAGCTATTGGGTATAAAATTCTGAAGGGTTTTTGACAAGTGAAAACATATTAGCTGAATTTTTACTGTGCAAAACAGTTGTAGCATTCAGAAACTAATAACTGATACATTTATGAATGCATCATTTTAAAAAAAGAAAAGTTATTTTCAAACATATTTACTTGCTTACTTTGACAGATGAATAGAAATAGGAGCTCGATTGATGCATTTCTGCCTGAGATTTTTTTAACCATATGTGATACTCAGAACATCATTAAAAAGCTCACTTTTATCTGTATAGACAGTCCTACATAATTTCTACAAGCAAATAAATACAGTAAATGTTGAAGAATGAGGCACTGATTGGAGAATAAGCCTTTTATATTCCTAATATTTCATGTTAATCAGGTTTAATTGGCTCCAGTTAAGGTTCTGTTTTGTAAGTTGGAATGTTTGTTCAAGGATCCTGTTTACAGAACTGATAAATGTTGTTCAGCAAAGACCAGACCAAGAGAAGCATGGTGCCAGTGTCAAACTAGCTTGAAATTGCTGCAAATTATATGGAAGCAGACAGCAGATTCACATGATGTGCCGTGAGCTCAGAGAGGTTCTCTTCCATCCCATGTGCCTGACTACCTAAAGCACTTGGATTGTGTTAGTCCAAGCTGGTTCAGTAGAGGTGGCTATTGAAAGCAGTGGCAATTCCCAAACCAACTCCTAAAAACTATTGTATGAAGCTTGGCTCTTGCTATGTCTCCCTAGAGCCATGTCCCAGTCTTTAACCAGGAGCAGTCCCTTCATTTTCTCCCCACGCTCCCATAACCAGAGCTCAGCTGTGGCCCTGCTCCATACCTCAGAATCAACCATTTGCATCCATTGTAAGGGACTGAAGGAGGCCCCTAAGTACAAAAACTCTTAAAATTTAGAAGTGTTAAAATATTATTATGGCAACTTCTCCAGTCCATATGTGTAAGTGACACCTTTATGTACCCTTTCAAAGCACAGCAACTAAAACACAAAGTTTAAATTAGACAACAGATCTTAAATTAAAAAATGATTAAACATTAGACATTTGCAGTTCAAGTATAGGAGCAGAGAAATATTTCACTGTGTTTATGGGTAACTGTAAAACTTCTAATAACTGATATTGAGCTTGAAATATTACTAGATTACATTTTTGATCTTAGTGGAATTAAATTCCATGTGACGTATTAAATAGGCTAGGTAGAATTCCTGTAAGCATAAAATTAATGTTGCAAATATACTGGGATTTGATCAGCTGAAATATTCTCTCGAATATAAACTATGTTTACTAGGCAGCACACTTATGATGCTGAGCTATTGAATCTGGCATAGCAGTCCTAATCAAATCTGGTACTGATAATATAATACACAGGAAACAGACGAATGAATCAGAATTACTTCACATCAGAAGGGCACAAATTACTTCTAGATGAATGGACTGAGATTAGTTCTATGCCCCCTCTCTACTGTCCTTTTCTGACACTCCTCTTCTTGCCATGTGGAGAGAAATGTCCACCAAATAATGATAGCACAGGCATCTGCTTACATGATGGTTCTGCACTATGTTTGGGATCTCCATATATTCTAACACAAAACTGCATAAATGCCTAGAAGGTGATGGGCAACGTTTTGCTCTTGTGGGTGTGTGGAATTGCAAAGAATGCCTTTGTGTGTCACTGTAAATATCCATGTGGTGTCACTTGAGCAATGATTTGAGGCTCACCACTCATTATATTGTAGCACTAATAATAATTTGTTAAATCCACACTGTCCTTGCTATGCACACAGTTCTAAAGGTCAACATTAAGTCTGAAGAGAATATCCCACCTAGTTATGGGGCATTTCAACTCTAGACACAGATTGTGATACACAAGGAACTAATTTAGACCTGTCCTGTCATCTGTACTTGCTAAACACTTCTCAGAGCACAGCTCTGCTACCAGTTGCTTAAAGAATAGGGCAATCCCAAAGTTCATGTCCAGATGTGGCTTGTCAGAAAAAGCAGGGAAACACCAAAAAATCCTTTAGAGTTGTGCTTTGTCTTTTTCTGAAGACACATCTAAGTTCTGAATAGGTCAGCATATGCAGAAAATCTCCAGAACATAAAACATAGAAAATAAGCAAAGAAATTAGGAGCAGTGTCTAAAGTGGTAAACCTCCCAAGTTAAAAGGATTTTCCTCTTAGACAATGCTCCCAATTTCTTTGCAAAAAGAAATTCTGCTGTTCTGCTGTGTGACATGTATTAGATGGGAGATCTTCCATCTAAAGAGACTCTAGGTCCTAAATCTCATCTTTGGAACACACAACATTTTATTTACCTTCAGCCAAACAGAGGAAATCTTAGTCAAAGTGATGAAATACCATGGCAATTGAAATAAATAGTATCAGGCTTTCATAACATCAAACCTTTATACAGAAGGATGTCAAATTTTTCAGACAGATAATTTACTCATCAGAGATAAAGACTCTAGTCAATTAAAGTATGTGGAGGTTCATGCTGAATGTACTGAACAGCTTTGATTTTAATAAATGAAAAAATACCCTGTGATCAAAAAATTCACTCCCTCTTTTTTTAAACTTTCAAAATTTCCATTCAGATTATTGGTTTTTTAAAAAGGCTACACTTAAACCCATTTTTGTTCAAAGCAATTAAACTCTTTTACTTACCAACTCTTTCATTTAAGCCAGTTTTATTTAACTGTTTTATTAAAGCCAAACAAAAAAAAATCTGTTCTTCCAGGAAAAAATAAAAATATTTTAGCCATTCACTTTGCTGTAAAGTATAGAATACCATTTTGAAGCAGAAACAACTTGGAAAACACTGAAATGAAGACAAACAGGTGCTCTTTGCAAGAGGGAAATCAGCCCCAGGCAAATCAGCAAGGGGAACCTGAACAAGATGGGGCGGAAATGCATGGCATTGAATTTTCTTCCGGACAGCGTCTGCCTGCGAGGCTCCTACAAAGGCCAGCTGTTATTAAAAACTGTTTATCTTAGCAGAACTATAAAACACCACCTGTGTTCTCCAAGGATAGGTTTGATCCCAGCTGGATCCTAAAACTGCATTTTGCAGAGGCCAGCACTATCAGTAGCAAATGCGAAACCACCTGCGTGGATTGATTTCAATTAAACAATTCAGGGTATTGGCTTGGTTTGGTTTTGTATTGGGGTTTTTTTTGGGAGTTTTTTCTTTGTTTGTTTGTTTGTTTGTTTAATGAACATGAACCTCTTCATAGATTACAGCCTCAGGTTTGTATTTAAATTCCCCTCCTCTCCACCAGGTTAGCACTTACCTTACGTATGTTTGTTTTTCAGAGCTGGAGTGGCCATAGGGACAGAATCACAGAGTCACAAAATCCTGTGATCAACAGGGAGATAGGGGTTGAAGTTGTGTTACTCCTTTCCCACTACACAGCTATTCCCATCCCTGAAGACAAAATAGTGTAGTTGGTCTTGCTTTTGATCAATAAATTTCTCTTTTATTTCCTCATGCACTTGATCAGCACATTTTTCATTCAAAAGCAGTGACAAAGTTTCAATGGACTTTTCCATCAGGAGGCTCAGAAGCCGGCTCTACTAATCCGTTCAAATGAGGTTTAGACTGGCAATGATTTCAGTTAGATCATTTTTCAGATAAAATCAGGAAGAGCTCCTGCTTGATTAAGACCAGCCCTCCCCAAGCCAGGCCACAGAATTTCATTTTTATTCCTGTACTGGTCCCAAACTTTTGCGTTAAAGACACCTCTGAAGAGAAGCTTAGTTTTTAACATTTTTCACTGCGTTTTATTTTAAAGGAAAAGCAGAGTAATACCTGTTTTTCTACATGGCAAAAAATGCAAAGTCTCAGAGTTGTTTTTGTGGGTTGAAGTTTATAAATGCAAAGCTGGTCTCTATGAAAAGAACATTTTGCCCCAATAGATCCATCTTGGTGGAAAATCAGTAGGTGAAAAACTAAAGGAGAAAACTTATTAAGGACAACAAAAACTTTTTTTTTATTTTAAAAAATTATGTTTAATTCTATATTTGTATTTTATTTTCTACTGTATTTTCTCACAAATAGTGGTGGGAGGTTATGCCCTGTGTATCATACATAGTATTTTACAACACATTGCCAGTTAATGCATTGTACTACTTTGCCTTTGGCTGATAACGTGTTTCGATGGTCAGTGTTGACCATGTGTTTTGGTAGTAAGTATATGCAACCCATAATTATCTATTTCTTTTTTCCAGATGCTGGCTCCCCTTCATGCCCTTCAGCAGAGGATCTTTGTTCTTTGGGTTACACCACTGACATTGACAACAGCTTGCCCGGGAACAAGAGGGTTCAACCCAAAGACTTTATGACCATTGGAAAGAAACAACATTCCCAAGATGGACTGCAGGCTGCACCACACGCACTGCTGAAACCCACTGCAGAGCAGTAGCTCCTTCCTGGCTCTGTGGAGAAGACATGGGACAAGGCTGGGACACCCTCAGTGCCAGTCTTGCAGTGAGTGAAAGACAGAAGCATTGTCCTGTTTCTCCTCCAGCTCCTGACACCACAAATTTCATGTTTCAAAGACGAGAGTTGAAAAGAAGAATGTAACTGCACCACAGAAGACCACACTGCATTGTGTACAAAACGTGATTGGAGATGTTAGGGTAAAAAGTACTAATAACTCAAGCCTGAGGCAAGCACCTGTCTCAGAAAGTTCAGCACATGCAACAAAAGTTTGGAAAGCAATACCAAGTAAGGATCTCTTCACAGTGGGCAGCTGCTATCTCCACTTTCCAAGGTCAATCCCAGTACATGCATAACATTATTTTCTTCTGCCTTCTTAAGTATCTCTTTAATTTTAAGAACTGAAAGACTCCTGATTCTTGCATTACAGGAAAATATAATTAAGCATACTTGAGGATTCCCTGTGCATCTTGCTATTCAGTAATTTTAATTGCAACATTTCATTGCAAGTAAAGACCTAAGACTGGGGTAGTTAGACTCATTCTCACACTCTGCATGGGTTTTCCAAACTATTGTCCACAGTCAAGCCTCAACAGTGCACTCCAGTAGGCAGAGAGTTGGTAATTAGTCCTATGATTAGCACTACCCTTAGCCTGCTATTCTGTAGCATTCCAGTGATTTGCAGTAGTTTCAGTAGTGGAAGAATCCTGGAAATATCTGACAGGTCTCTTAAATATGCCTGAATTATATTTTAAAATGAATATAAAGATTTTATATACAAGTAAACGAGATAACATTCTATGTGCATAAAAATGCTGTTCTCCATATAATTATCTCATTAGTTTAATTTCCCACTCAAGGCCTCTCTATGGGTGGGAAAAAGAATTCAGAGAGATAAGTTGTAAAGCGTTGAAATACTGATGACAGGGATCCCCATCTTCCTTGCTGAAGCCTGAAGGTATCAGAGGAATTGATCTTCCCCTCTCTCCTTCTTTCCTCTCTTTTCCTCACCATGTCTCTACATGAGGAGGAAAAAAACCAGAAACAAACAAACAAACTCAAACAAACAGGAGGCAGATTAAATATTATAAGCTTGTCTTTCAAATCACTCAAATGAACTGTGGGACTAATTGAGCAGGCACCGAAGCCGTACACCTTCCACTGCTTTAGAGGAGAAACCTTCAGAACTTGGCCCTAATAACCCCTGTGAGTGTGACAGGCTCAGGCCCTCACTCCTTTAGCAATACTCAATGCTCCCAAAGGAAACCACAAAGGCAGTCCATCATACACCCATCAGAGGAACCAGTCTCAGCCTTGTCTAATTTTATGTCAGTGAAACTGCGTCACAGTGCTCCAGAGAGGACAACATGTTCCTTGCATTTTGCTAGAACAGGGCGGATCATAAATTATTTCAGGGCATATTTTCCCTTGGGTAAACGCACCCTCCAGAATGTTCAATATACTTGAGAGTATGCTGCTGCAGCTTGGCAAAATGAGTAGGAACACCAACTCACTCACCCATTATTTTATGTAAAACAGCTCTGTATTTGCAATTACCAGGATAAGTGACAGGACAGTACCTGACTGGGACAAGTGAGAGCTGCTGAGATTAATCAAGTGTTCCCATGGCAAGAACTGTTCTGGAGTACACGCCAGGTTTGAAAAGAGAAATCCTTTGTGTCTTATTTGTTTGTTAGCATACAATATGTGGTTTCCCTCCAGTCCTCTTTCTGATTTTGATAAGTGGATGCTTTGAAGTATGAAAGCTCAAAAGGTCTACTTCTACCACAAGTACATTGATGTTTATAATGTCAGTTTTAATTCTATAGTGAACACTAGAAAAATTGATGAAAAACACTTTTGATTTGTGTCTGACTAGAGGAGGAAAGGACTAGAGGAAAAAACACAGCATTACAGTTTTTAAGCTATGCCTCAGAAAAACTAAGAGAAGAAATCCTTTAGATACTGATAACTTGAGAAAAATAAATACTGAAAGCCTTTCAAAAGACCAGTGTTGGTCAAATTATTACTGCCATGATAACACACAGACATGGTTTATATTTTACACTGCTAATCCTGAAAAATTACACATAGTAATAATAGCAAGTTGAAAATGCTGCATTGCTTATGACTAGCTAAAACTCTGACCTTGGATTCAAAAGATAGAAACCATGTTAATACAGCAAAAAAGGGCTTACTTCAAAACCATAAATCCATTTGGAAATAGCTGGAAAAATAGAGTATTTAAGCTCTAGCTAGCTAAATAGTTGAACGTGTGCCCAAGGTTGACTTTCCTCACAAATTGTTTTGATTGAAATAATGCCTACTGGTTGAGGCAGACCCAAGAGCCAAACTTGGCAGACACCATGCACAAGTTTTTGAATTCCCAATATTTAGCTTATTTGTGGGATTTTTTCCCTTTAAAATACCAAACACCATGAAGAGAAAAGGTTAGCAGGTGAAAATATTGAGAGTATGACTGCCCAGTCAATCAGCCTGATTTTTCGTAACAATGTACAAAAGGTCTGGGCTGAGTTTAGATCTCTATCAGAACTTCAGCACCAGATGCCATATGCTCTTCACATCCTTCTGCAACCCCAAATTATGTAGGAAACTGTGTAGGAAAAAGATTTGAAGTGAGAATAAGGAAAGGGAGCCATTGTGCAGAGGCTACCACTGGTATATCCTAACAAGAATGCCAGTATGATCGGAACTGCTGCACCAAAGGTCTTCAAAACCAGATCAGCCCATTCAGGCACCACAATAACAAAATCACTGAGACATGTGAAATGGCATGTCAGTCCATATAGCCTTAATGTGTTATATCCCTTTTAGTCACTTAACTCTGTGCTGTAGCCTAGGCCATCATAAAAGTATCTTTGAAATCCTATTTTCCCTATCTTGTGGGAAAAAACTAAAGCTCTTTATTTTTCCCTCTTAAAAATGTGCATTTTTAGAATGATTCATTCTAAGAGATGACAAGCTGAGATCTTGTTCAGCAGTTTTCTTGGACTTAATTTCTGTAATAAAACAGAGGCTTCTAGTAGATTTAATCTCAAAAAGTTTCTTCAGAAACAGACGTTCAACTTTTCAGGGGAGCATATAAGGGGTATAAGGCTCTTTGGCAAGGCATACCTCACATATTTGAAGCTATGATCAGCCATATTTTATTCCCAAAGGATTGTATGCAATTTAGTTTTCTTTCTGCAGTTTAGCACAGAATGAAGCCCATTAAAATTGTGATGAAAGCCTTTATTAAGTGACTCAAATTTATTAAAAGTTTGGGTTCAAAAGTTCACATGGCTGAGGATTTGCAGCATTTTTTCCTGCCATCTCTAGGTTGCATTAATTTTAAGAATAATTAGCAAATTACTGGAAGCTCAGCATGTGTACAAAATTAGATGGGAGTTTATTCCCCACAATCTTTAGAAGTAACTTACTCATTCTTGAGTCAGATCCAAACAGATTCTGTAAGAAGTATTTTATTGTGGATGTTTATAATTTGCAGTGTGACAGTGCTTAGAAGTTCCAGTCAAGGACCAAGTTTTATGTATGTCATTGGAAGGCAGCCCCTGCCCTAAGGATCTAGACATCTCATTTAAAAAGCATAGTAATAAAATTATGCCCGTGCACTTTTGACCAGTTTTAAGAAAGAAATCAGTTCATTAAGAGATGAAAGATTACCCACACTTCTTATTCTTTTACTGGAAAGCACAATGTCTTCTACATGTCAGAAATAATTCATGGCATTGTATAACCTAAACAAGGTCTTGTCTTTTTCCTCATTAAATTAAATTGTAGGGTTTTTTTCCAGACAAAAGCAGAGGCAGGACCTTTGTGAGTTTTAATTAGCTTAAATTGTCCAGTTGTCATCTTAAACAGACAGTAGATCATCTAGATATCTACAGTGTCATTAAATAGCATTTGTGTTTAACAGAGCATTAAAAGACTAGACACTTTCTACTGCTAGTCATTGCATTTCTTACAGTTGTACCTTTAGTGAAAAATTAGACTGCATTTTGTGAAGCACTGTGTTTTGCTGACAGTTGTAAGTTTTTTTCCACCCATCAGCAGAAAAATTCAGAGAATGCATTGTCAAGCTTATGTGACATATCTGTGTGGAGATAGAGGCCTTGTCCACTTACATCTATTTCTCATCATACACAAATTCGAATGCATTCTACAGGCGCTCCTTTTAGAGCCATTAGCATCAGAAATGCATGTCTTCATGTGCATGCCTACTCAGATATCATAAAGATGTGCAGAAAATAACAGAATGCCCTCAATTATCAATTATGAAAAAACTCTAAAATAGTGTAGCTCTTGGGACCAGCTCAACCATGTGCCACAGTATAAAATGCAGTTTCCTCATTCTACTGTCTCTAGTTCAGGTACGTGACAGTTAACTAAAACCAAAAAGTGGGGGAAAAATCCTAATCTTCCTTTTTAGCTATTATTAAAGGAAATAACTGGTTAAAAATAGGATTTCTACAATTTAAACCTTCTTTATCTTTCCAAATTTAGTACAAAGAAGCAGCCTACACAATGAACACTAATTTTTGCAAAACACATCAAACAAATATGCACAATAATAAGAGCAATTTACGATGGATACAGTACATTTCTCACAAGATATTCTGGAAAAAAAACTGATATAGAGTGGATTTGAATGTATAGGAAAGGGTGAAATTTAAAAACTGAAAGAAAAAAAGAGATATGGGGATATGTTGAGCGAGGTAAGTTGGAGATGACAATTGCTGTAATAAGGAAAGAGGGACTATGCATCCTTTAGAGGCAACAGTAGAAAAGAAGAATTAAAGGAGAAATGAGAAAAAGAGGGTCGCATTGCCTTCAGTATAATATTTCAAATCAGATGCCTCCTTCCAGCAAAAACTTAAACACATACATAGCTTGGAGAACATATAGAATTGCACAAAAACCAATGAGCTCATATGTCCAGTAGGCAGTTTTCCAGAGTCCAGCTACACACAGCCACTTTTACAGCAGCAGCACAGACCCCTATCCAAACAGATATTTGTCTTTACATTGCAGTTTTGTGGGAAAAAACTAAAGCTCTTTAGAAACATAAAGAGGGAAGTCAGTTGCTATGTCTGTGCTGAGTTTGGCACCAATCCGACACTTAGAACTGTCCATATAGCTCAGGAGTTGTGCATGAGACAGGGACTACTCCTAACAGGCGTAAAGAGCAAAGGAAAAGAAAGCTAAAAGAGAGTTAAAAGAGAGTAATGCCATGACATTTGTTTTTACATGGCCAAGAGCACATCTTAGGGTCATGGTTTGGCTTATAAGGGACATTAAAAATCTTCTAGTGCCAACATCCCTTTCATGGGCAGGAACACCTTCTACTCGACCAGGTGACTAAAGCAGACTTAATTTGCCATCTCAGCTACTGGCCTGTTTCTGCACGACCTTCTTTAGGTAATGAGGGGTTAAATTTCAGTACTGCACTAAAAGGCTTGATATAGTTATACACCGTTCACCAAATTTATAGTGCAAACTTTCACAGTTTTGAGAAAATAATTCTTCTTTTCCTTCATAGAGAACAGCTCTGGTGTATTTGAACCAGATCTTTGGATTTCTAGAATATCAGGAAACCTCTAAAATTCTGCAAATTTTAGACACTGCTTGCTTTTCTTTTCCTAGTAATTATGGTGTCTCTTACATTTCTTCCACTTAGAAACTGGTTGCAACAATTCTAAAATAGAAAGCTTACTGGCAGCAGTAGCAGTGCTGTCTCTTCCAGAGTTTATAAAGCCCATTTCACTGTTTCATCATCTTCTCCAGACCTGCTGAAAAAGTGACTACCATCTAAACACAAGCCCAGCCCTGACAGTTTCTTTGAAGTTTCAATCTGCTGGATGACAAAGCAAAATATGAGCATTTCAATGAAAGCAACAGCTTTGCACAAGGAAGGCTGCTATCCTTGTTTTACCTGAGTCTTGGGTGATATGCCATGATTTGCTTGCAGGGAGTTTTGCCAAGTTACTGAAATGAGAGTGAACTAAATTTGACTTTGTCGCGAAAGAGAATAATGCCAACTGACCCCAGACCTATTCAAGGACTGTGTTTGGTTTAATCTAGCCTGGACTTATGATACATAAATTTTGCAAAAGCTGTTTTGACATAGGTGGACACGTATCATATAAAGTAAGCAGATATGACCATCTTCCAAGTGGATCAAAAGGTGTGTGGTTGTACTCATAGGGCAACAATGCCACCCTAGCACACCCTGCCTGTTCCGATCAGCTGCTTTGGATTTGGAAGTACTTTAACAGAAACACAGAGCTTTTCAGTCAGAACTTACTTGTAGGAAGACCTCATCATCCATGCAGGGGTTCTTTGTATCACTAGTGAGTCAGGTTGCTTCTTCATAAGCATTACACGATTGGCTCTGTTGGTTTTGTGGGCTGATATTTCCTAGGAAACTTAGTGTAGGTACATGACCAGCAAGAATTCTTTTCAGAAGTTGCTGTGGTTTCAACTGAGTTACATTTTCTAAACTCACTTTTGGAACAGCAGGGGATTGTTTTGTTATTAAGCTCATTTCAAAGAAAAAATTTTGTTTTGATGTTAACACTAATATGTTTTGAGATTGTCTTTTTCCTTGAATTTCTATTTAATGAGTGTATTATTTTAATTAGAAGGGAGAGATTTACTTGGACTACAGAAACAGATACTGTAAATGGATACAGGTTTTTCAGACAGTATCAGGAAAAAAGCCCACATAGTAATTCTTAAAGCTTTTTTACAGAATGTCTAGTACAAAAGCAAAAACAAAGCCAGTAAAAAAGCAAACAGGAAAAAAAAAATCAAACCTTCCCCTAAATAATTTTTCCTCTAAATTCATAAAAGATGCTGACTTTTGAAAGGTACTGACATTCATGACTTTCTTTCTTTAAAAATCAAAATACAGTGTCTTTTTTTGTTACTGTACAGTTTGAGTGGACTAAAAATATTTAGGGAGGAAGAAGAAGTGGATTTCGGAGTTCACAAAACAATGATGTTTTTCATTGCTTCCTTTTTCCCTTGTTTTACAAATATGCACACAGATTTTCAGTCATGTCATTGTGTTCATTTGAGTCCAATAGTCTGGTCTCAAGCTTCTCCTTCCAGTGCTCTGACCACATCTGTGTGGCACCAAGCCCAAGGGGCCATATCCCAACTCTTAACAAGTCTTATGTCAACCTGAGTTCAGCCTTTGTCATATCAAATTTGTCTTTCAATCGAAGAGGCCATAAACCTGCTGATGAGTAAGTATTAAGAATTAGACTGTAAGTATCAAGAGTAGCAGTCATTCTCATCACCTATGACCTTTGTGATTGTCACACTTGTGATAACCAACAAGTGATACTTTTCTGATCATGACTTACAAGGCAGTTGCTGGGTCTTGCTCTACAAATCCTTTTTCCAGTGAAAAATCCTCTTGCTCTATCCTGGCCTCAGCTCCGTTCGATTGCCAAATTAACGTCCTTTCTTCTGCCACATGACTCTTAAGAAATTGCCCAAGGAGAGGAAAAGACACAACACAGTATGATGGTCAGCAAGGAAATCACAGGATTAAGTACCACTATATTTTCTATTCCTATTGCTGTCAAAGGCAGATTAGACATTGCCTGGTTGAGCTGTGACTTTTTGAGATTTATTTGTGCCAGTTCAGAAAGCCAAAGCTACAGATTACATTATCTTAGGAGAACACAGACATTTACTTGTGTTTTTTATACTGTTCTGCTACATACAGCTCACAGTTCTACCCTGATGCTACTGTGCAAATCCATCTGTATGCAGGTCTTACTGCATTTACACAATAGCAAGACAACTTTCAAAAGGAAATAATTTCTGTCAGTTTATAATATTAAGATTTCCTTTTTTTTTTTTTTTAATTTCTTAATTTCTGGTGAATCCTGAACCTTCACGAGGGCCTTAATAGCATTTTTGTCCTTAGTTGCTTGCTTTGTCCAGTATCTTTTCACTTCACTGCCACCGGACACAATATTATATGAGACAATTTGATGTTGTCATATTTCCAGTTAAACCCACTCTGCAGAGCTTATGATTATCTTTCAAAGAAGTATGGTGTGATTTGGGAGACCATTTGATAAGCTGGTAGGTGATTGACTGACTTTAAAATGCCAGACTCAGCTGACTCTCCTATTTCAGGCTAAATTTTAGGCAGTTCCAAAAAGCTTGTGGCTGAGCAAGCTGCCTCACTTTCCTCCAGCATGTGCTGCTCATTAAGTAAAACACCTCTGTCGAGGCCACTTCCTCAATAGTTTATGCTACTGTAGCACACTCTCGGTGTTCCAGGAGTGTATCCAATTAGTGACCTAAGCTCAGCTCATGCAGAGCTACTCTCTCAGCTAAGGTGACCCAGGTGCCTATGAATGTGTTGACGTTAATAACAGATTCTGCTTGATGTTCCCATAAATCAATAATCTTCTCAAAGATCAGGCAGAAGCTACCACACAGTAAAAGTTGAGGCACTCACACTTACTGCTGCTACAGAATAGGTTTTCACCTTAAAATAAATAATATTCCCCATACACAGTGAAAGACCCAACTTTTTAAAATTTATTACTCCTCAATAAATAAACAAAAAAAGTCCTTTACATGGTAAGATTGATACAATACTATTTTCCTTCCAGATGTGCCTGATCTCTCAGCATATGAAGCAGCTCTAACAGTCCTTGGCCTAAATATACATCTGGAAGAGAGAAAGATCCATGAGAAAAGATTGTTAATAGATTTTGGATTTTGTTTCTGGCTGTTGTGGTTCCTGTACATGACGGGGGACCAACAAGCTGACAGCAAACTTCTGACTTTAAAGGGACATCAGTTATTTCTCCCTTCTAAGTTTATTGCATGTCTAAGTCAATTTAAGAATGATTATCCTGTTTAAATATCTTCCTATCTGTTATAAACTCACATAAATATTTAGTTTAAACAAGCATCTTCAAAGTGCCTCCTTGCAATCAGCAACAGGCCTTTCCCATACAAATACAGCTGGATGTTTTGAAATCGAGCATGATGAACTGTGAAAATACAAACCAAAAAATGTTAACTGCACATTCTTACAAAGCTGCATTTTTGAGGCAGTATTTCCATCCTCTGAAATATGAACTGTTTATACTGCAACGACTCTGGCAAAATGCACGCTCCTTGGTGGGTGGCTGAATGCTCTCCAGTGACGATCACAAGAGGAGATCTTAATATTCAGCCTGCTAGAAAAGAAGAAGGCTCTGAAGGGTGAGGGGGTGCGGGATGAAAGGTAAAAGCAATCGTGCTATTTTAGGTGTCTGCAAGTCTTCATCAGGGCTCATTGTGATCTGTTGTGTTCATGATGAGTTCAATCACTGGCGCCTGGGCATTGCTTCATCCTGCCCATAAGCAGGTACTTATATTTGGTCAGATGGGTTTCTTCTTGAATACCAGCTGACTCTATGTGATCAGTGTTATGTACATCTGCATCATGAATTTCCTCCGAAACACATTGGCATTTTTAAAATCGATTTAAGGAGAACCAGAATCAGCCATTTTCAAGATGTAGGAAAAGTAATTACTTCTATGGAAACTTACTTAATTGCTTCTTAGAAAGGAGCATTTTTAAAGGGTCAATAAATAACTAAAATCAAAGCATGCTTATTAGCTAAGTAAGATTATTCTACATTCACTGCATCAAGAGTAGAAATAATTACTTTGAAGCTTTGAGATATACCAAACACAAACATTTCTTCTTCCAAATTAAACTGACAGAAGTTGTCATTCCTCTTTCTTTGGCTTTTTTTAAGAGCACAGAAGAAATTTATGGACATAATTTTTTACCTCAACAAAGTTTATAAAATTTCTTTGACAATTGCAGAGTACAATGATGCATAAAAATAAGTCACGATTAAGCAGACTGACCTAGGACAAGTTATATAACAGATGCTTTATCTAGAGAAGCGTATGTATTATACATCTGACAAGCCTCTGTCTGTACAGATCAGTACTTGTTTGCAAAGCCACAGAGAAATGATGTCTTAGTAGGCAAACTGAATAAGGAAAAAAAATGCTATATTTAGAAAAAAAATGTTTACTACATAGCTTCAGCTGTTAGAGAACAACTGTAATTTACAAATATAACAAATTGAAGGCATTTTTACTCTTCGGATGCTATTAGCATCATCAGTGGGTAAGTAAAAGGAGCACAGTTCAAGTCATTGCACTGAAATTTGTATTTGCAAACAACGAGGCACAGTTTTGAGGCCATTCCAGAGCTTTCCTTCTGATCAGGAATGTGCTGAGGATTGCATCTGACCCCTCACTAGGCAGCAGCTGAGGCAACACTGAAACAGGTCTGTCAATCATCAGTCTATTTTAAAATGTTGTATGACCATATCTGCAGTATTTACTGGTTTAACTTAAGGCTGTTTGCCATGACACCAGGAGGCTGCTCCCACCAATGCTTCCCATGCCAGATAGCAGGAGGAGGAGATCCACAGTGTTTGCTTTCTAGAAATGCCAGCCCCAAACATCGGAGCCACACACATCTTAACTTCGTGTCTCAGCGTTAAGCCGGTTCTCCAGCTCTTTTGTGCCCAAAGAGGAATGCCCTGTGACATCAAGGCTACATCAAAGATTGAAGTAGAAAACTGTCTTTTTTTTCTCTATCTTACTGCTATGAAGTTCCCTACAAAAGAATTCCGTGGATCATGTGTGGAAAGTTGAGAAAATCCTAAAGATATGAACATAGCAAATGGAAATTGTAAATATTTACATTTATTATATTATAAAGCAGTAAAATTGTCTTGTTCAATAGAATCTTCCAGATAATCGAACCATGACATGTCTACTTAAATAACTGTTATTTTTATAATAAATGTTGATATTAAAAGCCATCCAAAATAATGAATTTATACTAAGTTGCTAATGCCAACTAGATGATGTTAAGGTGATTGTAGCAAATGGAAGAGATGATCGTGCGAATATGTCCAGTATTAATACTCAGGATTTAATACCTACAACTAGTTCCATTATAAAAAAAAAAAATCTTTGTTTCAGCTAATTACAACCTTTTTTATTGTCTAGTTTTAGCTTTCCTTAACAGCAGTCAGGAAAAGATCTGAGTGTGTATCCGGTTTTCTTTCAGGTTCCAGGTTTTTTTTAATGTTATTGTTTAGTAATTCAGCTGAGATGGCTTGAAATTAAGTTTAACTAAAATTACGTTGAAGTGGAACAACAATCACTAAACAGTATTAAAAAAAAAAGAGTTATGCTTGTTGATTTTCCCTTTATAAATCAATTAAAGAGCTTACTGAAATTAGGAGCAACTGAAAGTACCTCTGGCATAAACGCTGTCTCTGCTGACTTTAAATGGGGACCATATAATTACTGCATCAGTATAGACTACAGAATGGTGCAGTGGGGATTAAAACGGAACCAAAACAGGTGACATCAGAAGAAAAACCTTGTCTGTGGACCCCCTTCTCTACAGATCATGGCAAACACAGTTATCAGTTCTTCTAACAGAAAATGAATTCCACCTCATTCACAATTACATTATATGTTTAGAAGGAAATCGAGAATTGACTAAATTAATTTAAAGCAAGTCACAACCTCTCCCTTCTTTTATGATTTCAACAGCAGGCAGACATGCTCTCCTTGGTCATCAGCTATTGGAGTGTGTGCTTACAGAAGACTGGTCTAGATATCAGTTGCATTTTTCTTGTCTTTTATCACAGCATGTTGGATTTAGCTTCTAAATGCACATTTTTAAATTTCTTTTTAATTTCCTCATTGCTTTCTTTTTAAAGCATCTCATAAATATTTAGCAATGTGAAGTAGTCGTCATAAAAGTTCAACTCATTACTGGGTAGTTTACTTCCGGTGTTTCTTCAGTGCAGCAAATTGCCAAACCAGTCCTGTTGGGATGAACAATTCTCCCCGACTCCCTGGGGTTTGTTACAGTGAAGCTAGACTGTACTGGGAAAGTCCTGACAGGCTTTTAACTTCTTTCTATGCAATTAAAAGAATGGAAACAAAGTGAAAGAACACCACAGGAACCACTGGGCTCCCCAGAGAGAATCCCACAGCATGTCCTGTAGATGACTGGTGGCTCACAGAGCACACCTGAGGAGCTGCTGGAAGAGAGGTGGCTTTGTAATGAGCTTGCTTTGCTTGCAAGTGACTTAAATGTGCACTTCAAAGCTCATTTTGCTACCATATATTTTATGTCCTGTACAAAAGTCACACAGACTTTTCTTCAATTAAAATTTCAGCGTTGAATAATACTTGTAAAATCACCATAATCCCTAAGTTTTTCACATGCTACCAACCCACAGAATCACTTCAGAGCATTTTAGGAATAACGTCCTGGACATGTAAAGAGGAATCATGCTAATTTTTCTCAAATCATGATACTAAACTGAGAAACTACAATAATAGTGTTGTAACTACAATAGTAGCATTAATATTGATTTAAATATTATTAGGCATAACAGTATTAAAACTGTTATTTTAATATTTTTAATTAAATTTCCTTTCTTGTTTAAAAGCTATCTTTTAGACTATACAACTTCATAACCTGATTTACTTCTTTATGAAAATAAAAAATTAAGATAGTTGCACTGCTCTTTAATACACACTGAATAATTTTGCACACACCATCAATTAAGAAATGAATATGTTATGCAATTTTCTGATTATGGATACAAACAGGATGGAAATTATGTGACATATTATGTAGGAGAGATAAAAGGAGTGGTTAGGCAGAGAGTACAGGTAAGAATTTTCAGTGTCTCGGATATGGGGTTACTGACCACTCTTTAAATAGGCTTCATGGTGTACATTTGTTTAAACACTACTTTTACAAACAGCTGCCAAAGCTGCTTTCCTTTGCTAAAGAAACCACCCTTAAATTTAGAACAATTTTGGAGAACACTGAGAAATCTGATGCTTTATGAGAGCTGATTTTTTGCTTACAGATAAACAACATACACATTTGAAATTCATGCTCTCTTTACTATACTGTTCCTTAAATGTAAGTCAGTAATTTATCTGCATTCTCAGATAATGTCCAGAAATATCAGTCAGAAGAACTACTGATAAGGTAAGGCTCTATAATAAAATTTTCTATATGTCACAAAGGTCACTGAATGATTTTTAAAAAGCAAAAACATAATCTGATAAATATGCATAGGGAACTCTTTGCTTTGGCTATCAGAAGCTAGGAAAAATACATTCTTTCTTTTTAGCTTTTCCTGAAAAATTAAAACAACAGATTATTTCCATTGCTTTTGTTCCTAAATAGTACAGTATAATTAGTGTGGGTATATTCATTTTATTTTAGTTCTTGAAGTATCAGTCCATATTTATCATCACAGGCATTTACATGCTATGGATAATGCCTTAATGCAGTATCAAGTTGGAAAATTAAATGGATTACACATGAGTGTACAATCCAAACCTCACTAAAGGAAATGTACAGATCACAGTGAACATTGAATCAGACTCATGATGAATGACCTAATGCACACTAACTTCATTCATTACTGTGCAAACTCTTTTTTAATGTATCTATATGTACAACTGTACGACTTCCAAAATATAGATAAATGGTTATAGCCTTATCATGATTATTTTTAGCAACAGATGTTGCTAAATATTGCATGAAATCAAATTATTCATGCTATTCATAATGAAACCATCCACCTTTAGGAAGAACTACTTTCTAATTATAAAAAAAAAAAAAAAATACAAAACCCATTAAAATAAGCTACACGTAAATGTTCACTTTTAAACACAGTAAAATTAGACTGTTTTACCTTTTTTTCATTCAACGTTGTTTTCCCAGCTGTGCCCTTAACTCTGTTTATGTCATATTTATTTTAGTAGAAGAATGATTGACTTTTTAGGAAATAGCACAACAAACAGTTTAGACTTAAAAGATCTCCCCAGGGCTTCTGTTTAAAAAAGTCAAACAGAATTTTTTGTGTTTGTAAAAAGTTACAACTATGGGACCCATGAGCACACCAAAATGGTCTGAGTGTGGTGCCCCTGATATAGGCGTCATGAAGTTTAAATGGAGTAAGTTTATAAAACATCAAATACATATACATGTGACAGAAATGTGTCTGTTGAATCATAGCCCTTTAACAGACAGATTCTAACCAGATCTGAAAACTGATGTAAGCTAAATTCAGTTTTAGAATACAGGCATTCTTAATAATAAGAGTAATTTTTAATGAAACAAAATTATTTTAATGTTTGAATATTTTGCATTCTTTTATTTCAGGGCAATAAGATTAAATAAGGTACTATTTTAAAAGAAAAATACAGGGGTCATGAACATTTCTAGTCTCTGTATTTTCCTTTTATTTTTAGCATGACAGAAAAAATAATTTCATTCCAGCCGCCTAAAAACTAGCAGTATAGTTTAAGTTAAGTCTAGCCTTATTTCTTAAGCTGCCTTTACTGCTAACATCACCTTCAGAAGGAAATTCATCCTCCTTCTCCTGAGGAAAACTCATTGTTACTTCCAAAGAAAGCAGCTGTACAATCCTGTGCCATAATATCAATAGCCAACATTCTGCAACCTGCAACCCTCTGCACAAAAAGTCAAGTAGTTTACATCTGTCAAAGCCAAGTTAACCCTTTCCTAGGTATTAGGCCATTCTGATTTTATTCATCCACTTAGACCGTGGTTCCCTCTGGTACCTTAAGCACCAACTGCCTCCAGAAGTTCAGTGACATCAAATGACTGCAAGGAGGAGTGGCAGCATGGGAACACTGGCATCCCACAGGCTCGGTTCTGACACTGTGACCGGTGTTTGGGGATGTGGACCACACAGGATAAATTATTCCACAGTCTGAAAACACAGGCTTCCTGATCTTGCTCTTTCAGTTCAGAACAGTACAACTGTACAAGGCAGCAAGATTTTCCACAGTGTTAGAAACAGTGGCACACATTGAGGAACACTGCAATTGTCTTTTTTTTTATAACTTTCATTTTCTTCTTTGAGGTGAGACCCAGCTGTCATATCTTGAGTTCTAATAAGAGTGCCAAGAATCTTCATATTATCCAGTCAAAGCCAACTAATGAACTCCTCAGGAAAAATAACCTATGAAAAAACACCAAAACAAATAAAAAGTCAGGCACTTTCCAACACACAGTTTTCACAGATAACTTTATTTATCCAATTCAGTTTTTTATTCCTGAAGCCTTTAGGATCAAATACTGCTCCAGGAAGGCTTGTGACTATGAGAGGTTGGAAAATGAACATGTCTGTAACATCACACATAATGAAACAACTGATCAGCGCTGGCAAGAATATATATAAAAGAGAAAAGCAACAAGCTGTAGAATACAGCATGAGGCAGCTTTTCAGACACTTTCATGATCTTCAGAAGGACAGCTTAGCATGGTGGAAGTTCACTGAATGGCAGAGATACAATATCTCCAAAGTAATAAGGCATCAAAATTATTTCTCTGTCATCATTTAAAAGAGAAAAATTAAATTAAGTGGATAAAAACTGTCACAAAGACTGTATCAAAATAATTCAGCCAGCACGTCTTTCCTCAGGGCTGCAGAAGAGATTAAATAATTTTGACTTAATCTATGTTAAATGTACACAGTGCTGCAGAGAAGTCGGAGAAAAGATGACACAGCTAGTTTTCTTATTAATGATTAACAGAGACTAGGAAATGTCACTATATAAGACAGACACAACATCTTGCATGGACAGTTTTATTCTTTAAAAATTCCTGTTTCTAAATGGGAATCATCTGGAGCTCTTTCACTTTGGGAAGTCAAGGTAGAGTAGTAGTTAGGTAAAAATCCAACCTTTACTACTGATGTCCTTAGCCAGATGCTCCAAACTGTTGAAAATCTAGAAATAGCCAATTCGCCCCTATTTCCAGCCTAAGGACAATGTAGGTTTGCTTTATTCATCTGTTGGGAAGACACAATTTTAGGTGAAAGATCTGCCTTTTATAAAAGCACTTCTACATGGGAAGCGATAGGAAGTCATTCTTACACTGTCGGTTGATATCCTCACCAAACGGTCAGATGCTATTTTCCCTAAGCTGATAAGCTCTCACAACAATCATTGTCTTCCTCAATGGGAACCAGACAGCAAAACCACACTAACATACTGTGGTCATTTAAAATAATTTTTTTAAAGGGAACGTGTAAATTCCGTAAAGATGGATAGGTTCTTCCTACTTTACGAGAAATCTCATTTATTACAGACATATTTTTAAGAATATTAGGAGTGTTGAAAGAATATTATTCAAGCCTGCTTATTTCCCTATTTGTTCAATTATAGAATGGGCCATAAGTATTTACAGAGACACTGAAAACAACCAGCTCCTGGCAGACAAGATATGACTGAACATACTGCATGAAGAGTGGAAATATTAATCTTCACTGTTTAATACAGCAACCCAAAAAGGCCATCTGTTTGCCATTTGCAAATGTTTCATAAAACCTACTGAAGCATGTGGATGGCTTGTTGGGACTCTGATAAGAGACAGGAAAAAAGAGCCACATGTATTAATTATATTCATTTTTAATTGCTTGTCCTTTAGGAAATAAACAATACTGTTTCTGCTGAACATGAAACAAAAATGTTTAAAGATGCAGATGGGTGTATGGGCACAATCAGCTGCTTACAGACTACTTTGTAGAAATTTGAGCTTCACATGTGAATCCCTTATTCAATTATTTGTTTTCCCTGGTCATGGCTTATAGTAATTAAACAAAAAAACCCCAAAATATAAAAAAAACTCACCAACGAGCAAACAAACAAACCAAACAAAAAACAGGGAGAAAAAAACCAACAGAAAAAAATGTTACTTGGTATGAATACCATGAATAATTCATTATTGATAAAAAGACAAAACAGGCAGAAAGCTTCACAAAAAAATAATGTTTTATTAATCAAGGCCAGACTGATTCTTGCAGCCTGACTCAATCATTTCAGCTTGATGAGGAGCAGCAGATCAAAACACACAATAGGGGTTCACTGCAATAACTAATGAAAAAGGAAGCACTCTGAATGAAAACCTAAATAAAGCCAATGGGAGGGCCAGTGTTCATGAGTCACATTAGCTCCTTGCTCCCCACAATTGTTTGCTGAACAAATTTCAGGTCTGCATAAATAGAAGGAGAAACTATATAAAGATACTTGTGCTCCTAATCCAAAACGTGTTATTTTTCTCTTGAACTCTGAGTCTTTGTCATTTCTATTATACTTATTCTATTATATTTATTCTATTTTACAGGCAACTAGCTCCCTTTCAGTGAACAAGGTTGGGTAATTAGCAGTACTGTCAAATTTATGTCTACCAGGGACTTTAATTACCATAGAGGAGGCCTAGTTTCTTTAGTGGGCAACCAGGTTTGTGACACACTGTTGTGATCCAATTTTTCTAATACTTCATTTTCAGGTTCTTATTATAGAAAGAAAAGTGCTCCTAAACTTGATATCTCAACTGATTTCTCCAGCATTGATTTCTATTTCTCTTTAATAGTATCACAGTCCCCCTCGCGTTGAATAAATGTGGTCAAAACATTGCCTAACCTGTCTCTTTACCTGATTTCTGCAAGGATGAGTCTACCTACATTAGGTAGCTTCTTCCATGGCCAGACAGATCTTTAGCCAACTAGTTGTGATCTAGAAGTCATACCAGAGACTAGGATGATTACAGCATCCCCTTTCTCTCCCGCATTATTCAGCACCACTTGTGCCTGACAACCCCATTCACAGCATGTCTGGCTCAATCCCCAAATCAGACATATTTTCTCAATTAATTGATGGTCCACAATATGTTTTCCACAGTTCTGATCTCGTCTCTCATTAGCAGAAGGGGGTTTGATTAGCTTGTGATCCAGAGAAGCATGGTTTAGTCTGCTACATTTTCAAACAGGATCCATTGTTGAAAACAGTCTTGCAGAATATTATCTGCGTGGAAGATTATATTTCACAGTGCTGGCAAAAGGCTTAGACACTGCCTGGCAATTACATTTCTGCAGCACTCTCAGATAGAAGTAAACTATTTTAAAGGTAATTAAGAGTATGTATATGTGATTACATTAAGGCACTTCATCTGTTCCTGCTGATCAGATGATCACTGATCCTTAAATGAGTATGTGCATGCTCTTAGTTGATCCAATGGCAAGGCAAAGTACATTATTTTATAATTCCACTATGTCAGATACTTTTTAAAATTTCTATGAAGTACCCAAAACTACATTCAGTCTTTCCCAAGTACAAATACCCAAAAAAACCCCAATAACCCCCTTGCTTCTAAGTTACTACCCACAGCACATTGGCTAATTCCTTTCCAATTCAATTTAAAGATTTCCAACACCTAAGCTCATCACAGACAGTATGTACAATTCTTTTGGATAATTCCCAGAAACAGATTAAAATACATGGCCCAGTCTAGGATTAAGCCAGGCTGTTGAAGAACAGTTTAAAGTGATTTCAGACTGGGCTGTCACAGTGCTGGACAACAAGAAGGCAAAAGGTCCTATAACCATACAGAATTTGATGTTTACTGATGTCCTGTTAACAGAGGTCTGCCTCTCTGACAGTTTTAAATTTTTCTAATGTATAAATGTTTCTGGAAAATCATCTGTGAGGTGAAATTATAATCTCTTTTTCCACCTGATTCATTCCCCCTGGCATTTTCCTAAACAAATAGATACGTGTTTTAAAGACCTGCAGGGCATACTATGATAAACTGCCGTAAGTTTCAAGGAAAAATAATGTCCTCTTGATCAAAACCAATGATTACAGCATCTTTATTAGAAGCTGAGACAGTATGCATGCAATGCAGATAGTCTAAAGCATTGCAAGATGAGAAGTGTTGAAATGTATGCTATTTTTACTTTCAGCTCATTGAAGTCGTCCATTGTTATTAATAGAATTAAGAAAAAGATTTTATTGCCCTTACCCTAGACAAGGAAGCCTAAATACTCAGTACATACATAGCAATTTTTGTAATACATGACAGACATTGCCTAACAACTATCAAAATTTTAGAACAAATTAAGAGTCTAAGCTAGTAGATTTCAGAGTCTATATCAATGCGGATGCTGCATTACTGTGCAATGAAGGCAAGATTTTAGTTCTAAATATTAAACTTCACCATTTCTGCTCCTAACCGTGGCTCTGTTAAGTAACAAAAAAACCCGAAAACCAAAAGGTATCAGGTGATAAGCCTTGACTAAATTTTCCCAAGAAAGATTATAAAACTAGGAAAGCTGTTTTTCTTGTGGGAGACAATATTTTAGCTAAGTATCTCATTCAATCTGAATAACTTTTCCAAATCTTTTAACTTGTGTGTTTTTTCACCCTCGATAACATTTTCTGTTGCAAATGCGATAGAATTCTGTCATTATTCTCCTCCTGTTTTCCTAAAGCCTGGGGCACTGAAATTTTTTAAGAGACCCATTGTCTTTCTTTTCCTCTAAAAAGGAACAAATAGTTTCTCCTGACACAAAGGCACTTTCAACAAAATAATTATTTTACCTATAATCAATATTATATTAAAATATTTTGCTGACAAGAAATTTAGCTGATTTTCCCACCCCAGTTTAGTATTAGAAAGATGGGTGAAGCAAGCTTCAGCTGGCAGATGGGAAAAAGCTTCAGTTTTAGCTCTACTTTTCCCTATGGGGCCCTAGCTGGAATAACTTTCATTTTCTGCTCATCTCCATATTTCCCTCAAAACTGGCTTTACAACCCTAGTTGCCAGTTTTTTCATATTGCATCTGACTTCCCATGTCTTCCCTTCTTCCCCATTCCCATGCTCATTCTTCATTCCCAGGCTCATAGCTCTGACTCCAGCCCAAACCATTTCACTCCAGGCCAGAGTGGATCTGCTGGTTGTGCTTCTTTTGATGCAGCCCAGAATTTGGCTTTCTGGGCACATTATGGGGTCACGTTGAGCTTCTTGTCCACAGACACTCACAGGTCCTTCTCCCCAGGGCTGCTCTCAATCCTTTCTCCTCACAGCCTCTTCTTGGGATTTCCCCATCTGAGGTGCAGGATCCTCCCTACAGTGTGTGCAAAGGGCAGCGAGACCGGGGCAGAAGAAACCCTGCCATATTCAGTGTATAAAGGAGAACTGCCAACACATGGTTAAAGGAACCCCTGTAGATTGCTTTGCAGAAGCCTCCTTCCCTGGAAGGAAACAAATGTAAACATTTTTTCAGAAAGAGGTAATGGAAACTTTTTAATACTTTCATTCTCTTTGCATAGAGCTACGGCAATTTGTGCTGCAATCAGCATAGAACTTCAGGCAATAACCAGCTGGTAATTTCTCTGGTAGGTAACCTATTTCTGCCCAATTGCAAATAGCACTTCTATCAAAAATTCAGTGGAATTGTGAATGTAGCGCTGATAACTATCAATGACAAATATGTTGAGCCATAGTGTCTTCCTACTTTATGTTCAGTCGAGTGTCCCTGATGCAGCAACAAATTCATTCTCCCCAGTGGTTCATGAACTGTATACTGAATAATAAATAACACAAAAGAATTCCAAGGTCTCTACTTAGGAAATTATTTACACAGATGCTGCAGATGCTGTGGTGGCAAAAAGTCAAGCTGTGTACATATGCAGCTGGATTTTCTTGCGCTGCCTTTGAAGTACTCCTTTGTGCAATTCTACTTTCAAGAGTGCTGACAATTATATACTTGCCTTGTATTTTTTACATATAGTTGAACATGTACTCAGTCAAAAAGAAGTCTTTCACGAAGTGTTTCTCCTGATTCAGCCAACAACTCGACCTGTCTGTCTCTGGGTTTTAGAGCTGTAGATATTCTGGTCTGAATTCACTTTATCAAATACTCTCATGTCCAAAGAGACGTGGCTGCAACATGCTGCAGACTGGTTCCCGTCTCCTAACATGTTTTAGCTTTACTTCTGGGCTGAGCTTGGCTGCATAAGCTAGACGGGATAGGACTGAGAACAAGTAACAAATATTCTCCATCATACAAAGACAAGTTTCCCACTAAATTATTTCTCCATCAGCAGGTTCTAATGAGGCACAGGTCCACATTCTAGTGCATGTGTCCCTTGCTTCAGGTTCCACTTCAAGGCTCAGAGAACATTTTTTTCTGAAATTCAAGCCAACCTCACAGCCTAATTTTACTCTGTACCTCTATATCTTATTTTTCTGGGGCTCTGGTGCTTGTCTAATGCCCCAGTAATTCAGTTGAGCTCACTTACACAATGGCCTTTGGAAGCAGCAGATTTCTATTCACCTGGGTTAGTCTGCTGATGGTTTGGAAAGCTAATCCAGCTTTCAAAGGACAAGAGCTAGATCCAGCTGTGGGAAAACATACGAGATGTACAGCAGGATAGGTGAGGAAGGAGGGATATGACCATCTCTGTAAAAGCAGCTAACAGGGAAGTTGGTGATAGGTTCTTTACCTTAAGGTGTTTCTCATTCTCCTCTTGCAACTCTCACATCTTTTGGAAATAAGAGAGAAGCTATAATAAAGCCTCCTTCCCCAAAACATTTTAGCTTAGTACAAAACCAACACAGAAACAAAGTTTTGGGGTTTTCTTTTATCTTGGTGGGGTATTTTGTTTGGGTTTTTGTTTTGGGTGGGGCTTTTTTGTTTGTGTTGGGGTTTGTTGTTTTTTTTTCAGAAGAGATGGTTCACCTTGCTTATCTGCCTTTAATACATTATTTTGTGCATACCTAAGACACAACTGATCCTCTACAGACCACATATATTGCTTAATAATAATATGCTTTTGAAAGCAATGATGAGGAAACAGTGTCAGCATAAGTGAATTAATTGAATCATCTGTTTATTCTTTTCTGAAGCACATTCATGGCTTTACTCTCAGTTCTTACCATAAAATATAGCACTAATTGAAATTTAATAATAGTCACAAATCCCTGTGTTAATAATAAGTACATTGGAGAGATCATTAATTGTTACTTGGAAGGTACTTGCTAGCAATTCTCTATCAATGTTTTCATATATATTATTTACAGTGAAATTTCAGGTGGTAGATGAATTCAATCTGCTGAGAACACTGATGAGATGTGGAAAAACCTCAAAAAAAACCCTACACAGAAGGAACTGCCAAATTTTGAAATTGCATAGCAGTTTTCAAAGAGGTAGGTCAAGAAAGTGCATGCCATTATTCCAGATACAAAGTATTAAATTAAATGCCTAAAAACAGAAGATGAAAACAGTGCTATGCCCCTAACTACTACCCATCAGTCATACCAACCATAACAAATGATAGTCATTGAAGCAGTATAAGTTTGTAGGAATTTTAAGAAAGATGGAATATATTGGCTAATTGTCTAGAACAGAAAAATTTGAAACATATTTTTTTCAGGACATTGTCTTTTTGCCCATGAATCAGATTATTTAGTTGACAAATTAAAAGTCAAGAAAGCAATAAATCTTGTCTTTCAGCTCAGAAATAAAAATGAGATGGAGAGGATCTATTAAGTCTAAATCCTTGAAAGACTCGGTCTTCTCCTGATTCACTTCAACAATTAAGTACTGTCAGAATTTCTTCCATGCAATAGAGTAATATAAGCACCTGATATTTTTATTGCTTTTATTAAAGTGAAGCAGGGTTTCTCATTCAATAGAAAGGAATCTGGCTTTTGTCTAAGCAGGTCCTAATTTCCAGTCAAATGCAGCTTGCCACAACTTCCAATATATAAATTAATTACTAAGTAATGAAGAAATATATTGTTTACTTTTTTCCATATTGAAAAAAGTTAATAAACGATTACAAATAATTGTAACACTGTAGAAGTTGCTCAACTAAAAGAATTTTTACCCTTTGTAAGTCAAGATGAATCTTCAAGTGTAAAGGTAAATTTACTTGAAAGTCATGATTTAAATGAGTTATATTGGGAATGCCATTACACAGAACCTAATTGAAATGTAAATATGCAAAAAAAGCCAAAAAATATATAATTTACGTTTTTTTGATGACGAATCTAAATCACAATTTATGATCAGTGAATTACATCACTTAGATTAAATTTTATTAACAGGCAGAGGGCAGACAAAGGCTGAAGTGTGTATTGTGGTTACTGAGAATTTATCCCTAGACCGGATCCGAAAATGAATCAAGCAGACTTTTCTCTGAGAATCCACATATTGAACTGCTGTTGTGTAAATATTAGATGTGATCTACACATTAACTTTGAATAATAAAATCAACTTTTCAAACATGTAAAATAATTAGGAAACTGTGGTTTCATTTCCGGTTGCAGTGTTATGGTAACACTATAAAAAGACAAATTCACTATTCTTTTAGTTATGGATTAGTTAAAATGTGCCCTACAATCTTTGTGATTTCAATATCAGTAGGTTACCAAAAGCTACAGTTTGTTGGAGATTAAACTAGTGATTTCAACCATAGCCTTTTTCTAATTACATAAATAATGTAAGAAGTAAAGCCCTGGATTACACTTCTTCCTAAAAGTAAGCAATTTGCTGTTCTAATTCTGGCTTGCGCTAAGCTTTAATCAAATTATATGCATGTTAGACATATCCAGGATAAACACACAATTTCACAATCAAAAGAATTTCTTGCAATTGCATGTTCTGCTCTTTTTCATATTCTATCCCAGGAATGTTTATTACTCTTAAGCAAAGCTAGATCAAGTTTGAATTAATCATAAAACAGAAATAACTTTTTTGTTTATTACATGCAGGAGGACTTTTTGTTCCTACTCAAACATACTCAGCCTTGAAGCTAAATTTCCTAAGCAGAAATGGCTTACTGGGTGATGTGTTGGCATGATGTAGCAGGAAAGCGTAACAATGGACTTTGACAAGGATTTTTATCTAGGTCATGCTAAATCCTTAGCACCCTGGCAGGTCTTCACGTACCATGCCTATCTGTGAAATGCATATGTCAGAGACATAACTGAAGCCAAAGACTCAAAAAGAAACCATACCAAATCAAGGTGAAAAAAGCATTAGTTGCTATAGGTAGGATGAGTCAATATTGAAACAAACTATCATGGAAAATGGTGGACACCCCATTTTTTGCTATTGAAAAATTGTGGCTGAATACATTGCTGGAGAACACACATTAAAAATAACTGTAACTGTCAGAGTACACATGTGGATCTCTCTGCCTGCTTGAATAGACAACAGAAATGGCATTGCAGCCCCTTCTTTCCTTGAAGTGTATGGAGGAAAGATATAGTTAAATATTGAGAGTCACAGAAATGATCTTGCCGCTGGTTCTGCCCCTCCTAAGTCAAATGATTTTCATTTACGTCACCATATTTCATCAGGCATTATGTGCCTGTCTGTGTTCTTGGACATTTAGTACTGATTGATGATCATTTTGCTGTTAGCAAATATTAGTTTTAAATTTGGGAAATTAACATTTAGTTAGTAGATATTTAAAAGGAAATCGAGTCTTTCAGAAATAGTGTTTACCTTGAATCAAAGAGGAGGCCTGTTGCTTTCATTTCTGTGCAAAGCTCATTTAATTTGGTTAAATACTCATTTCACTCCAGAACAGAGACACCACAGCAAAACCTACTCAGGAAGGAGATGGTATTAGGGTTTCTTCCATAATCAGGCTTCATTTTCTAAAGTCTTCACCTCTAAATGGATGTGAAATTAATTAGATCACTTTACTAACCTTCAAGGAAAGAGCTGGCAACTCTTTCCATGAAGAAACCACGTTTTCATGGTTTTAAAACCCTTTGAGAAGTTGTATCTCCCACATCAAAGTAGAAGCAACTATTGGACAAATCTCTGTGGAAAATGGCATGGAAAAAGGCAATAAACACGTATACTTCCAGTTTTTCCATTTACCTGATGTTATTTAGAATGTCTGTTGTTATCCATCTCTGTTCCTCAAACATTTAATCTGTGAAATTAAAATAGTCATAGGACACACCTTCACAAATATTTTGCAAATCCATGCATAAACACTGATAAATGAGCTGAGCAACATCACTATGATACTGATTTTCAACTAACACTTGAAAGGAAAAAATGCAGAGTAATGTATATCCAACCACATTTAAGAAAAATTGTGAGATCAATTATTTTCTCATCCTTTCATCTCAAAATGCTGGAATAGATCCAAAACTACACTGAATGGTCCCAAGGTGTCTGGCACAAATCACCATACAAAGCACTTTTTCTTCTGAATGCCCATGAGCAAGTTTGTCACAAAAACAATTCTTTTGCAGTACTTTCTTTATGACTGGACTGTGAAGAGTTGAGGCCATTTCTCCAGTCAAGGTTGTTCACGTTTTTTCACTTCATCTTTTCACATGCTTTTTCCCTTCCCCAGGACTAGCTGTCCCAGAGAGTATCTTTACCTGAAAAATGGCCTGTTACCCAGGAGGAGGGTAGATCCTTCTGCCTGACTTGAACCTTGCAGGAGTCCAAAGAGACTTCCCTGGCTTTGCCTAAGTCTTCTGAAGGTTGGCTGGAGAACTATCAAATCTATAAGAAAAGGACTTCAAAAATGAAGTCATAAAATCTAATGCTACAACAACCACCAGAAATTATCTATCAGTCATTCATTCATACATGGTTTTTTACTATTGACAAAAAGGGTTTTTTAAGTTTTAGGTACTGATGCAGCATATAAAATCATTGTGAATTAAGTGCAGTAGAGAAACAATGAGAGCACACAGCATACTAATCAGTTTGGAATGAGAGTACTGGTCCCAGGTCAAACACAAACTCCCTAAAAGCTTAACTGCGTGTCCACAGAAGTCCAGCAAAGCTTCAGATCAGAGTTCAGAGTTCAGAAGAACATGAGCGTGTTTTAACCATAATGGATAGCTTACTCTAAAGCATCACCATGGTTTAAATTTGATGTATCACTTTTAAGTTAGAAAGTATCAAGTTCTTTCTACAAAGGAATTCTTGAGACTTTTAATCTTATGGATCTTGCAGTGCTGTGTTTCCCCTTGTCATGGTAGCTCCAGCTTCTCTTCCTGTGAGGAGCCTCTTTTGCCTGTCACAGTGTCAGCCATCTCCCCCCACAACCCCTCACTACGCACTCCCTCCAAGCCCAGCGCTGGGCCGGTTCCCAGCTGATGCCATGATGATTTTTGTCTTTTCTTTTATACGCCTGTTATACCTTTTTGAAACTTCTGTATTCTTGGTGCTTTTGCCTACATTCTTGGACTTGTTTGTTAAGCTAAGAGACTAAACATTTTAGAGGCTTTGTAGTTAGGGTGCCAGTGTGCCCAGACCCCAAGGTCCTCTCCAGAACACATTTTGTAAACTAAGATAGAACCATCCAGGGGAAGGTTTCCTGGAGAGGGGGGCTCATTCGAGCCTCTCATTGGGGAATTTTGATAGATATGCTAATTAGTAAGACCTAGAATGTAAGACCAGATATAGAGGAGGGGGATTGGGGTGGCCATTGCGGGGGTGCATGGAGGTGTATTCGACCTGGTCGTGGTGCACCTAAGGATCCTTACAATAAATACCAAGGTAATACCCTTTTCCCCTTCTAACCCTGTTCGCCTCTTGATTTTAAGACCAGGAAAAGGCATCACAGCTGTGCTGTGCCGAGTTGCTGAGCAGCATTCACCGCGTGACCGGCCAGCAACAGGCCACACAGAGCAGGCAATTTGCAGGTTTTCTCCCAGGGAAGGCTTTCCTTACTCAGCTGCAATAGGAACTATATTTAAGTAACCAAATAACAAAAGGTCTGTTCATCCGAGAAAACGTTACTAACACTGAACAGTAAAGCTTTGTTCTCATGGAGCAGAGATACACAGGCAGAATGACTGAATAGCCTTTATTGCCTTGGAAAACCTGCAGAAAGATTCTGTGTTAATGAAACCCACATAAAGGAACTATGTATTCACCACCTTACACTTTCAAAGAGAAGCTTAGCAGCAGGGGTGTTTTCCTGACTTCTTTTTGTCCATTTGTAGATGAATGGGAAAATAGGCAAAAATCACAAATAAAAACCAAGGCTGCTATTTCATACAACAGCTGACTGTGCTGCCGATCCCACATGCCAGATGCTATATTGCCACGACCAAATCTGGTGCTGACATATATTGTCCATACTTGTAAATTGAAATTATTTTTGGATGCAAGACATATGCACTTTTTTTTTAAATCTAGAAGGCTTAGACATACAAGCTTGAAAAAAGCCGTTACTGTTAATCAAAATATTGTTCTAGATTTTCAAACATTCTTAATTAATTTGTATAACACGGATAGGGACAAAACTTGCTTTTTATCCTTTTTTTTTTTTTCCTTTTTGCAGTGCTCTTAAAAAATCCTACCTAACTTGCTGTATTGTATGATGTGCCTGGGTGGATGCCAGGATAAATTGTAAAGTCTATTTACCTGAGAACCTTGAGTTTTGGGAAGTTAAATCTTCAGGTTCAGTGGGGTGTCCATCAGGAGCTGGTGGTGGCTCATGCAGTGTCAGGCTTATCTGAATAAAAGCTTAGTTTCCAGTAAGAGCTCCTTCCCATTAGATTAGAAACAGGTAAACTGGGGAAAAGGACAGAAGACAGAGGAATAAGTACATTTCTGGATGCAGCAAAAAGGAGGGGAATACAGCAGACATCTCTGTAACTCCAGAACGATGCTGCAGGCTACCTGTACACCTCATTTTATACCAGTCTCACAGAAAACCACTGTCAGAAAGCTCACAAAAAGCTGCCATGCACTGCCGATATTTACACTGAAATCAATTTACCCATTGTTACTAGGCAGCATTGAGTGATTCAGAGGTTTTCCACTCAGGAGACAGCTTGTCAATTATATCTGCCTGAGAAAGAGGCTCAAAGTTTTCTCAACTTGGACAAGCTGAAGTGGGACATGGGAAAGGATTACTCAGAGAGGCTAGAACTAAGTAAGACCGTGAGAAACCCGATCTGACTTCACAGCTGGATCTGCTTTTAGCAGGGAGGTTGGACCAGATGATCTCCAACAGTTCCTTCCCATCTAAAACTCTTCCATGATTACCTGATTTTTTGATAAATCTGGCAGTTTGGTAGAGTTTCTGATTACCACTAGTTGATCACACAATGTCAAGCGGAAGTAAGCTTGCCTGTGTTTACCTTAGTTCATAACTTTTCCCTGTGCAGTTCACCTATTGCCTACTATTTTTCCATTACCGTTTTGCTCTCATACCCACCTCTAAGCACCTCTCTTCCCTACTGTCACATAAGGATCTCCCTTTTCCCAGCTGTTCTCTCCCCAGGAGGGATCCTTAGGAAAGGAAAAAAAAAGAAAGAGAGTGACTCCCAGTTCAGGTTCAAGACCAAAGAACAGTTTTTCCCCTGGCTCCATCCTAGACTGGGGCATTTCCAGTGCCAGGCAGAATCTTTGAGGTATATGATGTATTAATGTGCAAAACATAATTATTCAAAGATTTAAAAACTGACTACTTCCTCCCAAAATCCTGCAAAATGAGGTGCTAGGGAAAATTAATCATAAATGTTAACACAGGCAATATTGGTTGTTCATTTTTCCTTTTTTCCCTAGACATATTTCAGAACATTTTAGAAATGTCTGACACTTCCTAATGAAGCACCAGCTGAGGCAGATAGACAGTGTGGGATATTTTTGCTCCAACTGTGAAATATTTACAAGGCTATAAGCAAGCAAAACCTGAGGCTTACAATGGGAATTACTCAGTTATCTCAACAAAATAAGGTGTCACCAGCCCTTCCAAAATTAATCCCCTGGTCATTTCTTAAAAATTGATATGACAAACTAATAAACTGGAGCATAAGCTTACATGAGAACATACCTGCTCTCTAACTTCAAGTATCTATCAGCCACGTACTGTCAGTCCAAATTAAACCTAAAATCAAGTTTGGCTAAAATAAATTTTTGCTATATCTTAATCTAAATAAAAGCTCTGAATGGGACTGGCATGTCTCAAAAGCAGTTGCTTGGCACAGGTGATATTAGCTGTTACATGAGTTTTGCCAAATATTCCAAACTTTTTTTTTACCTAACATATGAAATTCCATTTCCTTCAAAAACAACTGAGCTATTTCTCCATAGTCATGGAAGGGTTCAGAAAAATGTGAGAGAAGCAGATGACTGCTGGATCTCACCACCAGAGGTGAATGGGCAAGGTTGGAAAATAGATGAGTACTTACTACATCTTTCCAGTTCCCCAGCAGTAATACAAAGATTAAATAATCCTGCAGCTACTGATGGCACCAATTAAAAAAAGGAATAAAGAGCATAGATTACCTGATACACCAATAAAACTACTTATCCATACTGTCTGAGAACACACTTTGATGTTTGGCTGGGGGCAAGCCACAAGTCACCTCACAAAACCCATAAACAGCAAAGGATAAAAGAAACTGTGCCAGTACAGACTGTTCAAGATGAAATAGGTAGCAATGGCCAAAGATGAAAAAACCAAAGTTGTTCTAATATAAAAAACCTGACTCTCAAAACTTAGTTCTACAAGTTAAGAAAATTAACCTTTGCACTTCAATTGTCAANAATAAAAAAAAAAAATCTTTACTCACAAAAAAAAAAAAAAAAAAAAAAAAAAAAAAAAAAAAAAAAAAAAAAAAAAGGGAAGTTGTATTTAAAACAGACTCAGATTCTTACTTGGATCTTAATCTTAACATTGTCTTCACTCACACTGACCTTTGAAGGTCCTACTGGACACAAGCATGAATACAGAAATCAGTTCTAGGAAATACAGAGAGAAATGTATTAATGGATTTATGTGAGGCTAAGAATAACCACATAAGGTGCACAAATTGTTATCTCCTAGCAGCTTCTTCCAATGCGTATTATCATCATTATTGTAGTGATGCCAAAAAAATAGGGAGCTATATTTAAATTCCAAGGAAGGTATCTGGAGTTCAAAATGGTAATCATACTTACATAGAAAGGGAAGAAAACCTCGTAATAACATACATATGAATTTTATTTACTTGTGTTCATTAAAATCAGATGTTCTCTGTAGCCAAAAAAAACCCAAGGAACTTTCCAGAAGAGAAAAGCAGATTTGGTTGGTTAAAGCATGGCAGTTATTTTACCTCACCATGTGTTGTTTTTCAAGCTTCTAGCAGTCAGATGGCTGATGGAAAATAAAAACAGTCATTTGTGCAGGCACAGGGAGTTATCAAATAATAAAGGCTTTGTCTGATAAAAACTGATTGGTTCTTGTGGCAAAAGACCAAAAGGTTAGAATGGAAATTCCAAAGGTTAGAATGGAAATTTTTTTTTCCACTATTTGGAGTGCAGGCTTCCCCTTTAAAATATTTTATTTGCTAATGCAAATAAAACTTTGAGCTTTTTTCTATTTCCTTGAACACAGTAGTTCATACAATAATAAACTTATGGAAAATCAGCTGAAGGCAGATCTGACATTCTGACATCTGCTTTATAAATCTCTTCCTTCTGGTTACTTACTGACAAGAATGATAGAGACAAGTATGTCCTGGGCAAAAAAAAAAAAAATCATTTGGATACCATGATGATCTTAGGCAGCCTCAAATTTTGGTTGATCTAAAAAGTCTTGTTAATAAAAAATATAGCCCAAGAGAGGAAAAAGTAAGATCAGTTCAGGGAACTGATGATGGGGTGAGTTTACCTGAATAAATAATAGATGGATGGGACGTCCATTCTCTCCTGCATATTTAAAGGTTTTTGAATTGAGCAGGTCAGAAGACTCTACAGCGTCATTTACCAGAATTACCCAATTTTAATTTCAGCAATACCTACCAACATGACTCTGTTCAGTCTCTTATCAATTAAGTCAGCCATAAATGAGGCTATAGTGGCTATTAAGTGAAAGTACCTGCTGAAATCAATTATGCCGTATGTACATAACCATTAACAAAGCTGACTACAGTCCCCCACCCTTAAAGGCACTAATAGCAGAGCCAATGTAGAGTATCTCCCACTTTTCCTTTTTCAGGGACTGGGCACTGTAATCCCATCTCAGCTGTTTCCTTTCTAGCATGGTGTCTCAAGGAAATGAGGCTTATGCAGACAGACAGTCTGTCGCTGTAGCTGTCTGTCTCCCCAGGGACTTGAAGTTTCAGCCAAACTTGTAGAGGAACGGAAGTCTCAGACATAATATTAGACCTACAAGCTTCATAAAAATAATCACTGGGTAACAAGCAAATGCTCTGACTGTGGGAAGAAGAACCAAGCAAGTGAACGTGAGCTTTTTTAGCTTTACTGGAGAGTCCATCTGGACAGGATACCCAGCAGATGCTCTATTCATATGAAAATCTTCCATCGGAGTTTGCAATCAAGTGCAAGTGTAAAGACAAAAAAAAAAAAGTTCTTGTTTCAGGATTTGAAATAAAGAATTGCTTTTCCAGAACATTGAAATGAGAACAGAAATAAACAGGGAGACAGAGAGGGTAAGTCTCTATCATATGCTCTCCCGTGCTCCCAAACACTTCTGCTTTACTTAATGTTACTGGAGGTGGTGACTAAAGCAATGGATTGTGGAAGCTTCTTATTGCAGCATAGTGGGTTTTCTTCCACAAATAAAAAGATGCTTCTCTCCTTCATTTGTTGGGTAATCATTTTTCAAAAATACTCTCTTCCTCCACTTTAAAATCGATCTAAAATTCTAGACCTGTCAATTTGTTTTCAGACACATTCGAAGTTCAAAGTATAAGCGGTTTTGAAATATTTTCTGATTATTCTGAATCAGTTCTCCATTTTTCAAAACCCAAGCACTCAGATGCTATCAGCCATTCAGGTGTATTGGAAATGAATCTGTATTAGAAAAGACCACCACCTCAGCTGAGTACAGTGATAAGAATACATAACACATTCTTGAATTTACTCTTAATAAAAATTTATTCATTTATATATACAGGCATTAACTGCTGTTTTGAAACTGGGATATGATCAAAGACATAATTATGTCTCATAATTTTTATCAGATCATATGCCTCAAAACATATTTAAAAAATAAAGCCTCATTGTTTTTTTAAATGAGTATTTCCCTTCTTACAAATACCAGGGTTTAAAAGATACTCTCAGGCACCCCTTTACTATGAACTTAGCCTAAAATAGATGCTGATACTGACTTCTACCTCTGCACAAAACACAAGCAAGACTGAGAGAGCGGGACAGGGAATTCCAGTTTCTGCAAACACTAGTTTACTTCAGAGCAAACTGCATTGAACAACACTGCAATCATTTCAGTCCTGAAACTGAAAGAAGAGAAAGGTTCTCTGCAAAATCTGAGGTGGGTCAGAAGCATGCTCCATGTGAGGGGCCACTCCAGCATTCCCAAAGGCACTGCAAACAAGAAGGCAGTACATGGTCATCATGGAGACACATATGGAGATATATTATGGAGTTGCTGCAGTGGACTCTGTTGGTTTATGGTTGTAACAAAAAGAATAAGCAGCAAAATGAACATGAGTCTGCATATAAACAAAATTCTACCCTTACAGTCACCCTTGCTGCTTTCAAGATGCATGGTTATGAATAATGGGCAATGTGTCCTTTTATTTCCAGATGATATATTGCCTAAAGAAATAAGCACAGAAGCTGTCTTCATGTCCAGGATCACAGTGCCAGTTCTGAATAGATTTTTCCTTATATCCTTTTTTTTCCAGAAGTAACTAAATTAATAGATGGTCGTGCTCATCGCTGTTATTAGTTGAAGCAAAGTCAGAGCAGTTTTAGCTTGGACTACTATGGATCATAAAAGCCTTTGCAAAATAAGCATGGCTAACCAAAGTACCATACAATTTTATTTCTTTCCTATTTAGCTTTCCTACGTTATTTGTCAGCTACTTGCTAAAAGCTAGTGGTAAAATATCTGATCTAAAAAGGACACAGGCTGGGCAAAAGGCATCATAATAATTGTTAGGAGATTTGGTTTCTTCTTTTATAAAATGTAAAAATAAAACATTGGTTCTACATCTCCTAAAATGTATTTCTGTTGACTTGCAGCCATAACTCACTGTCATGAGAAGTCACGGATCTTTAACTCCCTTTTGAAGGAATTTGTATGCAGAAACTTGTCTGTCCTTTTCAGATATGTAACTACACCCCCACACACTCCCTGAGCAAACTCACAGCACTGCTGTACTAGATCTGGTGGTTTTGTGCCAGTCTGGGGAATCCTGTGGCACTGTGATCTGGGGTTCCACACACTGGTCACAGAATGGAGGCCCACAGCTCACACCTTGAGTCCTGTGGGGAGAAGGACATGCAGAGGAAAGCTGTACTGTTCTTCTAGATGGGCTTTTTAATTACTTTTATTTTTTCTTTTCTTTTTTCTATACAATGCACCACCTCCTGTGCTCTCTCCCACTCTCTAAGTCCAGGCACACTCACCTGACAGATCATGTTTAAGACTGACCATTCATGACCTGTCATATTCAGCATGTGGGGTCTTGGAATGAGACAAAATGTGCAGAAGAACCATGAAAATTATGAGGGGGAGCAGGACGTAGGAGCCAATTAAATGAGTCACACACTCAATATGAAACACTTCAAGAACCTCCTCAATCTCCTACCAGTGCTGCATATCCACAAAATGGGTTTGAACTATAACTCCTGATTAGTACAGCCACTCTAGTGCTGTACCCATGAACCATTAAAACCAAGAGTAAGATTGTCCATCTTCCTTTACCTTATGACTGATATTGCAAATATAGAGTATTCACAAATACTCTATATATTGCTATGGGGTAGCACCCATGTTTCATTAGAAAATCCACTTGCATGTTCTCTCTTTAGACAATATTCTACATTTACTGTAGGAACTCACTACTCACATTCCATTATAATGCAAAATGAATCTGGTGTTCTAAAAAGATTTCCTGCTTTATTTTGTATATATAAGAGAGACATGGTGTTCCAAGAAATAAGTAATGCCTGAGGGCGTGCAAAATCACCTTTTAAAAGAGTTTTAAAGTCCATTACCCAGGTTTATTTGCATTAAGAACTGCATTTTAAAGGTTAAGTTACCTGTTATCGTAGAAAAGCTATCATACTGCTTTAAAATAGACTGCTCAAGGCCATGACAAATTATTTTTCCAAATGTCCTTACTTTTAAAGGCTCAATTCAGTGAACCAATAACTTACTGTTAATTTGTAACATTTTCTCAAGTTCTGCCTACGGAATAGAAAATGAAAATAAATTATCCTCCAGTGCTTAACAATGCCTTCCTTGCATATAAATATGCTCTGAAGACTTGAACACTGCTTAACAAGGTCTTTGGGTGTTTTTGAGATCTGAAAATTCAAAGACTTAAGGACCCTAAAAATCTACAAGGCACACAAAGCCACTGACGCCTCTGTTTTTCCAAACTTTTAGATTTCAAAAGCAAACCTATCTCAAAATAAGAGCTCATCTCAAAATGTTCATTTATTTTTCATTCAATGTATGAAACACACCTTTGGATGGAGAATATTTCCGTTTAAACTCTTTCACTGTTTTCAAAATTATCCAGGACATAAACTGCATCTTCAGTAAGTTATACACAAACTTGATGGTGCCAGTACACAGCAAGTAAAGTAAAGCAATTTGATAAACAGAGACATTTAAGATGTATCTGATTATCTTTTTCCTCTTTGGTTTTATGAAATCCTTGAAAAACAAGACATCGGAGAGGACTGCAAGTAACAGCAAATCCACCAAACTGAGGAACCGGTATCTGGTACTAAAGAGGCATTTGAACATAGAAAGGGCCAGAAGTCAGGACTATATCAACAAATAAAAGTAATATAAAGCTTTTATTCTGAAATATACACACTCCTAATGAGAAGCTCAACGTAACATTAGCCATTCTTACTCCCTTTTCAACAGTACTTACCAGCTGATGGCAATTCTGAGGACAGAATGAGAAAAGATGGCACTGGTGGACAGGTGATGTCTTCAAACATCCCCTCCAGACATGCAGAGCCACGAAAGTGAAAACATGGAGTAATAAATATGTTTGAGTGACAGGAAGAAAAGTCAGTTCTGAATGCATAAGTATGGAGAGCGAGGAACCAAATGCCCACATATGGAGTGAGTATAATCTTCTCACATCCCCACACGGGTCTAAAGATTCACTCATTTCCTTTGTCCTTAGTCCAATAAATATCCTTCATTCCATGTGGGACTAAAAAAGGAGCTTTTCAGCAAGAAAAAAAAAAGAAAAAAGAAAAGAAAAAAAAAGAAAAAAGGAGAGAAGAATCCGATTCCTTGGAGACTGAGCAGCCTGGTGAGTAGTGTCCTGGTGGAACAAAATAGTTGCTCCCAGCACACAGCTTCAAACTAGTTGGAAAGCAGAGCCGAAATGAATCATAAAATCACTAAGGCTGGAAAAGACCTTGAAGGTCATTGAGTCCAACCTTTGACCCAACACCACCATGACAAATAAACCATAGCACTGCGTGCCATCCCAGTTATTTCTTGAACACTTCCAAGGTTGGTGACTCGACCACCTTCCTGGGTAATGCTTAACCACTGTTTCAGGGAAGAAATTATTCCTGATGTCCAACCTGAACCTCCCCTGGTGCAGCTTGAGGCCATGTCCTCTCATCCTGTCACTAGCTGCCTGTGAGAAGAGATGGGCATCCACACCTCTCTACAACCTTGTTTCAGGCAGTTGTAGAGAGTGATAAGGTCTCCCCTGAGCCTTCTTTTTTCCAGGCTAAACACCCCCAGCTCCCTCAGCTGTACCTCATATGATTTACACTCTAGACCCTTCACCAGCCTCACTGCCCTTCTCTCGACTCATTCCAGCACCTCAATGTCTTCCTTGAAGGTAGGGGCTCAAAACTGGACACAGGATTTGAGGTGTGGCCTCACCAATGCCAAGTTTAGAAGGGCCATCACTGCCCTGGTCCTGCTGGCCTCACTATTTCTACAAGCCAGGATGCCATTGGCCTTCTTAGCCACCTGGGCACACACAGGCTCATGTTCAGCCAGTGTCAATCACCACCCCCAGGTCCTTTTTCACTGGGCCAATTTCCAGTCACTCTGCCCCAGGCTGTAGCACTGCAGGGGGTTGTGACCCAAGTCAGGAAGTTTTCTTCCAAACACTCCATGAATTTCCTAGACTTCCTCCTCTCCACTGTGCTGAGTTTCCAGAAGACATCTGACAGGTTAAAGTCTCCCAGAAGAACAAGGACCGACGATTGTGAAACGTCAGCCAGCTGCTTAGAGAAATAGTTCATTCACCTCTTCATCCTGGTTGCATGGTCTGTGACAGACTCCCACCAGGATGTCTGCCTTGTTAGCCTTCCCCTGATCCCTACCCATAGGAACTCAACCTTATCATCATTATTTTTGGTGGCTTCACCTTGGTTGGATGCCACTCTATCACTCCCCCTTCCCAACTGAACAAGGTGAGAAAATAAGATAGAAAACGACTATGCACATGAGCAAAGAGAACAAACAATAATTTTATTCTCTATTTCCCACCAGCAAGCAATGTCAGGCCCCTGCCCAGAAGCAGGGCTGCAGCACATGTAGCAGTTGCTTGGGAAGGCAAACATTGTAAATAACAGAAATTCCCCCCACCCCTTCCTCCTCCTTTTATTAGCGTTTATATCTGAGCTGACACCATATGGTAGGGAATGTCCCTTCAGTTAATTTGAGTCAGCTGGCCTAGCTGTGTCCCCTCCCAGGATCTTGCCCAACCCCAGCCTACTAATAGGGGGAGAAATGCTGAGAGACAGGACTGAGGCTATGCCAGTGCTGCTCAGATGTAGCCAAAGCACTGGTGTGTTATCAACAGCTTTCTATCTACCAAAGCAAAGACCAGCACTGTGAGAGCTGCTATGGGAAAAATGAACTACATCTCAACCAGGCCCAATAAACTATCCTAACAGCAACTGCAACTTTCAAGTGACAGTTTTGCTTATCGTCTGATAAAAGTCTTAAAACACTTGTCTGCCACAGCCATCCCTGCCAGACCTGCTTTTTGTTCTCTCCATCCCCTGAGGCACTGCAGGATTTCCAGAGCCACCCAGACAGGGCAGAGGACATGTTCTGCTTCAGGGCATGCCAAAAGTGTTAGAGCCTTGACAGGACCAAGGCTGTTTGTATACTGTATTACTGTAATATTTGTATTACTCTATCCTGTGTTTGTATTACTGTATACTGTAATATTTGTGCTTGTGTCTCACAGTGAAGTCCAGATAGGATCCATGGCCCATGTGTTCATTGCTAAGCAGCTTGGCCCACTAGATGTTGTCAAACTGTTTGGTGTGGACTTAACTGAAAATATTGTGCCAGCTGGGAGGACTCCCCTCAGGTACTCACAAATCTGTGTGTAAGTCCTTGTGCAACTTGCATCCTTGTCTTCTTCTGGAGGCTCAGAGTTCATGCAGAGAGACTGCAGGGCACCTCTTCCAGCTCACTTAAGTACCCTAACCCCCAGACTGGGCTTACACTGAAATAGAATTAATTCAGGATGGAAAGGGGGAATCACAGAAAAGGAATATGAATTTCTGACCCTTTTTACTATGTGATATCTAATGTATGTAACCAGGCCTTAAACTGGAGGCTGGAAATACTTCTTCCTGCAGAGCACTGATGCCAGGATGATTTTTT
>VZRQ01002386.1:19551-86908 GCA_013397975.1 Machaerirhynchus nigripectus | reverse complement strand
CTGCTCCCCAAAACCCATAACTTTCTGTTCCATCTAGTGACGTCATCTCCCCCGTGAGACAAACTCTCCAGAAATATTCAGTTTCAGTTTCTCCTGCTTTCCTTTTGTACTTTTCTCAGAGGTTTACCTATTGCAGAGGACCAAAGGGGGATGTTTTAATTGTGTTTTGTCTCTGACCACCCTGCGGTCCTTTAGATATTTCAGTTTTTATTATAGGTTTCATTTTAAATCCTGGATCTTCATCCTCTTTCAGAGGTAGAAGTTCCATGCTTTCATCAGAATCCAATTCAATGTTTTCATAATCATTTTCATCAGAGCTTTCCCAAATATCACTGTCCCAGTCTTCAGGTGATGTTATTAATTTTTGAATTTTTCTAACATCCATAGCTTTGCGAGTATGTAGTAATGTCAATTCCAATTTTTCCTTCAATGTTTTTGTGTTTTTCTTAGATTCTTTTAGCTCTTGTTTTACCCTGCTATATTGGCATTGCAAAGATAATTTTGCTAGTTTTAATCTTTGTATTTCATTCATCAATTTATCTTTTTTTTTTTTTATCATTTGTTCTCTCCAGTCCCAAGCAGAGTTTAGGCACAGGGCAAGGGCATGACAGATTGTTCCCTTTCCTTTTTAATCTTTCTGTGATCCTCGCTTTTCAGTTATTTTCTCTTTAATTTTTTCCCACTGATACCAATTATCTGTCGGCCAGGGATCTTCAGTTTCAATATGAACACCGTGCTTCCGTAGATAGTCTGCTAAGTCTTTAGTCTGATTTTTTGAATCATTTGCCATTATCCTGCTCACAGTGCCAAAACTGCTATGAATGGATGATGTAAATCAGCTTTTGCCTTTGCCCAGGCCTCTGGCAGCAGGCAGTAGCTGTATTGAGGTGGCTAGCACCCCAAAGATCCACTCTTATTTGCAAGTTCTTTAATAATGGTTGATTTTGTCTGTTATAAAATGAATCATTTATTTATAGACACAAAACTAACAGGTGTAAGACTTAAAACAGACTACTACTACACAGGAAAAGATAAAGAAACCAAAAGACATACTAGTATTACACACGGAGTTAAAGGTACCATTAAAATTACAGCTAGCTGAGAAACAGTATAACTTAGGATTCAATGTTTCTTACCATCCAGTTTTTGATGGAGTACACATCAAAGTCCTTTCCCTCAATTTTCAGAAAAGTAACCTCAAGACTGCATCCAGTTTTGGGGAGAAATCTTCTCACACGTTCCAGTGGAGTGTGTAAAAGACTTCTACTCTGTAATAATTGTGTGGGCTTTTATAGACATAAGAACCGTGTCTTTTGGTCAGGAGTATTTCTTTCATCTTTTCTCACTTTTGCTTTCCAGACTAAGATGTGTATTCAGGGCTTGGTCTCAGACCCTCAGGAGCCTGGAGGTGATCTCCTGTTGAGCTCTCTGACCTCCTGCTAAGCTCTCTGGCTCTGGACTAAAATGTGTATTCAGGGCTATTAGTCTGGCCTGAGTTGTATCTTCCCATGCCCCAGCCGTGAGAGAGGTGGAACGTCCTGCCACACTGACATGGACTGTGGCCTCTTGGCTTTTGTTGCAAACCTCATTAACACTGAAGAGAGCTCTAGATAGTTTCAGTTTTTTGACTTTCATTTTGTCATGTTTCCTCACATTTTTCCCTTGCTGCATTTGCTGCAGTCTCCTGGTTCTGTTGTCCACTGTCCATCAGTGCTCTGTCTTCTTGTAGAATCTTGTCATAGAATGGTTTGGCTTGGAAGGGACCTTAAAGATCGTCTAGTTCCAACCCTCCTGCCATGGGCAGGGATGTCATCAACTAGATTAGGTTACCCAGGGCCCCGTCCCACCTGGCCCTGGACACCTTGAGAGACAGGACATTCAAAATTTCTCTAGGCAACATGTTCCTCACTAATCTCTGAGTAAATAATTTCTTCCTAACATCTAGTCTAAATCTCTTCTCTTTTAGCTGAAAATCATTCCCTCTTGTTCTATCAGTATCTACCCATGTAAAATGTCACACTACCTCTTTTTTTAAGTCCCCTCTAAGTACTGAAGGGCTACAATTACGTCTTCCCAGAGCCTTCTTGTCTCCAGGCTGAACAACCAACTCTCTCAACCTGTCTTCATAGGAGATGTGTTCCATCCCTCTGATCATCTTCAAGGATCTTCTTCTTGTCTGATTTCCTGTCTAATGAAGGATCTAAAGAAGACTTTTGAGTTTTCCACACACTTCCATTAGATGGACCTGAATTCTGTCTCAGAGGAGCTTAATTCATAGAACTGTATTAATGCTGTTAACCTAGAGAAACTCTCTTCTCATCTTGCCATTTCTGTACTACAGCAGCATCCTGAATTCACAAGTGAGCTTTTTTAGTATCAAAATAATTTTTTGGTCAACTTTTCCCTTTTCTGTTTCCCCCTTTTTGTGTTTTTTTTTCCTTCTTTGGTTCATCTTTTGTCTCCCCTTTCCTTTCCTCTCCTTCGGACAGTGCTGGGAACTAGTAGTTGATTCCCTTCTCATAGAAAACCAAGTATTTTCTCCTATGGCTACTGTACTATGTTTCATTAGACCATTTTCAGATAGTTTTGTAAAGGTTACAAGTTGTGTCCATTGTATCTCTCCTGTGATAGTCACTATCACAGGATAGTCCCCCCCCCCAGATGTTGACTGGACGGTAACCAAAAAGATGAATATAAATCTGATTCATGGTGTGGATACTGATAGTTCATGCAGCTCCTGAGAATCAGAAGACAGGGATTTTGCTTACGTTATTTCAATGCTTTTCCCTTTTGGTCAGTTTTCAGCACAATCGTGGATCACCTTTTCACTTGATATTTAGCGTGTTGAATAGAGTTATTCATTCTTGATTCTTGTTTTTCTCGTGGTCATGGGGCTAATAAGTCTCGCTTTTCATACTACCTGCACCTAAGTGTTTACAAAGCCCACTGGTGCATGGAATAGAGTTGAAGTGAATGTCTTTGTAAATCTGGACTTGTAGGGCCATGATACAACAGCAGCTGCTATGAACTGGGTCCTGTACTTGCTTGGACATAATCCGGAAGTTCAGAAGAAGGTTCACAGGGAATTGGATGAGGTGTTTGGTAAGTTTCCATTCCCCCTGCATTGGGGTTTTGCTGCGTTTGTGAGTCCTTCTTTGTTAAAAGCCTAGAATTAGAAGGGGATTTAAGAGCATGCTTTGTTGCCCTTCTGGAGCTTTCAGCAGCTTGAGGTGGTTGTGATGGGTGCAGGAAGGTCTGTAGGGGCGTACAACCAACCTTATATCTTTGGGGCAAGATATGCATGTTCAATATATTTGTAACTCCTTCTTGTATGTAGTCTTGGTGCATGATGAAAGTTTCTGGGTGGATCCAGGATGAGTTTGTTTAGACAAAATGGGGATTTTTGATCTTGGTCATCCCGCTATTTGTTTTTGAACAGAGAACACTGAGCGTTCTGTGACAATGGATGATTTGAAGAATCTTAGATACCTTGAATGTGTTGTGAAAGAAGCTCTTCGTCTCTTCCCTTCAGTTCCCATGTTTGCCCGTACCTTGAGAGAGGATTGCTGTATTAGTAAGTACTGTTCTGTGTTTGCCATTTCCCCTCCTGTTGTCATTTCTGCAGTGGAGGTGTTTCCCAAGTAAAGGGCAGCGCTGTTTTATTTTTTACTGTTCTCTTGTGCATAGGAAGTCACTTGTTTGCTGTTCTTTTGACTCTTCTCCCTTTCTCTCTTCTCTTTAGAGGGGTATCAGGTACCAAGAGGTGCAAATGTCCTTGTTTTAACTTATGCCCTGCATAGAGACCCTGAGATCTTCCCTGACCCGGACGAATTCAGGCCTGAGCGATTCTTCCCTGAAAATTGTAAGGGAAGGCACCCATACGCTTATGTGCCCTTCTCAGCTGGTCCCAGGAACTGCATTGGTACGTATCTGAAGAGGAAGCCCTTGTAACAGTTCTGCTTTTGGATGTGGTAACTGAGACAGCAACAAGTACTGTTTGTATAGTGATTTTCCTTACTCCCCGCCCCTGAATTCTGGGCACTGTGTGCCCTGCAAGCCTAGTATTTGAGCTGCCACATTTGTTTCTTCCAAGGGATTTCCTTTCTTCCTAGGGACCAGTGTCTATCATGCTGATGTTTCTTCCTCACTGCCTCTGCAGCCTGGCAGAATGTTATTGGGCTCCTGTGTTATGACACGATTGCTTCCAAATTTCTGATCCTCAGTGGCAGCAACACAGAATGAGAGGACGCATGTCCTGCACCTGTTTTGCTCGGGAAACACCTCATCTGTCTCATGATCTGAGCTGGATGTCCCAAGCATGCAGTCTGCAACTGATGTATTCTTTCCCTATTTCTGACACTACAGTTGGTTTGGTGTTTTCACTGTCATCCCAGAACTCGTTAGCACTTCAGATGCCACTGAGACACTTGGCATTTATGTGTGCTCCAAGCAGAGGCACTGTTGTTTATATTGTAAAACATGTGAAAAGACTGTTCCATGCACTGATTTTAAGTGCAGATGGGGAACATCCAAAAGTTGTCATGCCATTTACGTGAATGGGAAATATTACTTCTTTTGGGTTTTTTTTTGGTTTTGTTTGGTTGGTTTGGTTTCTGTTTTTGGGGGAGGGGATTGATTTGTTTTGATTTGTCTTACTGGTAGTAGGTGCCCTTTTCCATAAGAGCAGTAAACTAGGTCTTTGTTCCGCAGAGAAATCCAATTTAATATACCATGTCTAGCTAGTCCCTGAGTATGCAGGATGATGTGCAGGAGAGGTGGTTCATTAATATCATGGCAGAAGTGCATCATACGGACTTCCATCTGTGTATATGATACAGAGGGGAGAACATAAAAAGTTCTGAGCACTGCATTTGGTGTCCTGTCTCCATTTTTTAGTTTTTGTGAACTGCCTGGATTGTGGCACTTGGTTTGGTTTCCCTCACATTTCTCTGTTCTCATGTTTCCTCCTTCACCTGTCTTTGAAGTGTAAATTAAACTTTGCCCTCTGTGCTACCAAGTCATCAGTCTGTGTGAGGCTTAATAACCATTGAAGGAAGGTCTGTCTGTCATTCCATTGCAGTTGCATCTCCTTTGCTCCTCTCCAAATATATGGAACCACGAGATTTTTCTCTCCCCACAGTCCCTGTGCTGCATCTTCTCTCTCTGGTGTGCCATCCATGCCCCCTGCCTAGTCCATCGAAGAGACATGACAAGGCTGTGTTTTGTAGTAGTTCCATATGAAGTGTTGACTGTTCCCACATTGCTGTTTGAGTTCTGTGTACTATGGGAAAGAGGATGTACTGTGGATCGTCCCAAGAAGGCCAGAGTTTTCCTGCAGAGAAAAGTGCTAGTGTTGATTGTATCCATATGAACTCAATTTTGGCCTAAAGCTAGTTCTGTTCTTAAGTCCTGTGAGCGTGCAAGTGCAGCAGCGGTTGATGCAACCTGACAATAACTATTTTTTTTGTCTGCCCCGTAACTCATAGGTCAGCGCTTTGCACAAATGGAGGAGAAAGCTATTCTAGCCCTCATCCTGCGGCGCTTTTGGGTGGAATCATGTCAAAAGCCAGAAGAGCTTGGTTTATCGGGAGAACTGATTCTTCGTCCAAATAATGGCATCTGGATTAAACTGAAGAGGAGACCAAAAGCTGGATCAGAATGAAAGGAATTTCAAGAGTTTACTTCCAAAAGTTTTCAAGCTATTTAGGCTGAGACATATTTTAAAATCCAATCTTTTGATGTCAGTCCAGCAATTTGTTAAAACTAGTTGTTACTGTTTCATTAAAGAAGATGTAGTAATAGTCCTAATTGCTCTATTTTTATAGTGCTTGTGAAGTTCATGTTAATATTTGAAATGCAAGTCTTTAAACCTTAAATTTTAGTGCCTTATCTGCTCGGATGAAGCTATTCTATTGCCACAGTGCCATAAAAACTTAAACTGTGGTAATAACAACAGCAATGCCTGTGGTAAAGTGATCAGCTTATATGCCATAGCATTTTCCAGGTAACTGGAAGTCTCAAGTATTTGTAAGGTTTTCAGATTTCTTTGGTTCTGAAGGATAAAAGTGATCATTCTTCCTCTGGGCACAATATTTTTTCTTTTTTGGTTATGACTGCCTCTGTAAAGACCAAGCCTCTGTAAAATCTGTGATAATTTCACTCCTCCTTGGTAAGCATCTACAGTAGTTCTTAAGAAGGGATTACTCTGAATTATTTTTTATTAAACTGTACCAAAAGCATTAATCTGTGTAACTGTAGCAGGAACTAGACAGAGTGCAAATTACACACAGGATTTCATAATGACAGATGCACTGTATTATTACAAACTTTAAGAATAAACTTCTACTATGCCTCAATGTGGACTGAAATTGTATCTGTTGAAATTGCATGCCTGTGTGCAGGTAAATTACTGATGGATAATTATTTCTTAGCATCAGTTCCCCTATGGTGATCAGTCAACTAGATTTTACTGTGCTAGTCAAAGCTGACAGAATGAGCCAGTGTGCTCTTGCCTTCTATTGCCCTGAAGGCAACATACAGAGTTTTTTGATAATTGATGTTGAAGAGGAATTACAGTGATGGAATGAAGTGCCTGTGAAAGTTTCTGACTGATTGTACCTTCAGGACAGGTCAAAATCTGCTACAGGCCGTACATCTGGAGAACGGACTCTCCATGATTTTTGCAAGCTCTGAAGAAAAAGCTGGTGCTAAACCAGGCTGAGGTCCTCTAGCTGGTCTAGCATTTACTTGTGCCCTGTGCTTTGGGGCTCCTTTTGGCTGGTGTGTGTTGCTCCAGCACGATGCCTGGTGCTGTACAGAGAGGGGTGCCCACCGATAACCACACTCGTGTCTTTAGTTGTTCTTGCCACTTGGCAGTGAGGGCTTTTGGTGTGTTGTTGCCTTTAGGTTGTTCTTGGGCTGTGGCAACCTGCAGAGGGGAACTGGATGAGAAACTGGAGGTCAGAGCAGATACAAATAATATGGACTGGTCCACTCTAATGATTAATGTGTTACAAAATAAGAAAGGAGTAATCTGTCCTTACTGGTTTTGTTGACATTTCTCCATTTTCTTTTGTCTGTTTCCATGTGCCCTTTTAACGATGCTTAGTCATTTAATACCTGGGATACTGCTGTACTTTGCAGAATATCATAATAAAGTGAAAAAAATTCTATTTTTTAAAAGTAGATTAGAAGTTTCCTTGAATCTGACAAATTCTTTATATTCTAATAAACCTAGATTTTACCATTTTCTGAGGATCTCCTAAAAAAAAAGTATTTAACTGATTAGTTTACATAAATGAAATCACAGACCTTGACAAATGGTCTATAATTGCTACCTTTATTTTACCATTAAGAAAAAAATGTCTTTAACAATAGTAATACTTGCATTCTTCAGCCTTCTTTTTGAAAGAAAGGTTTCATTGCTGTATAATAACAAGAATTTCAGTTTCCAGGGCTGAATGTAAACATTATCTTCTTTATAATGAGATAACTTTTGAGACCACCTTAATATGTTAATGCACATAATACAGATGACACATGTTTTCCAAAGAGGCTCTAAGTTAAGGAATTATTTCTTGCTTTTGGGTACTTGGCAGTGTGAACTTTCAAGGTAAACAGGATTTGCATCCAGTTTTCTCAGGAGATTTGGCATGTAGTTGATACCTGGAGAGGTACCTCATGTCTTAAGCTATGTTTAAGACTTAAGTTGAGGACTTTCAAGACAAATGAAAACTAATACTACTTCCTTTTCTTCTGTGGGATCTGTGATGTGGAAACAGTTTGTAAGACAGACCAAATCATAACAATTTTTTCCATAAGATAATTTTTATGACTTCTATGTACACTTTTATGACTTTTATGACTTTATGACTTCTATCTACACAAAAGACATATTTTTTCTTCCACTATACTTTTGTACCATGCTCTTCTCACCTAATATGTGTATATCTCATATAATTTCCTTATAGTCTCCAAAATGAACAAGAAAATAATTGAGACAAAGACTGGGTAAAACTATAATAAGAAACTCATTATGAAAAGTGCATGGGCTCAAATGCTGGCACAGGGTTGCCAGTGTCAAAAGTCCCTATTTAGTGATGCACAGATCTCTGCCAAGGTGAGCACTGATGTAATCCTGTAATCTTTGTGTTCTGAGCTGTTCTGAAATGGCAGTGATCTGTTATCTTCAGTTGTGAAAATTGGTTCTGAAGCACTCTGAGGCTGCTAAGGAAATAAATATTTAGGAAAACAGTACTGAACATACAGGGAACTTTGTGCCTGCAAGGTAGATGTTAAATACTTAGCGTAGTGTAATGTGCTTTTATTAGGTTAACTCGTGTGTAGTTGTTGGTATTGGTCAGCAACAACCAGTTGGGTGTGGGGTTTTTTGTTAGTTTTGTGTGGGGTTTTTTTTGTTTGTTTTGGGGTTTCATTCTGTGTGTGTGGGGAGTTTTCCTGTAGGACTGAGGAATGCAGCACAGCCTTGCCAGGTTTCCTGATAAAATAATGGGACAATATTGTGTAATAAAAACTGCATGTTCATAGTAGCTGTTTGTGGTTTTTTTCCTTAGTTCTAGATATCTGCTGATGGTATTAAGGCAGCAGCTGAACTCTAAATGAAAATATTACACCCTCTGTAAAGATCCCTTTTGTATGGTGTCAGAAAGGACACAGCTTTCTACGGGGATAAGAGAAATGGTGTGTGTGAGTGTTTCTGGAGCATGGTTTACAGCTGTTATGAGGTACACTGACAACAAACAATGTGTGACCTCCCTCTGGTGGTAGGTTCTGCTTGAGAGAACCTGCAGGTGCCTCAGAGGCAGTAGAAGTTTCCAGCCACCGTGACACAAACTGCTTTTTGGCCTCTGAAAGCTGCATGTTTGGGACACATGCAGGAGGTGGAATAGTGGTGCTTACTAGATATCCACCTGCCCTCCTGAATTTAATCCTCATGTTGTAAAGGACAAAACCTCATATATGTAAATGTTAGTACACTGCTACAAGCAGATCATTTTTGCCGTATTTGATCTCACATGTCCTCTCCTCTTCCAGCAGCTAAAAGACTCAAAGAGCCTTTGGAGAATCCTACCAAAATTTTTTCCTAAAAGAGTATTGGTGCCACTCCCTGGCAAAACTCCCAGTATAGTACCTCAGTTTATAGTCAGGTCATATGTAGAAGATAACCTTAATGATCTGCATGGATTAAAAGGTTAAATATTAAATTAACTCACTTTCTAAACCAACCAAATACATACATCTGAGATTCTTCTTAAAATGGAAGTCTCTTAGGTATACTCTGCTAAGTGTAGCATCATCTTTTGTTCAACAAATGGGCTTTTCTATTCGATGCCTGGAATATAACTTGTGGAGATATTAAGTGTTCTTTGAAATTGCAAAATATTTTGAGCAAAGAAAGGCAAAAGTTATCAGTTAGCAAAAGACTCAGTTAGCATTTAGCATATGCTCAAATGACCTTACTCCAGGCTAGTAACTGAGGGACATATACAACTTGCTTAAGGGACACATACCACTTACTCAAGGGTTACTGTTTGACGGTTTAAAAGCCTTGATCAAGATACTGGGACCCTTCAGTATATGTTGAAACATTCTGTCTTCTCCAGTATCGAATTATAACCAGCATCAGGTGCTTTAGCTACAGAAAGTAAGGCCTTGGGCAGTAATGTGAGTCTCCATTTATAAAAAAAATGGCAAATCTGATTGCAAGAGAAAAATCAAAGAAGACCTCTGAAATAACAAACCTAGTAGCTATTTGTTGTTTAATATTCACAACTGTCTTCTATTTTTTAAATATGATCCTGAATTTGGTTTGCATTGATTTCTTATTTGACATCTGATCTGCAGTTTTTTCTGGGCTGCATTCCCAGGAAGATTATTGTTGACATGTAATTGCAGGATACGGAACTAGAAAACTGCTTTATTTTGATACAATACACAATGCTGCACTTTTCACAAATTATTCTATCCACCTTTTTGCAGACATTTTTGTGGTATCAAGTCAAACAGAAGATTCTGCCCTAGTGAGATAGTGGATTCTTCACTCAGATAATGGCATCAGATGAAAAAGCTCTAGATTGTTGATTGTAAAAAGAAAAGATGGAGATTTAGATTTAGAGTTTGTTTTAGCAGCATTTGGTATTTTATTTCTCTCTGTCCTTCTGCATATACATAATGATAGCCATGAAGTTCTTCAGCATATTTTTTGGTTGGTTGTTTTTTTCCTATTGGAGCATCCAGGTTCATTAAATTATTACAGTATCCTCATTTAGATGGAAGGGTGTTCACAAAGCCAAATCAAAATGAGAATGTGGGTTGTTCCCACTATACTGGTGCCTTCCTTCCCTCATTTCCTCTGAGAAACTTCTCCTCTTGCTCCCCATCACAGCCAGCGGGTGTTGTCTCATCACAGACAATAGATCCTTTTCCATGTTGAAGCTGTTTTTTGAATAAGGTTGCCATAAGAAATGTGGGATTTGGTTCTGCCAGGCAGAATTAGAACCTAAATCAGGCTAGAATACAGCCGTTCATTTCCTGAGGTGAAACAGCTGAGTAAGTCCTGCCAGCTTTGCGGGTGAATGAGATTTGTGCATGGATCACAGCGGAAATCAGCAGACAGCAGTATCGAGTGAGTAGGCAATTGCACTGCCAGGGAGATGTCATCTTAAAGAGCTTGATTAGGCTGAAGCAGGTTTTGGTTTTTTTAACTACCAAGTCAAAATGAAGCAGAGTCAAACAGAAGCAAGCTCTCCATTGTATTTTAGATGATTCAAATAAATTTTGAACTTGGATCATCAAAAATGTTTCCATTTATAAAAATGTTTTCATGAGGTCTTTTTTTATTTCTGCTATCTGAATTACTGAATTACCTAAATACAACATCCTGATTTAGCTAATATTTAGAATACTGGTAGCTAAATTGATACAATGAGGGAATTAAGACCAACAGTAACCTTTTATGTGGAGCCCCTATGAGCCTAAGGAGCATTAAATGGTTTTGGCATTCTATGCACTTAAAATTTCTAACTCTTCTCCTTGTTTAAATCATATAAGCTCTGGATTTCAGAGAGGCTCAAGAGACATATCAGCTGAGAATTTGTCTCAGCATATTTTATAATTTGTCTTATAATAAATATGTCCTATAATAAACAATAAATCATTCATCAACATGGAGTCCATAATACATTTTTTTCACTGTACAGAAGTACATTTTTACTGGTTTGAGCAACAGCACAGCAGTATAAATGGGAACACGTCATATGAGTAGCAGGCCCAGTGAAAGAAAATGCATTTATTTTCCAAAGTGAGCATGCTCATTATGATTCTCTTTGAATAGCATTTCGCCTTATTTCTATGTTTCACCATCAAATCCAGCTGATGTCCTTACAGATGTAATTAAAATGATGTTTGCTTTTAGAAAGAGTGTCATATCTAAATTTGAGAACTGCCACTTTAAGGAAGAATTTATTCTTTTTTTTTCCACTAGTTTGCTTCTGAAACAAACAGCTGTCACCAGAAGATGCCCCTTCCCGAGACAAAATTCAAAAATATAGATAATGGATTATAGAAATGAAATCTCACAGAAGCCTCTGATGAATGTATGACTACATGTTGCATGAATGACACACATGATCTTGATAAAATTTATGGTCATTCTGCTCTGTTTTTCTGCTTTTTTGAATGGTATACCTTATTTTTCCAAAAGTGTATGATTGGAGATTTTTGAGGGTTTTTTTTCGTTTGTTTGCTTGTGTTTTTTTTTTTTTAAACAGTAACAAACTGGAATAACTGCCCAATGTCTGAAACGGAAAGCCCAGATGAGAAACAAAAAGTGAAGAAACTAAGTTCTTGGACAAAAGTTCTAATCCCTTTGTCCCACCAATTGAAATACACACACACACACACACACAACAAAATCATTATTTTAATTGAATGCTAGTACATGCTGAACAACACAAAAAATAGTAATTTCAGCTTGCTTTGTTTGTAAATATTCAGTATAGGTAGGTTTTGTGATTGTTTTCAGGAGCGATTAAAATTCTGCAATTTGATGTAAAGGTGAAAATTCTTCCAGGGGTTTAAAATATTATCATCATTTTAAAGGGGTGAAAAGAGAGACTATGTTGCATACATGTAGTTATACAGGATCAATTCCAGCGCGGTGTGGATGATAGATGTTCTGAAAATGTGTCCCAAGGTCAGTAACAATATTGACAAAAAGAGTACTCATTCAAAGTAAATATTAAAGACGAGTTAGCATTGCAGGCAGTAATGTTTAACAAAAAGTGTTGACTTTTTTTTTTTTTTTTGGTAGAGTGCAAACCTTATCCATGCATCCAGACCTACTATGCGTCCAGGTATGTAACCATTATTGCAACTGGTATTCAGTGAAAGGTTTTCATAGCAACAAGACAGTGTAAGTTTGAGTATTTATGGCTTGTGTTTTGTGGTTAATTTTTTTCACAGCTTAAGTTATTGCACGTGAAAAAGAGTTTAGAATTCACATAGCATATGAAGTAGTGAGTGTGAGTCATTTGTTTGCTATCTTGATAACAGTAGCCACTAAACCATCTGGAGAGTCAGTACTAATAATGTAATTTAAATGGAATATTGTTCCCTGTCTAAGCAAGAATAAATATTCTGCTGTTAAAAGATATGCCAGAACAGCATATCACAGCTGCAATTGTAATTTTCAATGTAATTTTGAATTAATGGTTAAACAGTACAAGTGTAAATCAATGTTAGGCTTAGCAGTGCTTTATAAAACTCATTATACACCCTTTATTAAACATGTTCTAAAGAACAGTTTTGTTGTTTTTAGGATGAATTGGATTTGTTGGACTTTCAATTTCATTTTCTTACCTGCTTCTGTTTACAGTGGTAAGTTAATATATAATTCCTGAGATTTACACACAACATAAAGCAGCTCTTGTACAAGGGGAAAAGATTAGTAACTGCAGTCTGCTCCTGAGAGAGCTGTTTATTCTGCTCACTCAGCTTAGTTAAGTTTGGGTAACTGGCATAACCCTGTTGTCTGACATGGAACTTTCCAATGGGCTTTGCTGGCACTGTCCTGCCACGCCCCATGCTGTCACCTCCCCCAGAACACATGGGACCATGCCACAGGCAGTTTTCTCTATAGGACTGAGACTGCATTCCCATTGCAACCGTGAAATTGGTGTGGTGCTCCATGTTCTGTGCCCAATGGCAAGGTTACTAGCCCAAGCAGCAGCTGGGGAAGGAAGCCCTTTATGGCTGAAAGGGGTGCAGGAGGTAGAGGGGTGTATGTCTTTTATTCTTTGTTAATGATTTACTTTGTTCCATTAGCAAAAGTTAAACTACAAAAATCGCATTGTACTTCTCTGAAATTCCCTTTACTGATAAATTATAACTAAGCCCTAGCAGGGGTATAGGTTCAGTAATGTATTAACTGTTTTCTCAGAGAACAATTAGGTAACAGCTTTTTAGCAAAATCTAATGGATAAATGAAGTATGAATGAAGAAAATATTTTACCTGGCTTTAAATCTCAGCAAAACGAAAATCTTGGAAAATTTATGAGGCCTAGAAAACACTTTAATTAAATTAAAGTGTACAGAACTGGCACAGTTTTACCTCGTGCATAGTTTTACATCATAAATCACTTTTGTGTGTGTGTTGATTTATGCTAGAAGAAGATAAATAAGATCCAAAATAACTGATACAGCAAATAATTGCAATATTGTCTTCTTTTAGCTTTAGAATTCACTTAGAATATTCTAAGAATAGAAAATATTTTTCTGTTAATGACAAAGTTGGACAAAGAAACGCTACTGAGAATAATAAATATGATTTTTTAGAGAAAGAGCTTGAAAGAATATATATACCAGAGAAATCGGATGATTATAAAGTCTATTTTTTATTAATAAGGAATTAACCTTTGAAAGATATTAGCACATATATCACATATGTTTAATAATTCCTTATTTATTCTTTTTTTTATTCTGTATCATACCTGTGTGCATGAGACATTGAATCACGAAAGTATAGTTTATAATCACATTAACAAATAAAATCTACTGTTTTAAATCCAGTATTTTAAAACTGTAAAATCCAGTATTTCCATTTGTTTTCATTGTAAATATCACTTGATACAGCATGATCACTCTATAAGAACAAGTCAAGCCACTAGATAATATGTTTTCAGTTGGGTTTCCCCCTAGTCAGTATACATACATTATTTTCTTTTTATCTTTTATCCAAGAAAAAGCACTTTTGTAGATGCAGGAATAAAAATTGCCATTTTATTGGTTTGCTACTCCTTTTGGTAGATAAATTCAAGAAGAGAGTGGTCTCCTGTGCAAAGATAGCTCTCTTGTGTGTTTTAATAGAGATCTTAGAGTCCTTTGACAAACTACCCTGCTTCTTCACTACAATGGACGTTCAAGACCCCTGAGAGTCTTGAGACTGACAGGACCCGAGGGAATGGCCTGATACTGTGTCAGGGGAGGTTTAGGTTGGATATTAGAAAAGGATTCTTCACCCAGAGGGTGGCTGGACACTGGAAACAGCTCCCCAGGGAAGTGGTCACAGCACCAAGCCTGACAGACTCCAAAAAGTGTTTGAAAAACATTCTTGGAAACATGGTGTAACCCTTGGGGATGGTCCAGGGAGTCCTCTTGTGCAGGGCCAGGAGTTAGATGCAATGATCCTTGTGGGACCCCTTCCAACTCAGCACATTCTGTGATTCTGTGATCTTACAAGTGCCTTCATTTTGAAAGCTGGGAGCAGGCTGCTGCTTAGGTACCTTTGCTGCACAGCTCTGCAGCGTGAGTGGTTGCCATTACAGAGTTCAGTATGTCATTCAGAGTTAAGAATTCCTGCAGATGCAAGGTAGTAATAGAACTCATTTTTATTCTGGACAGTTCCTGAGACATTATTCCTGTAACACTATTTTCTTCATTGTGAGGAAGGCTTGGGGGGTTCAAGGTGGAGTGTGAGAGACCTGAAGGTCTATGAAATGCTGGGAGCCGTTGTGGCTGTGCACAGTGGCACCACCTGTGACTCTGACCTCAGAGCATCCCTAAAAAATTAGGACTGCCTTTACATAAAACTTTCTAACTCCTTTTGGTCTCTGCACTTCCCCTTCCTGGTTTTCCTTGTAATGATGCTCTGTACTGGTCTCTCTCAGAAGAGGCTTCTGCTGTTCCTGAGATCTGCCATGAGAAGGTACCTTCCCTCTCTGCCGTGCAGATCTGCCTTGTGGCCCAACCAGCTTCTTGGGTTCCTACCTTGGCTCAAGCTGCCCTGGTCCACCATTGGGTTTGAGGCAGGGAACAGAGGGAGACACCCTAGATAGTATTATTTCCTCTGGAGTAAAAAGATAAGACTCTCAGAGGAACTGTGCTACTCACCCTCCCTCATCCACTTTTCCTGACAAAGGACTGTTTTAAGAGCAAGGTCAGTGACAAAGAGGAGCAGTCGCTTCACCCTCCTCTGGTGAACTGGGTGTTCCCATCTCTAATAATTGACATACTTTGTTATTCCATGTCAGAATGTGTGACTCAGATCTATGAGAATACATTCTTCCAAGGAGGAGACCTCACTACGGTTTTTACACCGACCGCCAGTTACTGCCAAGTAGTGTGTACTTACCATCCTACCTGCCTGCTCTTCACCTACTTACCAGCGACATGGACTAAAGATCCTGCAAAAAGGTAGAACGTACATGCACTTGTGTCTTTTGCCAGTCTCCTGTGATAATTTAGAAACCGGTAACACTTTGACAGAACACAGGCACGCAGGGAAAGGTACAGGGTTGCCATGGAAAACAATGTCATGTATCTCTTAACATTGGTGATCTAAGAGTAATTGCTTGAATTCAAAAGGTTAAATTTGACAATGCGCAATTTTTCACACTCACACCAGCCCTTTCAAGGGAAGAGAACTGACTCTGCACTCCCTCCTCTATGCTACGTTGAGGGACGATGTGAATAATTTTGCCTCTGCAGTGGTCTCCCGTACTGTTCCCCATCCTTTCTATTTAGCATATTTTCCTCACAATTTAGAATTTCAGTAGCCTGACAGAATGAATTTGTCTTTCCTCTCTATGCCTGGTTCATTTCTGTCCTCCAAGCCTGGGCTCTGCTTCTCATTTTATTGAGAGCTCTTGGAGCTCCCAAAAACATGAAGTATTCTCATCTGCCACCAGTGCCAACCAAGTGTGTAAGGCTTGACTCTATTTTTCTTCCAATTGTACCTGTCAAAATTTTCATGTTGAGGTATATTGGACAGGCTGCATTTCACCTGAGAAACAATCATGAAAGTTTGTTTTGTACTGCAAAAGCTGTGAATTGCTGCATTTTAAAACACAGGTTCTCCTGCTATTTAAAAGACAGTGATACAGAAATGCTGCCGAAAGTGGATATTGAAGGAGCTATCTCTGGACATTCCTTAAAACAGTGCAACCAAATTAGTGGTAAGATATGGTTATTCACATGCATGTATTTTATGCTCTGCATTGCAGAGCAGCTGTTAAAATATTAACACTTTGAAAAGAGGAATAGAATCAGGGAAGCAGCCAAGTAGTGATTTATGCGTTCTTTGCCAGACTGTTTTCAAACACAGGTGACAAAAACTCCACTGGTTTTACTCTTCAGGCCCACCTATCCACCACCCAGGCTCCCCAGATGAGGTAACAGGGAAATCATGCTCCTGCAGTCACTGTTTCATTTGCTAGAGGCAGATGGCAGCCCATGCTTTAACTGCTGACTCCAGTTCTAAAGATTAATTTACTACTACAAATCCACTCCAGAATGTGGCTCATATGGCATGTGTGACCTCTGAGGTGCAGATGCTCAGCAAAGCAAAAGTGCATTGTCACAAAGTGATGCTAGAAATTTTATGATTCTGTGTAATAATTTTTTAGGAGCTGCATCTTTTAGGGTAGGTGTGCTTTACATGAAGTCTTAATGTCAGCATGCCATACCTGCAAGTTATCACCAGGTGTATTAAAAGCCTATTAAATGTGTTAATTTATATATGTTTTAAACTTGCACTGTCATGATGATGTCATTAAAAAGAGATCAACTTTAAGCATAGCATGGTACTTTAGAAAAACAGAATAAGGAAGAACATAGTTATTCACTTCCTGCCTTTGAGGACAAATAATATCTTATGGATGTCAGGCTAGTTCTTTAGTTGAATTGGTATAGCAGCTCAACATGGCAGGACTAAATGGGTTTTTTTGCAAGTTCTCCACTGTAGCTATTATCAAGTAAGCTGTGCTTGCTTTTGCTTGCCACTTACCCTTCAGAGCAGTCAGGCCCTTTCAAAGCTCTTTCCTGCCAATAAACCTTCATGTTTGTATTTCTGAGTGTCTTGGACTAGAGAAAGAGATTTCAGTGGGATGTTATTCTTTATGCTATTTAGACTAATTAATAACACTGGAATTACACTAGAATCAGACTAAAATGCAAATCTATCCACACGTTTAAAAATGCCTCCAATCATTGGCTGACTCTTGTTCTGTAGAGACCCCAGTGATCTGCATTTCAACCCCCATAGCTGCAATCCTCCCTCTGTGGAGTGTAAATGTAACATTCTAACTCAAATGGGAGACGTCTGTTGCTTATGAGGACAGAATCTGCCATTTAAGCTGCTCTATGAATTTGGAACTGGGAAAATATATTTTAATATTGATTCTGAGTTCTTGCTTTGGTGAATGTCAGTCTGGTCTCAGTCAGCCACAGTGGTTAGAGCCCCTCTCTCACGCAGGCAGAGCACTGTCAAAGTCTGCCAGTTTTCCCCCTTGCCACGAGGTACTACACTAAACCTACATTTCTGATTTGGTGCTAGATCCATGTATAAAGTATGATGTAACTGAAGTGAGCGTGGGAGGTGGCATCTGGATTATGAGGGCTGTGTCATACAAGCTGCTACCTTTTGCGCAATTTGGGGCACGGGATGGGGAAAAGAATAGAAGTACATTTTCAGAACTTGGTCTCTCTTTCTCCACAGCTTGCAGCCCAGATGTCCATGTAGGACTGGATATGGAAGGGAATATTTTTGATATCACTATGGCTGACAGCTATCAAGAGTGTCAAAAAAGATGCACCAATGACAACCGCTGTCATTTTTTCACATATGCCTCTGAAACATTTCACAATGCAAGCTTTTGGTAAATACAGGTTGGATTCATTTCTCTGGACAGCCCTGAGCCTAAGTAGAGTAAATCTCAGAGCAGTCTAAGGTGCAAGAATTTACTCAAGAATATTAAATTTATTCCTCCTTGCAATGTTTGTTCACACTTACAGGTAGGAAAATATCAATAGCAAACTGACTTTCATTTGTTCATTGGTGAGAAAGACAAACTTGATTATTACAGCCCTGATAAACCTAAAATCCTCTAAAGAGACTGAAATGCAAATTATACTGGTAGCTCTGCTGCATTTTTGCTCTGTTCAATCTCTGTTTATTGTTCTGAAAATAGCTTTGTCAGAGCATCCACAGAAATGATTTCATTTTTATGAGACCTATTTTTGAGCTCTTAATCTGCTCAATTTTGCAAGTCAAACATTGTTCAGCTAGCTCTGCTCATCATTTGAAGTTTGTTCTGGAGGTTGGAGATTGTTCTGGCCCACGGCCAGACCATGCACAATGGTAGGAATTGTGGGTTCAGGAGGATAGTTTGGTCCAAGGAAGAAGACCTGTTTTCTTACCACTTTCTTTACTTTTTGTCATTCAGTAAAAAATGCTTCTTGAAACATACCAGTGTAGGAACTCCAGGCAACATAAAGGTACTTGATGAGGTTGTGTCTGGATTCTCTTTAAAGCCGTGCCAGCTTTCTGAATCAGGTAACTATACAAAATCTCTGATTCTGTGTAGTTTTAAGGGTAATGTATCCTGAAATGCAGTCTATCACCGACATGTATAAATGTTTCATTATGTAGAATAACTCTAATATAAACTTATTCTTAAAACATACTTAGTACGCTTAGGGACAAAGGAGGTTCATATCTTTTTAATTTTTTCATTTTATCATTTGTCTTACAGAAATAGTTCCCTTCTTTAAAGACCTAAAGAATTCTTTAATAAGATTAGCTTGATGAAATTGTATCTTATCTTTGTACCATGGATACAAAAATGAAAGATAAAAGCCCATCAAATTCAAAGATCAGGGGAAATACAAAGCTTTCTACATTCTTTTTGTATACTGTGTATGCACTTGAAAATTTTTAATGGAGATCTGCTGCTTTCTAATACAGCTGGCTAATAGGAAGGGATACATTATGCATTTTGGGGGTGATCTGTGATGAAAGCAAAAAGTCTGTGCTTGTTCCTGCAATCATTACTCAGACAAAATTCTCAAGAGTCTAAAATCAAACTGTGTGTATTAAACCTGCTTATTCTCAACTGAAACATCTTTCACTTTTTTCTGTTTTTCTTTTTTTTAAAAACTCTATCTCCACTTTGTCTTACTTTGTGATAATTTCCCTTCTTAATGATGTTGATGTTATTCTGCTTTCATATAGACCTATTTTATCTCACAGATAATCTACATTTCCTGTATAAATCAAATTTTGTAGAGACTATATCAGTATATTTCTTTCTAAAATCAGTGCTTGGGTTTACTGCTGGGCATCACTGGTACAGCATCAGTGCTCTCTCCCCAACATTCCTCCCATCAGCAGCCAGGGGTGGGCAAGATCCTGTGAGGGAATACAACTAGGTCAGCTGACCCAAATTTCCCACAGGGGCATTCCATATCGCGTGATGTCAGCTCAGCTATAAAAGCTAATGAAAGGAGCAGGAAGGGTGGGCATTTGTTATTTACAGTGTTGCCTTCTGGAGCAACCACTGTGCGTGCTGAAGCCCTGCTTCCCAGGAAGTGGCTGGATATCACTTGCTGATGGGAAGTAGAGAATAAAATGATTAGGCTTTTCCTTTTTGCTTCTGTGTGCACAAACTTTTGATTTGCTTTAATAAACTGCCTCATTTAAATATTTGAGTAATTTTCCATCTCATTTTCCCTCACCTGTCCAGCTGGGAAGGAGGAATGATAGAGCGAGTTGCTGGGCACCTTGCAGCTAACCAAGGTCAACCCACCAAAGTCCTTTTTTGGTGCCCAACATGAGATTTTACTGTTGCACTGTCTTTACCTGAAACCACAAGTTCTCTGGCTTTTACCCTTCTGATTCTCTCCCTGATCTTACTGGTAGGGGAGTGAGTGAGTGGCTGCATGGGGCTTGGTCGTTGGCTGGGGTTAAACCATGACAGCATGTGAAAATCAATCTTGTTCCTTCCTGTCTTTCCCTACTTTCTGTGTCTTGTGAAAGTGACAAGAGCAGGCAAGAGAGAGAAGAAATAAATTGTGTGATCATAGAAGCCTAGACAGCACTAGTGGCTCAAGAAGTCATCTAAGGAGGTCACCTGTCCTAATCTAAAACAGATCAGCTATACCTGTTCAGACAGAGGTCTGTAGAACGTAGTCATAAAAACTCAGTAACATCTTCTGCCTTGTTGTTTTGTCAATATCTGAAATGGGTTTATGTCAATATTTGTTTGAGGGTTTTTTTACTTTGTTTAGTTTATTCCTTTCAATGTGGCCTCTCATTTTGTGCCTTTGCCTTTCTGACTTTATCCTCACGCACATATGCTATTACACATTCATAGCAATTTGTCTATTTTTCTGCCCTTTGCAAAGTACCTTCCTTGGGATCACTGGATATTGAGCAAATGACCAGTGAACATGATCTTTGAGATCATAGGCTAGCTTCCCTAAAGTTTCAGATCCACATTTGTGCTTTAAATATAATTTCCTTTAGGAACCATCCATTCTCCTGAATGCTATTTCCCCTTAACATAGGATCTTATCTACTAATTGCCAGAGTTAATTGACTCTAATTTTCCAGATCTCTCATTATATTTTTTTACTGTTCTTAGTATAATTGCCCAGTATTGTTGTACTTCTTGCCCATGTTTTTTGAAAACCTCATCTAATTAACAGGAGTCACATTAAGCTCTGCCTCTTCTTAGTTTCCCTTTCTGTAGTAAGATGTTCCCAGTATGTTTGTATAACACACTGGGCAGTATTGACTCGGCTGCTGTACTTTGTCAAGAGCTCAAGTTCTCTGTTGCCACCAAATCCTCTCATTTGGATAATTTCACTATTTTTGCTGTCTCCTCAGCTTGATAGGTTCAAGAAATATCCTCTCTGCTGATGCTTCCACCTCTTCTTTTTAAATTCTTGCACTAGGATTCTAACCGGGACTTCAAATATATCTTTGGAGAAGGATTATTAATCTCTTTTTAAACATTATCATTAATCTCTTTTTAAACATGCTAATACTTCCTGTAACCGCTATATCCATAGTCTGGTTGTGTGGAATATCCTGACAAGCCTCTGTTTTGTTATTTTGGCCATGTCAGAGGGCAGCACTCCTAATTATTCTGCCTACTTTTCATAGTAAAAGAAGTGTTAAGAAGATCATCACCTTGTTTTTTTTCTAGTCTTCCTATGAACCTGATATACCCATTAAAAATTAATTTAAATCTTTCCCTACTAGATTAGCAGCTCTCTATTTTAACATGTAGTTTTTCCTCTATATGAACCTTATCCCTGTTCAGCAGTTCTCTCTATGACTTCACATATTCAAAAATATTCTTGAAAAATAGTTTTTGGGTAAAAGGTTGTGTTACCTTTTCAACTGATCAATCACAGAAGAAAAACAGGAATAAAGATAGAAATTAATAATCTGTAAATCTCAATATTCTGATGACATACTGAAGTCTGGAATTTTGTTATTTTGTTCTTGTTTTATACAGATTGTCAAACGGACATTTTTGAAGGTCAAGAGCTTTCAGGAATCAATATTACAAGTTTTTTCACTCCTGATATTTCTGTCTGCCAAACTATTTGTACATATTTTCCAAAGTGCTTGTTCTTTACATTTTTTACCAGGAAACGACAGATAGAATCTCAAAGGTGACTATGACAGTTAAATGTAATTATCTATGTAGATTTTTTTAAAATTTATTTTTTAAAAACACAGTCTTTTTTTAAATGCCGATTTCTTATATGTACGTAAATTTATGTTGAAAAGCTATTTTCAGTAAAGCACAGTTTTTTCTGGTTTTTATTCATAAATTTATAATTTCCTGTGGGCATTTCAACTGTTTTCCATTGTGATCAGGGCTTTTGCATTGTTGTTGTGTATCTGGTCTTAATCTGAAAAGAATTATACACGTCAAAAGTACAGTGAGCCTCCAGATTGTTTTAAAGACTTAAAGCTGAATTTTATGACATTATCAAAAGAGCCATCTGGTTTCCTGGCAGGGTGAACTTATTTACTTGAAAAGATTTTTCAATTAAGTTAATGGGTTTAAAAATATTTCTATTTGGCTGTCTTCTTTCATACGTAGTATTGAGAATAGGTAAAAATCAACATTACACACAAATGAGAAGAATAAAGTTTCAAAGGAATTTCAGGGAGAAGCAGAGCTGAGATGGCATGCATCATCTAAAGTCACCTCTTCTATATATGTATGAATACTGTACAAGCTTTAGTAGTACAGCTGTATGGCATTTCACAGCACTACAAAAACCGCCTAAATTTTGTGTGAAATAATGAACTTAATGAACGCATTTTCATATGAAATATTTCTACAGATTGAGACTTGGGAGAAAAGAGTGTATTTAGGAAAGAACACTCTTTTACCTGTACCTAAACAATTATTTTTTTGATGTGAGAAAAGGTTTAATTATTATAAAAAATATTTCATTTTAGAAATCTTTGCCTTCTGAAGACATCAACAAGTGGAATTCCAGAGGCACTCATATCACAAGAAAATGCTGTATCAGGCTTTGGCCTCCTAAATTGCAGAAGATCTTTTCCTGGTAAACAATAAATTACAATAAAATAGTAGTTTTGAATTAATCTAATTAATAACTTTCTGATGCTTTGAATGCAATCATTCTTACAGCCTGCAATTCTCGCACTTACACGCATATGGATTTTTTGGGAGATGAACTTTATGTCACTTACACTAAAGGACACAGAGCCTGTCAGCAGGTTTGCACAGACATGATCCGCTGCCAATTTTTTTCCTATTCTCTCCTCCAAGGTTCATGCAATGAGGAAGGGTGAGATATATTTTTTAAAATGTTGAAAGAATGCTGTAATAATCATTCCAGAGATGTGGTGAGGGAGTAATGTATGTGTTCTTCACCAAAAACCCCCACAAACTAAATGTTTGTATTAATTCATTGGCAGAAAGTGTGAGTGTCACCTAAGAATGTCCTCAAATGGATCTCCAGTGAAAATAGTACATGGGCCAGGAAGTATCTCTGGATACTCACTAAGATTATGCAAAAAAAAAGCCAGTAAGTAAAATAAGCCTGGTAAGTAAAACTTCTTTCATGAAAAATAGCCAGTGCTTCTCTGATTTCAGTGTAGGAGGCCAAACCATGTGTTTTTAAAGTGGTTGCATTGTCCCAATGGGTGATCTCGTAAAGTTGGAGTGTTCTGGAAAAGTGAAGTCGGTCAGGTCTTCACATTGTTAACACCAGAAAAGCACTGTGAATTTGGTTTTAATAGGCTTTATGATCATAAATCATGAAAAATGTATCATGTATCACCTTTTTTGCAATGGGTGGTCCTATTCAGTGATCACCAGTAGTCTCGTCTTCATTTTTCAGTGGTGAGTGCAAGTTGTCTTTAAGCTCAGTTTTAGATTATTTCTGTAGTGTGTATGCAGCATTCTGCAAGAACTATTAGGATCGTTGGTGGGACAGACTCTTCCCCTGGTGAATGGCCGTGGCAGGTCAGCTTGCATGCCAAGTTGTCTCGACAGAGACACCTGTGTGGGGGCTCCATCATCAGCAACCGGTGGATCCTCACAGCTGCTCACTGTGTCACGAGGTGAGGCCTAAATGTAAATGCACAAATAAGCCCCGAAGTTTAACCCAGAATGCAGGATAAATTCAGATCTACCTTTCAGGATAATAACAATGAGAACTAGAATTAGATGAAGAGCTTTAATGTAACCAAAAGGTGAAATTTTCAGGTAGACTATTCAGTTTCTTAATGTAACTGGAACTCCATATTTTGTCCCTTTGTAGCACAGTATTTTACTGCTGGTGCTTAATTGTTTTAATGGATCTAAAAGGTGAAATTCTAAAGCAGACAACAGATACCTGCAGAACCCTAGACATTCTCATGGGATATCAGCTTTTTACTTACTGTAATATTGCATTAGGCTATTTAGGCACGACTGACTGTTTGTCTTTTTCCCTCAGTCTAGAGAACCCCAACATTTGGCGTGTTTATGCTGGTATTTTAAGACAATCAGAAATAAGTGAGGATACACCCTTCTTCAAAGTGGAAGAGATTATTGTTCACTCTAAGTATGAACACGCACAGACTGGATATGACATTGCTTTAATGAAACTTGCTAGGCCTATGAATTTTACTGGTATGTAGTGTATTGAAGGGGAATTCTGAAAACATGCACGGTGAGACAGGGCTGGCATTGCTGTGGCAGTGCATGACACCTGGGCTGGCTTCCCTTAATATGCAGTTACTGGGGTTTGGGGAGAATCTATTCTGTTGTCTTTGAAAAGAAAATGGCTTTAATTTATGTGATGGGAAAGATACATGGTGTAAGGGACAAAGCATGGCATGGAGGCTGTCATCAGGGGTCATGTAGGTGCCCACAAAACCTTATTGTTGCAGTTGTCTCTGCTGGTCAACTATTATTTTCTCTCATACTTTAGATCTCCAACTACCTATCTGCCTTCCATCAAAAGAAGACACTAACATATTTTATACTGACTGTTGGGTAACTGGATGGGGTTACAGAAAAGAAAAAGGTACAGACAAATACTTTTAAGCAATGAATTTTTGTATTTTTAAAATTAATGTGTTCGACAAAAAAACTCTCCTCTTTAAAAAAAATTCTGCTCTGTTCTTAGCTACCATTATTCCTTCTAGACAGTACTTTAATATAATTTTTATTAGAATTGATTTCTATTAAGACATCATAAAACATAAATGAAGGATGTATGATATTATCATTAAATAGCTCCATGCTCTGACACAATAATTAATTTTATAAATTGGGTCAATAGTTTGAAATACCTGAGAATTCAGTCTTAAATATATCTTGGACAGTACTCAAATACTTTTGCTTAGATTCTAGCTTAATCTACTGGCAAACCCCAGTACATACCTGGGTTTACACACTCTTTTATTTTATTGCCTAAAAAAAGGCAATAAATTTACCACTGAACAGTTTCGAATTACAATCTGCACATAACCCATGATTTCTTTTTCATGTGATTGTATTCATATGACTTTAGAAATTGGAGATTGAGGTATGTTGCTGATTGAATTATGTTAATAATCTAAAGTATTATTCTGAAGATTGATTATAGACCATGCCAATGACTTGTGTTTTGATAGTAGATGAGATTTGAACTCCTCTGATTTTATATGGAGGTAGACCAAAAAGCTCTTAATTACTGAGCTGTGGTTTTATATCTATTTATTTATTAATATATTTATGCATAATTTTTATATGTTTATATAGATGTATATGCACCTGTTTAAAGGGTACCTTTTCCTTTATACACTTGCCCATCTGAATGTTATAGTTCAATGTGAAATCTAACAACTTTAGGCAGATACTGTATAGACAAATTTCTTCTGGTAATTACTAGAGAAAAGGCTGCCCTCAAATACTCTTGTTTAGTCTGTGTGCAAATTTCTCCATCTTAAAAGCTACTAGGATAGAGAGCAGCACAGATTTGGCAACTGGGAGATTCCAAACATATTGCAACACTTTACTAGGAAATAATAGTTACTAACACAAAGCAATGCTCCAAGGGCCAATGTCCTGAGAGCCATTCACATATGAGGATTCATTGCAAATCACAAGGGAGTTTTGAAGCTTTTCCAGTCTTGAAAATGAAGATGGCTTTATAAAAGCATTTAAATTAGAAGACAATTCACATTGTTTGCTAACACAAAGAAAGGAAAATCGGTGTCACGAACATCTATTAACACTCCAGGAGCAGTGACCTCCCACTTTGTAATATCAGTGTATGGGGATTTCTAGAGTTGAATTTTAACCTTTATTTTGCTAGAGTCAAACATTTGTCTGCTCACATTGCCTTTTATATAGGTCGGGTACAAGACATTCTTCAGAAGGCTCCTGTTCCCTTCATGTCAAAAGAGGAGTGCCAGGCAAGGTACCGGAAGCACAGAATAGGTGACAAAGTGATCTGTGCTGGCTATGATGCAGGTGGAAGGGATGCTTGTAAGGTAATGACAAACAGTAGTGTACAGTTATATATCCCAACCGTATCTTCAGATATATCAATGAATACTAAAATTGCTTTTAATTCCTATCAGAAAAGTGTGATCATCAGCAGAGCTCTTGATTAACCTCTCACTCTAGGTTGTCAAAAGCACTGAAAATCAGGTATATGGAAAATATTTCTTATATGACATTGAAATCTTTAGGGATAGATTCCATGTATAGGAAACTCTGCGTGTGGATATATAGATATCCATTCAGGGAATAAAACGGTGTTCCTTCAGATTATCAGAAATCCAGAGAGCACAAGTATAGTATCTTGAAGCATTTCTCCAATAAGAGCAGATCTCCCTTTTTTTTTTTTTTTTTTTCTTTTTTTAATTTCTAGGCATAAAATACAGTATATTAAATCTTATTTTAAAGCATCCACTGTGTACAAACCAGAAGGGAGGGTGCTAGCAATGCTGTTAAAATGCATGGGGAATAGAAGGCTAAAACCAAACTGTGTTCAATATGTTCAAACTCTGTTCAAATGCTCTGTTCATAATTAGAACTGAAAACATCACAATAGTGTGAGTTCCGTGAGACAAATTCTCTGCTCAAGAGTAAACTCACACACTTTCATCAGTTTAAATATTCTGAGCTAATTTGTGCAGGAAGAAAATAGTCTTGTTATTAATAATAAATTCTCTACCAAATACAGTTTTCACTGCAAACATTTAACAGCTAATATTTGTATGTTGAAATGTTACTAATGCTATGATTGGTTAGGAATAAAAATACTTGGAGCTGAGAAGTAATTTTTCCTCTATGCAAATTAAGCTTCCTTTATCTGATACAGTGTAACAGAATATGGAGATGCTTTTAAAAAAGAACACACTTGCTATTGTCCTAACAACTCATAACAGCTCCTCTAAAGAATCTTATGTTCAGAAAGATTGCTTAGAAATAGGAAAAGAAAACATAAAGGTGTTTTATCCTGAGTGGGACAGAGTCACTCAAGATAAGGCATGTAAAGAACAGAGATACTAAAAATAAGGTCATAAGAAAAAATACTGCGAAACGGGCTGTTTTTCTTACTTGCACACATAGTTTTCATTGGGTTTTAAATCACTGCATGTAGATAAGTTGATAGTAATAAAAAAAAGAAAATAAAAGAAGCTAGTAGATTTGAACCTTCATGGGAAGTGGAAATTGTTTGCAATGACTATTTAGAAATCAATTTACTAAACAATCAGAAAACCTGCTTCAGTCCTCTCTAATTAATTAGTTGTAAGTGAAAGTGATTGAAATCTAGGCCGTTATACTGGTGGTAGCATTGAATGATGCTGATTTTATTCAAGGCTTTCTTTGTGATAGAAATACTGATGAGGCCTCTTCCTTGCATGCTCTCTCTTTTTCTCCTGTGACACAGGGAGATTCAGGAGGGCCACTCTCATGCAGGCACGAGGAGGTGTGGTATCTGGTGGGCATCACCAGCTGGGGCGAAGGGTGTGCTCGCCCCAGACAGCCAGGAGTCTACACCAAAGTTGCTGAGTATTCAGACTGGATTCTAGAAAAAACTACATAGTATGAGCATTACTGACTCACTCAAAATTATGCTGTGGAACAACAACCCTCAGAGAAATGTAATAAAGCATATTAGCATTTTTTAAATGGAGCTTTTTTGTTAGCCTGGAGTGTAAACGACTTGTTTTAAAATGCAGTAAAGCAGGAATAAAAGAATTTTCCTATTACTAAATAAAAAACAGTAATGACAATAAACTCTGTGATCACTAATTTGGCAGGAAAAACTACGGCTGAGCGACCACGGACTGCTTCTGTCCTTGCTAGCATAAAATGGGAGTGGATGAGGTTGCAGCACATGTATGGACCTGGGAGCTGGGAATTACTTCTTGTCTTAGGAGGTTGCAACACAACAAAAAGAAATTTCCCTCCCTTGTCTGAATGTAGGTAAAATGGGCAAGCCACTTACAAGCTTACTAAAGGGCTGGGGGAGGGGAAGCTGAAGCATGGAGATGCTTACACAGTTGCAGAAACCTAGTTTCCTTAGGGAATTAACCAAAAAAATGTCAGTATTAACCAAGAAAACAAGCCCAGAGGTCTTGGTAGAGGGACACACGTGGATGCAGACACCACCAAGCCCAGTTCATGCTCGAAGATCCCATCCTGCTGTTCCCAGCAGTCTGCCAAGGGTTTGCAGATGCGTGCTTTACCACCGTGCTGTGATCTTAACTGGGCTTTGATCTTCTCTGGACCAAGGCAGGGAGCCCAAGCCTGTCCCTTAGGGTGCCTCCAAGTTACCAAACACCTATGTTATCTATACACAGATGTTCTCAAGGCACACAGAATGTAAACAGCAGAAGGTATTAAATATATATTTTTCTATGTTGCTACTGTCCAGACTTTTTGCATTCCCAGCTGCAAGGTCACTTGAGTGTGTTTACAATCCCCAGCATTTTTCCACTTTTATCCCATTGCTCCCAATGAGCTGTCTTTCACTTACATTATTCTAATTTCTGCGGAAAATTTTGTGGTAAGAACGATAATGAGGGTCTACTTCTCTTGAGGAAGAATATCCAGAAAATCAAAAGAAGGATCCCCCCCTTTAGAAACATCATGTCATTGGTCTGTAACACAGTATATTTTTATTTCCAAATACCTAAATCTCCTTGATTAAAGAAACAACTTTATCATTTTCCTATTTCTCCTTATTTCCTTTTATCATTTCTTGTTTCTTTGTGTCAGGTAGCAAACATATTTCATGGCTAAAATTAATACTAGTGTAAGAAACAGGAGTCAAAATTTAATTACTTTCCCATAGTAAGAAGCAGCATTTCACACTGCATCAGAAAGGAGACCAGAGTAGTAGCACTGTCTTTGCCAAACTTTATGAGCTTGTTTCCTAATCATCTACATCATCATAATCTGGAAATTTGTTCCAGAGTGCTATTCATAATTGGCCTACACCTCTCTGGGAGGTAAACAGCAGGAGTGGCTCTGCAAGTAAATGAGATCATGAAACGTAGGAATCAAACATCAAATTTATGGGAGAAAAGAATCAAGCTGCTGGAAATCACTTTTGTCTTTAATTTTTAAATGCTTTATTTGTAAATAATACCAAGGAAGAAAATGTAATTCCACACTACAAGTTTATACTCCTATCTGTGTCTGGAGTCAGGGTGTGCAGTGATAAGCTGACTGCAGTAAACAAACCTGAAATCCCAAAGCTGTACTCAAAGGCTGGGGAGTCGATTTAGGTAGTTCGTTTATTTTTAAAGAATCAGAATTCAGAGAAGGGATGAAAACACTCCAAACTTAATGTAAGGTAGAGGTAATGCTGCTGTTGCGGGTACATCTGGGGAAAGAGAGGTTGTGCCTTCCCTCTGCGCCACAGTGGACTCCTGGTGACAGGGGCTTGAGTCACTGGGGGTGTACAGTGCCAAAGGTTTCATGCATTGGGAGTCCCTAGTGCAGGACATGGCTGTTCAGAGAGCCAGCAGGAAAAGTCTGGTGTGCGTTAGGGGAATTGGGCCAAGGGTGAGAGGGAAGGCATATCACTGTGCTGGGATTTTTGCCAACACTGCAGAAGCAGAACAGGAGATAAAGGTGGGGGCCGATGTCCTTTTCACCACGCTCTGTTTAATCTGCAGCTGGTTTAAAATAACAGCAAACCTCAGACATGCTGTCAAAAACCTAGAGACATAAATAAGGGACTGAGAAAGAAAAAATAGAAAACAGGGATAAAAAGAAAAAGATTCTTGGCATTCAAGTGTGGTTCTGTCCTCATGGGAAAGGAATGAAGACAGCTGGAAAAGAGTTGCTGAAGGAAAAAAAGGAATTGCTTCAGTACAAAAACAGAGGCTGAAACTCCCTAAATAAGAATCATCAGAAGACCATCCAAAATACTTGTCTGCCAATACTCAGACTGTGTAGGCTAAAGAGTATATGCAATGTCAATCTGACAACCTTTTAATATTTTCTCATGATAATGCTGTCATCAGCTTTTTCAAATGCACAAAAGATATATTAGTTTCCTTTTTGCTTTTTTCCTTCCCTCCCTTTTGTTTGTTTGTTTTTTTGTGGTACGACTTTTCAGGTTGTAAGTATTGCAGTAACAAAGAAGAAGGGCAGCTCAGCAGTGCTCTGTAGGCCTCTGTGGTTCCATGTTTTGTTTCTCAGAGGTATCCCAGGTGACAGCAGCACGCCACAGGGACCTCAGCTGTTCCTGTGGAAAGGATAAGTGATCTCAATGACTGCAGACATCCTTAATGAGTAGCTGTTGACCAGATAAAATACCTAATTCTAATATATTTTCACCTAGAGCAGATGTTCTTCAGTGACATTTTGCATTAGTTGTTGGTCCATCTATCATAAATTCCTGATGGCTAAAAGTGAGTACCAGGAAGAGATATGTGGAGAATGCAGGAGTTCATGGTGGCTATATGAAGTGCTTATGAGTTTGTTTAAGATGAACTACATGAGGGAATGTCTGACCTTTTTGTGGGTTTATACACCTGTGTGATATGTAATTCATTGACAGCTTTAGACTCATAGATAGAAGTGTATTGGTATTATTAAGTGTTATGTTGCTTGGGCTTTCTGGTATCAATAGGTAACTTGCACTAAATGAGAGGCAGTTTGTGACCTTTATTCTCCCTTCTCCTCTATCTCCCTGGGGAAAAGCAATTTTTAAAAAGACAACAACCAAAAAACCTATCTCAATCTCATTAAAGAAAAGCCTGGTCTTCTACTTTAAATCTTCCTCATTTTATGTTGTAACAGAAGATAAATATCAGTGCTTTAGTTGTTATTTTGATTAATGGCAAGTGTCTCTGGTCGTTCTGAAAGTCAATAAATCTCACAATCTCACTTGCAATGTATAGGTAGAAATTTTGGTAGGGGGAAAGTTCCATTATTGATGTATTGAATGGCAGCATTTGTCTGCCTGATTTTTTTGTACAAAAAAGATTCCTGATCCCAGAAATTTTCAGGCTTGTTCAGACACAGATGAAACACTTCATATGTGCTGTGACAGTCTGAAGAACAATTAATTCATCATAAAATAAAGGCATATTCTTTTGCTGGTCAAGTGGACTCTTTTAACTTGTAACAGCCTTATCTGTAATAATTTTAATAGACTCATAAACCAAAAAAAACCCCAGTTTCCCATTAAGCTAGCAAAGCAGTGTTTCCTACCACTATTGGTGCTTTGTCTAACATCTGAGGTTGAAGTATGACTTCTTAAAGTGACCTGAGCTGTGAACAAGAAGACCTAAAGCCTCTCATTTCTTCTTGCTGGGAGAATTCAAAATCCTTGCAGTGGAGATCTAGAGAAACCACCTAGTAAATCCATTTCCTCTGCTTTCCCAGCAGAGGGGAGTGGAACAATTTGGTATAAGCTCTTAGTGTAAGTTTAATTTGTTCTGTGAAAAATTATTATTCTGCTGTAATGAAAAATGAATCTCCGATGCTGAAAAATAGCGAATGGGATGGAATTAAAATAATTCACAGTGGCACTCCTCATAGTAGGTGAACTGTGAATTCTTATTCTCTGCCTAATTTCCAGTAGGTATGGAGGATTCTGTGAAAAATTGCTAGGTGCTTTTATTTAAAGTAAAATATCTGCATAAAATACATTCAAAATGCATTTCTACTTCAAAGAGGAAGCAGCATTATTTTTCCTCTGAACAATAATAGCAGATATGCAATACTACATCTTTATAGTGAAGCATTTCCTGGAGTAGTAAATGGATTGTTTTTCCTGTGGTCTTTGTGCTGTAAATCACATTACAGATATCTATAGATGTGTTAAAATTGCTGTGATTGTGGCATGCTACAAGAAATTTTTTCATGTTGTATGCAGTGGAGTTTGGGGTTTCCTTGATAATGTGGTGGGGTTTGTGGTTGGTTGGTTGGTTGGTTGGTTGGTTTTTGTTGTTTTGCCTTTTTTTTTAAATTTTCTGCAGTTACTCTTTATGTTTTTGATACTCTTTTCCCATCGCAATATGATGTTAACAAATATTGAGTCAGTCCCCATATTTTTGTTAGCTGGTTTATTTGTAAAGATTAGAGAAGTGTGAGGGGGGAACAATGATACCAAAGGAAGAGGGCTGTATGCACAGGGCATGCAAGAGATTAAGGGGAGCTGATAGGAACTAAAAAAGTGAGTTGAAACAAACAAAACAATAATAGTTTCTTGAAGAAAGACCAGCCTAAACAGTGGATATGCATCTGGGCACCTGGAACTGAAAATATGATGGAACACCTAGACATCCTTTCCATGCCCACAAAACTGTACCCCAGGACCTGAAAATTAAATGACGTATGGTACAGGAAGTCTTTCTGTGCTAGGAAGTTGTAGAATCATCTGAAGTGCAGCATTGTCCTAACATGACTGTGCTGTGCTCAGATCTGAGCTTATCGTCACACAACTCTGCTATGATTTGCTGCCCTACAGCAAAGGTACCAGATTCAATTGTCAGCCTCATATCTGTACTTCCACTCCCATTTCTGCTGACTGTACCATCTGGTAGATCTTGTCTCCCAATAAACTCTTTGTTTATTTCTGTCCCTGAAGTCAATTACAGTGATTTGGAGAATGGTATGGTTTTAATTATCACAGGAGATCTAAAAAAAATCTCTGTCCTGGGGTGTTATTGGGTGACGTAGCCTCTCCGAAGTTTACTGTGTTGCCTGTCCCTAGTTCAGCATCATTTTTTGAATGATTCCTGTTGGCTGAGTGCTGCTAATGGAAAGGTGCTTCTCAAGGAAACACCATCCATAACATGTCTGAAGCTTCTCTGTTTCCATGCTGTGATTCCTTTTTCCTATGCATGGTCCACTATTTAAGAACTTCAGGCATGAGTATTTTGGTTTTGACCTTGTGCCCAACGTGATGAGTAGGGAACAAGTCACACTGAGCATATCACTCAGTGTGACTGGAGAAGGAGGGAGGAGCAGTGTCATCCCGTGGGGGACAGGGTGACAGCATACAAGGGGAATGACAAAGGAGCTGCGTCTCTCTTCTGGCCTTCCTGGGATTTGGCTGTTTTGACAGATGACTTGATGCCATTAATATTGACTGATTCCAACTGAGTTCCAATTTTCTGAACTCTATTGTTGGAAGAACTGGGCCAAACAGTTAATAAAACATTTATATGATTAATACCGAATGAGTCCACACAATCCAAAACTTTGAACTTCAAAGAGTCTGAACTTCAAGATTGGCAGAATGGACTGGTGTAAGCAGTAGAAATACTATAAACACGGAAAAGAAATGGAATAAAGAGGTTGTATATTTACTTCCATTAAATTAATTGTGCTTATTACCAGAAAGGTTTTTATGGCTCTCGGTAAACCTCTAATTTTTTTAACTTTCACTAAAATTTCAGGGAAAAAGAGAAGCTTTTTCATGTATTCTAAAATAACTTTCAATAGCTTGTCACCAGGTGGCGCTTTAGCTTTAATTTGTCTTCTGTTTCATGGCTATGCTGAGAAAACGAACGTCTAAAAGGATGTTTTTATTTCTATAGCTGATAAGTAATAATAAATAATTAAATTTTACATTTTAATTTGTAGAATTTGTGGAATTCAAAGGTAGAAGGTATGTTTAGCTTCACATCTCTTCATGGCACAGGAACATTAAAAGATAGTAGAACATGAAGGCTGACAAAATCAAGTTAAACAAAAGGCATTTGTCCACAGCTCCCCGCCTATGGAACCCCGCAGTATTTCACATGTTAATAAATAGGCATAAAACCACTGAAAGACACAGTCAGGGCCCTGAGCACATCTGCTCTCTCTGGGGGCTTGGCTTGAGGCCAGCTTGGGCACAGGGCAGTTGTCTGGCCCTGAATCAGGGAGCTTGGGGGACAGAGTTGAGGGAACTAAATTGGGGAGCTACGTGTGAGCCTGGCCCTCACACACTACTGTGCCTTATAAGCTTGAAACAAATTTAGACTGTACTTTAATAATATATGAAGGGTTCTTACCACCAAAACCATACCCATCTGTTAAAAATTCCTTTGTCAGATTTTCATATCTGGAAAAAGCTGTAGTGAGATTGTCTGAAATGGATAAATTGCTCAGTATTGGAAAGAGATGATAATCTAAATTTTAGTGTCCAGCATTACCTCTGAATACAACCAAAGGGAACCATGCAGAACAGGTTGTCCCAGGTACTACAGGTTCTCAAGCAGAAGAATAAATAATATCTTGCTTTTCTACTACAGCTCTATCATTCCTAAGTGGCTGTTGATCTAAGTAAAACTTAGACCACTCAGGCAGGAGGAAAGAGATGTTCTTTCTGTGCATCAGTGAACAAAACAAGGATTTAGAGTTATTTGTGGATTAAAGAACAAGTGACTTCAAGTTGTACCAAGAAGGATGCTGAGAAAAACTGTTTGGGATAAAGAGAGTGAAGCAGTGGGTAGGGGGAAGTTGAAGATACTGTGTAATTTCCATCACTGGAAGTATTTATGGCTAGGTTACACTGTGGTGCAACTGGCCCTGCCTTGCACAGGTGGTGGACTGGACCTTCCAGCTGCCGCCTATGACCACGAACAGCAATACAAAATCATGGGTTTTGGGTTTTTTCTATAATACATATGTCTTTTTGAATAGTTGTCTATTTGTTTTGCTTGCCCATTCTTTAACTGGTTCCATCCTCTCATTCTCCTGCAAACAACAGAATTTTTTATTAAGGACTTAGTTTTCTTCCCTGCTTCAAGAGAAGTTGTTTTTGTTTAGAAGACTCAAGTCCATAAAAAATCATAATGAAGTGGAAGGAATAAAGGCAAATGAGAAGACAAAATAGCCCTAACCATGACTCATATAAAGATATGAATGAATTGTGCCATTCTGTTCAATGTGATTTTTGCCACTAGCATGAGAAAGCACCAGGCTTTGCACTGACCTGGTTGTGCAGGGACCCAGCACTTGTCTGTGCCTCAGCCTGAGCTGGTTGGGACTTGGTTTAACACTGTGAAGTGGTCAGTGACTGCTGCCTGACCTGTTTTTGGCCTGAGTGATGGGAAACTGTGTGTGGTAAAGACAAAAGAGAGCCACAGTGAAACAAACAACAGCATGCTGGGGTATTGNNNGGGGGGGCATTGTTCAAACTTGACTGGGAAGCTAGGAGAAACACGCCACAATAAAACGCATAAAAAGATAATTTCGAGAGGATCTTTGGAATACCCAGCATGAACATCATACTTCTCTCAGTGAAGGGTTGAGGATGTGGTAGTTGCTGTATGTACGACATCCCTTCATCTAGCAGAAACCTCACAGGGAAGCCAGAAACCATCAACCTCTGGATGCAAGGGAGCACAGGAAGGGTAAGCACACACCAGAGAAAAGGGGTATGTATTTGGAAGGGCTACATTGTTCTAAAGCAATTTTTCCTGTATTATTAATGTAGATTTTCTGTGTTAATTGGACAATATGGATTATTAAGCTATTAAAACACTAGCTGGACTGGCGATACATTTTGAACCTGCATGCGTGGTGCATTCCCTTTTGCCAAATGAAGATTTTTTCACAAAGTAAATGGAGATTTGCTTTAGGTTATGGAGACATTCAAGGGAAAAGTAGAAAACCTTAAGGTAGTAGCAGAACTTCAGTCTGGAGTATTGTCATCTGTTGATTGGAAAAAAAGAAAACTACTCCTTTTGCAACCCTTTCTGTTGCTTCTGAACTCTTGTATTACTCTGCATAATACAACAGAAGCTCATCTTGGTTAGCCTCCAGGCACTACCTAATGAGAAAACACTGGTAAAATAAATAACTTACAGTGTCCTCATAAATACAGTTGATACTGACACATAAAGATCTTGTACTTGGTATTGATTATTTTTTAATTTCTACAGAATGTTTTGTATTTCATATTCCTTTTAAAGCTGCAGCAGTGAGGTTCACAGGACTGTGGGAAGGTCACATTTACACATAGAAAGTACATTTCTGTCTCTTGTGGTAGCAGAGAAAAAAGCTGAAAAACATAACCTATGGCCATTCTAGAGGCTTACAAGCTCCCATTAGTATTTGAAGGCAGTTTTTCTGAACAAAAATCCTCCTGATATTAAAGTTTTTAAAATTCTTTTCAAAAATCTCACTCACAGCTGTCATATGTGTGTCCTGGTAATACCATGTAACCCTCCAGGTAAGATGAAGGGTAAATCTCCTGAACTAAAAATGTAGGCCAAATGTTCCACTAGAACTTAAATACAGCAAATCTGACCTGATCTTCTTGCATTCCCTTTTATCTATAGCACAGACTTCAAGAAGGTATTTAGATCGCTGTCACTGGTTCCTCAAAGGTCAACATGCATCTGCTGAAGCACTCCAAACCTGAGAGCAGCCCCGGTAGACGGGGGATACACCCTGACTTGGTGCTGCTTTTGCATTCCACAAGTGAACCCTGTATCAACATTATCCAGACCTACAGGTGTAGATAAAATTAACCTGAGAGAAGCACACTTGGAAAGGAACTGCGTAGGGTAATTTTGTAGTTGAAACTGGGATTTGACAGGGCTGATTATTTGAAGCATGTCACTTACTATTTTGTCGCTTCAAGACTATCTCTTATGGTCCCTCTCTGCATTTCTGTGCTCTGGCATGACTTGTGGAAGTTTCTGGAGTAAATATTACTGCTGCTACTACTACTATTTTTTTATCTTTAGGAAATTGTCCTCGTTTGGGTCAGTACAGAGTTAGTTTTCTGGTGGTAGCCATGGGGGGGTGGACCCTGGAGCCATATTTGTTATTCTAGTGAAGGTTTTTCTTCTATACTGCCAGCCACTGGTGGGTGTGGAAGTAAGGGATTCTGATTTCTGAGGAGGAAGGAGGCTCAGTTGGAAGACAAAGGGGACATGCAGACCCTCCACAGTGATTTTGTCCTTTTCTGGGAAAGTAGGTGGTGAGCAGAGCCGTGGGGTGGCACTGGTCCCAACTGGGTGCTTTGTCCATCATTGCTTTTCATTGCCTCAGGCATGGGAAAAAAATGTGGTGGAGGGAGCAGTGGGGAGGCACTGGCTAAAGTCACATTGCATTGGACTTGGTGAGCATTTTCTGCATGGAAATCACCCTCTTTTTGGTATACTTTTGTAATTAATATTTTTGATGCTACTGTCTTATCTCATTGCTTTTCCAGTAACTTGTTATCTCAGCCTGAAATCTCTGCCTTTTGTCTTTCTCACTGGAGGGTACGGGGGAGGGTGGTGGCTGCATGGGGCTTAATTTCCAGCAGGGCTTAGACAATGACAGAAATTATAGCAATCTTTTCAGCTGCTGTGTGTGTGCTTGGATTGATGGGGAGACTCCCAACTGCAGTGTTTGATGGGTGCACTTACAATGCTGTGATGATCGCATACAATACTTTAGGGCAGACAAGGTTATAGAGAAATAGCCCATGTTTTCTAAATGCATTGTTTGAACTCAAGGAATACCCAGAGCAGAATGACTCAGGTCTGCCTGATAGTGAGACACTTAATTTTCAATGAATTGCTTTCAGTACCTTATTACTCACAGTTGTATGTGGCACCAAAGCAGCCTATTTTTGGGTGTAAGTTTTGATGCAGTGCAAAAGGTTAATTTGCAAAACATCTAACACATGATGTTTCATTTATTCAAACAAAACTCTAGATTATATCCCATGAATTTAACGGAAAGGATTGAGTGGGTATGCTGTTAAGAACAAAAATTCTCTAGTAGCCCTGAGTGTTACAGGATAGCCAGTCATTATAAATGGACTCAGCTTATCTGTTCAACTTGAGCTCATATTAGGGACATTCCCCCGCGTCTAAAGCAATGTGTGTCTGACTTGGCTTCTCCATGAGTCGATCTTACTTCACTAATTCCTATAACTTTGATTCTTGTTTTATTCACTTCTAGTTACAGCATAGCAAAATATTTTAAGGCCAGCTGGATGGGGAGGAAGCCTTTTGATGAGATAAAGTTACATTTCTGATAGTGGTGCAATTATACTTCCTTAAGGAATATTGCAGGGACAAACAACGCAAGTAAGTTTCTAGGCTATGGTACATGGGTGATTGTATACTAAAATTAGTTATTTCTATGTAGATAAGATGGGAGTGACAGATGAATACAGAGGATAAATGAACAAGTTTTTTATGTGCACACACCTATTTGTTTCTTTTTCAGAAAATGACATAACAAGTCCTTTTTTTTTTCCTTAGGAAACAGAATAAAAATGTATAATAAGCATGTGCAATAAACTGTCAATATTAAAAACAGTTGCTGGCACTTTACTGAAATACTGAAATGTATGAAAATACTGAATATTTCAGATGCTATGATCAGTTTTGTAAATAATAGATCTGCTGTTTTGTTCAGTGTTGCTTATGCATCTTCTTTCTAATGTTCTGTCAACAGATATTTTTGATTAGTTTGGATAATTCAATTTTCCATTTCATTAGTGTTCAGTGCATGAAAAGTTCCCCATGAAGGCTTTTTTAAGTGTGGTAGAGACAGAAAAAGGGCTTATGGCAGTCTGTAGAAGGTACTCATATCTCAGACACTTTAACAGCTACAGATCAATTTTTTGTTGTGAGGGTACCCATTAAATTTATAAGCACACGTAGAGTTCAGAGAAAACAATCTCCAAGACCAAGTGTCCAGACAGATTTTAGTCAAATTAGGGTACCTGGTATCTCCTCCAGATGTTGTACTGAAGGGCTTTTGCTTCTGTGTTCTGTAATTAGGCTAACAAGGCAGAAAGTAAAAGAGCATAAAACAAAGTGGATTTTCAGATGTTCTTTATTTTTAGACTGACAACATTTCTCATGAATATTATGATGTTTACATTAGGTATATCATGGAGTTGGTTTTCCTAATATTTGAGCTCAGTTTAATGTTTTTCAGGCCACTGGGCAAGTCAAACCATTGAAAAAACATTATGATATTTTTGGAACAAATGAAATATTTTTGAAAATTTTTATGGCATTTATTCATTTATCATAATTAAATGCAATTGTACTTGTACAAAGACTCTAAGTTAAAAGAAAGGAACACCTGACTGTATTTTCTAGAGCACCTGATTGCATACTTTCTAGTGTAGGAAACACTTGACATTTTGAAAATGCCATCCAAATCTTGCTTCAAATCCACATTGGTAAGTTTCCATGATCACTTGAATGTTTATTATTCCGTTTGCATCTGTAATCAGAAAACCACAGAATGGTTTGGGTTGGAAGGGACCTTAAAGATCACCTTGTCCAATCTCCCTGCAATGTGCAGGGTCTCACATTGCTCAGAACCTGATCCAGCCTGGCCTCGAATGCTTCCTGGGATGGGGCATTCACAACTTCTCTGGGCAACCCATGCCAGTGCTTCGCAACCCCCTTTGTAAGGAATTTCTTCCCAATATCTGGTATTTCTCTCCTCTATAAGTTTAGGACTGTTCCTCCTTGTGCTCTCACTATCTGCCCATGTAAAAAGTCACTCTCTCAAGCAAACTCAGATGAGCACATCTGGCACACGCATGAGGCTTCTAAGCAGTAACAAGAAATCCTGGATTTTCTATCACAACAGGTCTGATTTAAATGCCAAAAAATTCTGGAGGCCATACCTTGAAGCAGCTAGCCATTGATGGGGTTAGGCTTGCTGGTTATCTCACAGCCCCTGTGAGAACAGCTCTCACCCAAGGTCCAGATGCTGACTTGTACAAAAAGGAAAAACATTCACACCACACCTGGGTGATGTATGTGGGAAGTCAGGTTGTCAGTGTGTCCATCAGGTCTCAGCTTTTTATTTGGTAAACGGGATTCTTAAGCCGTTGTGGTCCCTGATGAATTCCCTTCACTATATATTGCATGCAGTTGTAAGAATACAGGCCTAAATAACCACATTAAATAACCTTTCAATTTTGCCCACTTTTGTTTATTGTTACTTCTTCTCCTGGCATGAGCACCCTCACCTCAAAGACCATTTTTTGTGATTTCAAAAATGTTCTTTTTACCAGAAGGGCTAAATTTCTTTCCCCCTACTGTGTAAGTTTACTACGAAAGTGAACATCATAGCAAAAATCTTTGTGTGAGATGATTAATTAAGTATCTGCTGGAATAATTGCTTGCTGAAGATAAAATGGGAGGTCAGCAGACTTCATTGACATCAGAAAAGACGTTAGAAGAAACTGGACTATGCACTGGTGTTACGCAGTAAATGTACAAAGACTGGATCTTCCATGGCAATTTTAAACCATAGAAAAAGACTAAAATATCCGACTCAGGGAAGGATTGATGAAAGACCTTATGCACAAAAAAATACTGATGAGAAAAAACAGGGACGAACTAGGAGAGCTAAATATACTTTGCCAACTGAAGCATGCAAATATATAACGAAGCAAGCAAGAGGAGAAAACGAAGTATTCTTAGCTTTTGGACTTTATTCCATTAACTACAGCCCCCCAGTACTTTAAATAGACGAAATACAAAGGGCCATTCTGTCATCAACACTATAAGGTAATATAGATGAATATATAATACATATATTCATAATATAATATAATATATAATATAATATATATTCAATATAATATATAAGAAAGAAAATGAAAGAGTAGCAGTACAAATTACAGTTTACTGATGGATGTTCAAAGTCCAAGGAAGCACAGTAAGGATTACCACTATTTGTGGTTATTCTGGCACTTTTTTGAAAACTGCAGATGCCAGCTTGAACTGTTCCAGCTGTATTTCAGGGCAACATTTACATTCTCCTCATCTACCTTTTACTTGCAGTTTCTTTTGAAGAATTATCCTTTTCTTTCCTGTCTCAAACCCAACCTTGCTATATGTTGCAAAAATGAAATGGATGTCATGGACTCTTGACCCTGAGGGTCAGAGCACTTCAGACGTAGCTGAGACGATCCATACACATTAAGCAAAAAATTCCAGCTGAAGTGAACTCAGAGGTAAAGTCTTATGATTATAAAAGTAGCTGATGCTTAGTAGAACAGCTCAGGACTCACACCAAGGAAAGGGAAATGCTGGCTCCATTAAAGTTGGACAGTAGTTCACCTCTCCCTTTCATGAGGCCAGAGCTCCTTTCTGCAGGATATCATCCTATGTCTTCTCTATTCTGTACTCTCTGTTCCCGTAGGTGTTCCCTGAGCCAGGGTCTGTGTGAGCTGGCATGTCTGGGTGCTGCCATGGGCTGCCCAGTGTGCTGCAAAAGCCCCAGCGGGATCCAGAAGCAATTTAGTGTTCTTCCAGAGTAAATTAGCTCTTCTCATAGCTAGGCTAATTATCCTGGATTCAGCACAGTTGTGATGCAACGGTGTTCTTGCTCTCTTTGTTTTGTTTTTGTGCTTATTTGGCACTGGGATGCTTATTCGTGGTGCTAAATTACCCTGTACAGATGCCTGCAAAGCAGAACATTCCCCACTACCTGCATAAGTAAGCAGGAGCTTCACTTGGTAAGTGTCCCTCTACATTCCTCAGTGGTGTTGAGTTGTTTTTCTCAGCACAAGAGCTTTTATCACTAATGGTGACTACTGTCTGAAGATTGTTCTGGTAACTGACTGTTACTTTGGTTGCTTCACTGGGCTGAAACTCTGTTATTTATAAGGCTTAGTCACTGTGTAAAACAGATGTAACTTATTATCCTGGGAACCATTCAGGATTCAAAGACACGCATGTTTCTCATAAAATGTGGAGGTTATGTCAGGTCTTCAGAACCGAGGGAAAAAAATATTTGTTTTTTATTTTTGGAAAGTTAATCATGCATTAGGGTGATAACAGTAAAGCTGTATGAATAATTGTTTTTATCCCTTGGCAGATGAACCAAATCTAAAAGATTATTCAGGTCAAACTTCAAAGCAAGTCTATTGGTGAATCAAATATGTTTCATTTTTATGCTGTCCATTTTTCACCAAATAAGGAAGCCAGAAAAAGATAAGTTGCTGAGAGAAGCTGCTGACCTTTCACAGAACAGAGAGGAACAGAGATCTGATCTTCTTGGGAGTGCTCCCATAGACAATCATCAGAGTAGGGCTGTCTCCGTCACCTCAAGCATATGCTACCTAAAAAAATCAGGGAAGAGTTTGAAAACTTGATTAAGGCTCTTGCTTATGGCCTGACCTTCTATGCATTTTATCTTCTTATCACTGAGCTTGAATAGATAACAACATTGCACTTAGATACTTTGTTACGTCATTATCCCCCATTGGCTTTTGTGCAAATGTTCTATTCTAATAAATTAAGCTTAGAGAGGTGTTGAAAATAAACAGGGGAGGAATTTAGGGTAGGATTTTTTTCATCTTATGGTGTATATGGCTTACAGTGTTCCTACTTGCTTTCAAGTTCAATATTAATAAACTTATAAGCATTCCTACAGGCATTGAAACACCTAAATCTGTAGAATTTTTAAGTTCTTCTGATGAAACTGAGTCAATCTTGTTCTAACAGTCTCAAATAATTATTTTTTAGTGTTTTCCCAAAGTGAAAGAAACATGGTGCTATTTTTTGCCAGCTTTATAAATGCATTTACCTTAAAATGTGTTGTCTTCTGATCTCTTTTATGACCAGTTTCAATTCCCTGGGAATCATACACTCAGTGTAATAGCAAGTTTTGTAATTTGTGAAGTCTTTAGTTAATATTTGAACAAAAAGAAGGCATTTCATTTTTTAATAAGAATTTTCACTTGCTCTGTTGGAAAAAAAAAATCTTGTGTTAATCCTGAAAATCCTGATTCTGTTCAAAGTCTGCTGAAAAAGCTTCAGGTTTATTTCCTACCTCACAGGCACACCAGAAGTGCTAAGAGTAGAGGAACTACCATCTGACTCATCTGGACTCAGTCTGTCTCAACTGCTACAACAGGGATGCAAAGCAGCTGCTAGTTGGACTGCCTGGGTTGGGACTGAGTAAATAACACGTTTCCTCAAGCTAAGGTAGTAGTGTGGATAGGGAACTGCTCTATTTTTGAGAGGGGCTTACTAGTGTTAGAGTAAAGCTTTTTTGGAGAGGAAAGGTGAATGTTAAAACATACGTTGTCTCTTTTATTGGATTTTAAATGGACTACCATATTCTGTCTCATTGCATATTTAATTTTTTAATGGCATAGCAAAAGAGAGGGAAAAGGGAATTTCACAGCCTTTACTTTAGCAGTCTTGGGAAACCATAACCTGGAGATTTTAGGAAAAACAAATTTTAAGACTCTTAGCCACTCAACCTAGCAAATCTAAAATTGTCTGGACTACTCTCACACTTTCCAGTCCGGCTGCTTTCAGGACTGACCACACAGTTCAGTTTCCCAGTGAGTGCAGCTTAGACCTTTGGGAGCAGCACAGCTCAAAGCACAAAGGTCTCTGACCTTTTCCTTGTTGCATCAGACACTTGTTCTCCCCTGCTCTCTAAGACTTTGGATTCAGGAGATTTCTGCTGTATTTTATTCCTTGCTACTACACTCTCAGCTTTGAAATGGAGAGGAGAGAGTCCTAACCTTTGAGGACACCTTTGTGCTACTATGCCCTGTGAGTAAAATTTATGTTAAATAATGCAAAGTTGCATATTGAGTGCATCTGGATGGCTGTCACTGAATGGAAATAATGTTACACAAAAGGTAATAAAGGAAATACGTTTGTACAGAGTTTGAAGTATTAGGAAGGACTTGAAGACATTAGCATTTACAGGATTTCTTCTGTGACAAGGGAGATATAATCATGCTAGAGGTGTAATCCTACCTTCTACAGGAGCTGGGGTTTTGACTCAGGACTTTACCTGGGGAAACAGAGCTCTCTTTGTTGACTTGTTCACCATAACACCAGGTCAAATAAAGGCTCTGACTTCCAGCTGGATAGAGAGAGGTGAGGATCAAAGGAAATGGAAGGATTTGCAACAAAATGTACAGGGTCTAGGAGACAAAGCTGACATAAAGCCAGGATCAAGAGAAACCTTAGTCTTGAAGTTTTGAACTTCTTGTTTTATCTGACTATTTTTAAGACTTGCATGGTCTAAAACCAGTTTTAGTTGACTTTCTGGAAAAAGAAACTTCTTGATTTGATCCCTAGGCGGCCAGAGTGCTACTTGCTGGATATTAGGTAGGAAACCAAAGGTGATATTTTTCTGTGAAGATAAAAGCATTTTCAGTATATAATCCAACACTGACAAAAACTGGCAGAACGCATTACTTTCTAGCCAGGACTTTTTCTGTCCCTACATCAGAGAGAAAAAGAATGGAAAGTGTTATGGTGCTGCCTCTTTTTCCTACATGAGAATTGACTGAAACCTCCCCCACGAAGAAGCATCATACTGTTTTATCAGTTACAGGCACAATGCATGAAAGTACAAAGGATTTAACAATGACACATTTAGCACTTTAGGTCATTTCTGCTATGAATGCTGAAATTCATAATATACTGAAGAAGATAATAGTGCTAATTTGAACCATCAATAAATGAAATATTCAAAATATGTGTAACAATTAAGACTGTACGTGTTGATAAAATGATTAAAAACCCTAAAGCAACTATAATTAATGTGTACTAATTTATAGGTGGCAATATAAAATGGCAAGTTCTTTCATTCTGTAATTTTTTCTGGTAGAGCGTGGTAAGTAATGAGGGTTCCCAAAAAGTTAAACATGTGGAATCACAGGCAGTACATGCACATGATACATGCATTTGGATTTCATCTCAAGGAGCTAAGAATATTTATGCAAGGGTAGGACAGTGAGGAATCAATTTAGGTAAAGTTCTCTGTTGAATAACTCTGTGCCTAAGGTAAAGCAGATGCCTGAATGATTGCTGCATCCAGTATACAGGACATAAGGAGATTTTTTTTTTTTGCTGATTTTTAGTGTAAAATCTACCATTGCTGAACGAATTAAAAAAGGGGGATGGTTTTTGCAACTCCTGTCACTTCTCCAGCAGCTGGATTTTATTCAGTGCAAGTCACTTTGCAATGCAGACTATTCCCTACAGAATTTTTGGAATTGTGATGCTCATGCTCTCTATCCTGATTAAAAGGTGGCAAGGCCACCCAAAGTTTAAATCAAAGCAAAATCTGATCAGTAGAATTTATCCCAAAAGAGTAGAAGACAAAGGAAAAGAGAAAGGACTGGGAAGAAGAAGCGAGAAATATAAAGAGAGAGAAGAAAAATGGGGGTGGGTTTTGTAGGTGTTTATTTGGGAAAGTCTTTTGTATTAGAAAAAAATTCAGTAGAAAATACTGTTTCTTTAAACTTTTTTTTTTTTTTATGAAACTTCAATTTGCAATCTGTGTTTCTATGGATATAATAAATGAGAATTTTTGTTTTAAAGGTGGATAACAGATATTAAGGTTACAGATGTTTGTCTTCTTTTCTGCAGAATTAAAAAGGACCACAGTGCTAAGAATTTAGATATTACATAGATATTAAATAATTGCATGGTTCTGATCACAGAGAGGAAGTTTTATTCTGTGTTCAAAGGAATACTTTTTAACCAGTAAGATACAGACGATGCAAAAACAAAACAAAACAGAAAAAACCCCTTTAATTCTGGCGAATGAATAAGTCTTACAAGGCAAAGAATGACAATGCACTACATCCACAGTACTTTCCGAGTGGATGGAGACACTTTGGTCCTTGGTAGCACTGTAATGTTCATTTTCCCTTTGTTCTAGTATTAAGTGCTAAAAAAGCAAATGAATACTATGTAGGTTTGGAGTGAAAAACAAAAAAAATGGACTAATTTCCTATGAGAGGAAATACATTTTAGTGCATTGCACTGGGTGAATGCTCAGTAAAACAGAGCTGGAATCACTGAATCAGACCTCTCTGTGAAAGTGCAATGAAGGTCAGCATCGTAATGATGGGAAATGCGGCTGAATATTCCCTTGTATTTCACTTCTGGAACTTAGGTCTCTGTATCCTAGAGAGGCTGAGGGAAAAAGTAATTTGCACAATGACTCACTGAGGAGTCACTTAGATGTTTCAAGTAAATGTCACATTCTGATCTGTTCAGAGGTTTGCAAAGTGAAAAGAAACCCTAAGAAACAGGAGATTGATTGTAAAGCCTCTGCTGGTGCAAATGAAGTCAGTCAAATTCTTAAGACAACTCTCCCTGCCCCCATTTTGAGTTGTAAATATTCACTACAAAATGAATCTTTTCAACAGCTCAGTTTTCTCAGTTTTCTGTTATGGAGAGCAGCCTGTGTGTATGTGCAAGAGCTGTGTGTGTGTGAAGCAGTCAGTTTTCTCCCACATGAGTAGCATAGATCTTAATTACCACATGTTTCCCAAATCTGGCAGATGAGGTGGTTTAGTTCACTGTGTATTCATCTGAAAATTTTTGTTAGGCAGTCAATTTTTTCATTAGAGTTCTATTTTCTGTGTTATTTTATGTATTTTTACAGTGTTTTGCCTTTCAGATGCTGTAGGAAGAGATATTGTACATTGTGAGTATCACTACAGTTGTAACTCAAAATTCTGATGAGTCCTAACAGAGGTAGTTTGAAATGTGTACCATTTACTTACTGTAATTTTTAATAATTATTAAAAAAAATTAATTGACTTTCAATAAGCAAATTTTTTACTGCTCTCTAAGTACCTATGTATTCATACAATATATTCTGAAGCATGCCTTCAGCTGGGTATATGTAAATAAAGACATGTATTCATTTTTTTTAATGTATATGTTTATGTAATTTTTGGGTTTTTTTATCCAGGAGATCTATGTATAATTATCTACATAGATAATTAATTTAGATTTTATAACTTGATCCTTTTAACATTGATCAATCTCGTCTCAAGCAGACAAAAAGAGAATACACTTAGGTACAAGTGGCCCAGCAGGACCTACAAGGAGATGAGGTGCACTAACCCTTCCAGGCAATATCACAGAGAATGGATTTAATGTGGTCAGCCAAACATAACTTTTCACTTGTTTCATTCGTTTAAAAGGTAAAAATTAACGTAGCTGTGGTTTTCTAATTTAGATCTGGATTGTTGCAAAAGTATGAATTGTATAAAGGAGATATGTCAGGTGACCTTAGTCTCATTCTAGTAAAAAGTGGAACATCAATTCGGTAAAGAAGTGAAAATTTAAAACATATAAATGCACAAGTTAACTCCACTTCAGATTTCATTGCCTCAATTATGCTGGAAAGAAGTTAATCTAAGGTAAACATATGAATTTTGACTACCCTATCCCACATTTGCCTAGGAGACTGGTATTTACATGTGATATCTCCATTTGATACACTCTTTTGAGCAAAAAGTAGGATCTAGATTTTAGCTGAAAGAAAAAGAAATCTGATAGTGAACATTTATTCCTATTTAAAGTGACTTGTTTGGCTCATGCCCTGAAGAGTGATGTTTTGTATTAGATAACAATAATTGCTTTTAACAGGTCATTCTTTTTTATCTTATTTTTAAATTTTCAAGCCAGACAAAACCATTCACCATATTAAAGTCTGACAGCAGACCTTAAACCAAGGGGTGACCGAAAGAACTTTTATGCTTTGAAAATCTATGTTATGGGCTGCAATGAATTTTTCTTTTCTTAGATGAAAATGTGTAACAGACAGTAAGTGCTCACATCTCTCTTCAAAGAGAAATTGACCCAACCAGTAGAAATATAAGTCATAGACAGGTGGAGAGTTTCACTGTAGTGTCATTCACCCTTTGCCATTGATTACAGCATTCAACTCTTATGTTCAGATGCCTTCACGAAACAGCAATATGTTTTGAGATATTGATACTGTTGGATGTATTTAGAATTCGGTTTGCTAACAGAAACACAGAAGAGGGAGAATGGCAGCTGGGTAGGAGGTTATTACATCTGAAATAACTTGCAAATTTCCTCAGGCTTTTGATCTGTAGAAAGGGCTCCTCTCTAGAGCAGAAGCAATTTCAAATGTATTAGCAACAGAAATTTAAAATGAGCAGTACAGAGATTCTAACCTGTGAATTCAAAGCACAAGTATATTTATTTGTAACTTTTGGTCCTGGATGAAACAAATAAAAAGAAATACCAAAATAATGACAAGGTTTTAAAATTCATAATATTCATATTTTCATCAATATGTAAATATAAAATGTATAGAAAGCAGAGTTTTGGAGACAGCTCTTGGACCTAAGAAGCAGGGCTATTTATTTTCTGTTAAGCATCAAGAAACAGACCCCTTCCAATCCCCACAGCCTTTGCTCTAAGAAGCTTGAGAGTTTTCCAGAACAGCAAAATATGATTTTTATTTTTAGTTTTCAACATACATACAAGATATGTATCCATAGTTAATGGCAGTAATATTCAGTATGACTTACAGATGTGTGGCATTCATTTTCACTTCTATTGCTGCTACTGTTCCTCTCATATATTATGCTCAGGTCAATATAGAATATCTTTTATGCTTTGGTGCTCCAGACATGGAGCTGAAATCGTAGCTGTTTTCTTCCCTTCCCATCCCATTCTCCATTGCTTCTTCTTCTCCTCATTCACCTGAAAAGAAAAATGAGGCAGAAACCTGGGTTTGGGATATTTCAGTCAGAATGGTTATATCGTACCATCACGTATCTTGTTACCAGAATTAGATGCCAAACCTGCAGCAAATTACAGAATTTTCTCTTTTAACTTATTTTTGGAATAGGCTCTGTGGTTGGTGTTTGTCCATCTCTGTTCATGTTCTAACTACCACTAGTCCTCACCCTCACTGTTTGCTGGTGCAGGCATGCATTTGTACCCCAGTTAATTTTCCACAGTCTGAGAAGCTGTGAAAAGCAAGGGTCATTTACCATGTTACTATTACTACATTCTAGTAAACCCTACCCAGGTGCTTTAATGTCCTTATTGGCACCTTTCTGTAACAGAAATATACCATCTGGTAGGGCTGTGAAGAATGTTGGCAAGAACCCTTCTGCAGTTTATCATTTGAAGACATTATTTTCTTTTAGTCATATGAAGGTTATGAATTTTCACAGCACTTACAATTAGAAAACTATAGTTGCCCATAATCATTTCAACTATGATTAATGTATAGTTCTAGAATTATAATGCAAAATACATTTGAAGGCTTATTTAGACCACAACAAATAGCTTTTTAAATGGAAAACACATTGAAAGTAGTTTTACTTCAGAACTGTAGAAGGAAAACAGTGGACTGATGATATACTTGATACATATGAATGATGCAAAGTTGGCTTGCAAGTAAATCTAAGGAAGCTTGACCTAAAAAGTCAGTTATGGTTCTTGTGCTGAAAAGTTCTTCAGTATTTTTTGGGGGGACCTGAAACAAATTCTCAGGTGTTTTTAAGAAAAAAAAAATCAAAATTATTTCTGAGATGCTGTTGAGCTTTCATTAAGTTTAAAATACTTGCTCACTATGCAACTTCTGGGGTCCTCATTTTTTTTCCAAAAGAACAAGCACAACATGCAGGATGAAATATCAATTTATTTTGTTTCCTTCCTGCATATTTTTAGCAATGCAAGTCACTCTTGAGGAAAAAAAAAACTTAACTATAATGGCACATCATCCATAGACTCTGAATGAGCAGAGTATGATGAATGATTAATTGTGAGGGCTCACGAGTGCGGAGGGAAGTTCCACAAACCAAAACATTAAAAATGATCCTCTCATTTTTGCAGATTTCTAATTAATAAATTAAAGTCATAAGTGAAATATGTCTCCAGCACAAAAAACCCTTCGCAGTTCTTGGTAGACAGGAGAAAAACAGGAGTCATGATTTCAAATTTACTTGATGTCTGCACACTTCTGGGCAGTGTGATAACAATGTTTGTATCCTCATCTATCCTGAAGCTGATCTGACTATCTGCAGAAAACCTGGGGTACATGAAAGGCTCTGTCACTGAAGGTATTTGAAATCCAAACAGACTTGGTGATGAGTGTGTTACTGGCGTAGCAAGGAAACGTGCACAGAAGAAACACTTGAGTGCACCTGCAGTTTCAAAAGAGAACACGGCTTATAATGTTGTTTAAGAACGCTGTCAAGTGAAATCATTGCAAGGCGAGGCCTAAGAAAATTTTATGGGGAGATTTGACAAAACAGTTCGTGCATCTTGTAGCTGAGGACACCTAGAACAGAGCTCCAAGAGTCACACCCTTCCCCTTCACTCTAAATTGCTAGCAATAATCTACTTTATTTGGAATAATTTTTTTTCCTAAAAGTTAATATATAATGACTTTCAATGCTATTAAGTGATTTTTCTGCATTAATTTAATTGCAGAAACAGATATAGGAAAAAATTTCCACTGTCATCCAAATATATCTTCTTTACCATTCTACCAAGGATGGGCAAGGAACAAGAGCTCTATTACTTTTTGTTTTATCTGAATTGCAGTTATTACGATTGGATATCTTCTACCCAGTGCCAGGCATTTTTGTGTTTACACTGTGATATTTTAGATTGCTTCTGAAGATAATGTTTGGCATTTTTTACATTGTGACATCTAGTTTGACTCTTCAGACCTCATTTATAAACAGCAAGATTGTCTCTACAGTCCCAGGAATATTTTGTACTTGATAATACTCAGATATTTTTCTTTTGGCCATCTGTCTACAACTGCTTGCTCAAATCAGTGCAGCCAAGGTCATCTTATATTTCTTGTCTAAGGCTGTCAAACTTATTTTCAGCCTTGTCAAGTTCAGCCTTTGCTTTTTATCTTTGTGCTAAGGGGACATTTAGTGTAAGTGTGGTTCTGTTGGCATTTCTTTTTCAGTCCCCTTTTTGACTTATTGCTGTTTGTGCCATTTGTTGCTCTGTGACCATTCTTGGTTTATTTTAAAATGCAAACTACTTTCTTTCTCTTCTTCGTTGTTTCTTACAACCTCCAACGCAACCTTAAACCCCTCTCAGCAAAGCAAACAGTTACAGTATTTGGTTTGCTGTTAGTGTTTCATATGAACTGAACTCAGAATTCTGATCAGAGTACCTTGAAAAGCAAATGACATAGTTTGGTTCAGAAGGTGGGAGCAGTTCTCTAACATCTCTGAATGCTTGTTTTATCTCTGATTATTCTTGTATTTTGAACAACAATAGGAAGTTGCTAAGAAAAAATGCTGTACTCTTAAGCATCATAGGATATTTAAAAATGCTCTACAAAAATACAACCAAACCAACAGTTTGTGCATCACGATGTAAACATGCATAGTTTTTCCAGTTCATCGCCGTCGTGCTTGTGTTATGCTATTTGTGCTGGTTACCTGGAGACAAACTAAACTAAGCTTATCTATAGCACAGTGGAAGTGACTTACTGCAATTTTTTCTCTGGATCTCTGGATCCAAAATAAGGTTGAGCCCAGGTGCCACACAGAACTGCAATGACTAGCACACAGACTTGTGCAGTGCTTGGCTGCTTCTCGGGTAACTTAAGGAAACGTGGTGGTTGCAGCAGTTCAAGCCATGCAACAAATAACTAATCAGAGAGCATTTTTTTTCTCCTTGCTTTGGGGAAATTTTTCAGGAACATCTTCCAGGATGCTATTTCACCCTGAAACTTTCAAATGGTGCATTCAACTGAAAAGTAGTTAGCATTTTGTAGAGCTTATTAACCCCCTTGTTACAGATTTCAATAAAGAGTTTTGTCCTTGTTGACACAGAGTGAATTGTGCATATTGCTACATCTTTCTTTTTCACTTTTTTTCATAATATAATATTCTGAAACTTCATCACTGACCTTGAAAACAATGTTTTGTACTGAAGTGGTTTTTCTTTCTTCTCCAGGGAGCTTTTATCACTGCCTCAACAAACCATTCAGGAGGTGAAAATGTGGAGCTGTTTCAGGTGCTCTCTCCCTTGTTTGCACTGCCAGCAAAGTCGAGTATACTTATTGCTGATGCTGTTTCTATGCAAGACCATGAAATGGAGGAGGGACACCCAAGCAGCAGTTTTCGGGATTTGAAGGCACAAACTTGTTCCTCACTTCATCAAAGGGCTTTTTCCTTGTTGCACTGCCCTAGGTAGTCCAACACAACATGTCTGTGCTCCAGGGCACCTGCCATCCCATCCCACCCCACTCCCTCATGGGAATACTTTAATTTCCTACATCTTTGGGAGACTGCCCAAGTGAGGGATGAAAAACAGACATGAACTGAGAGGGGTGCAAGGCAAGACGGTTACACTGCTCCCAAAGGCAGACAAAAGCCATGCAATGGATTGATCACATGAACAGCTTACAGATCCCTGAAGAGCAGAAGAGGGAAGGAAAGCAGGAAAGGGACGATTTTGAAACGAGTCTGGATTTTGCTCATGGAGCCACTTGGGAGCCGTCTCCTGGTGACAGGCAGCCCCATGAGGCGGATAAACAGCTGCACCACTGCTCAGTTGTGCCTCTCCTGTGCCTCTCTTCCCTACCCTCTTAGGCTGTCAGGGCAGGGAAGGAAAAGCTGTGTGTGCAGCCTGGACTGCTCTTGTGAGGGTCAGCTTTGTGCTCTTAGAAACCAGCACCAAGGTGGGCTGGTGTGTTGGTGCTCTTGGAGACATGAGCCTCATGCCTAATTCTTCCTTTGCTTGACAGAACTGATGTCTACTGTCTCACTTTCCTGAAGTGGTATTTTGAATGTTTGATATCAAAGAACCAGAAGGAAGAAAGGAGCCTCTGTGCCTGAGTCATCCAGACTGAGGAAACCAGGGGACTTCCCAAGTGTCACTCGGTGGGTGTGGGTGACAGAAAATTGCCTGGGACAGGGACTGCTTGAGTGTTTTGCATCAGTGAAGAGCTTGAATGTAACTGATCCACCGTCCAGGCAGCAAAGTCTCAAGTTTGGGATTGCTTTCTCCCAGCCAAATGCCCTAAAAATTAGAATTCTGGGTCCGATTCGCATTTCTTTTCCAAATGGCCTTTTGGGATTCTTTTTGGTGTGGTACAATGGCCTTAAAGGAAAACCTCCTTTACTTGAATAATCTGTAAGGATTTGCTTATTTTCCTAAGAGGAGATTTGAGGGGGATCAGAGATCCTGCCCAAGGCCAGGTGTCCCTTTGTACTCATTGGTCTTTTTACCCCCCAGGGCTGCAGGATCTCCTGGCTGCTGTTCCAGGACGCAAAGAGCACCCCAAGTTGACTTTCCGGTCACTAGGTGATAGGGATTTGGTTTTTGGTTTCATTTTTTTGAGGGAGGCTGCTATAGGATGTTGTGAGTTTTGCAGTTTTTTTACTTGTCTTGATTGTCTCCTGAGAGACAATCGCAGTTCCCTGGGACTTTTGCTGTAGAGAACACTGGATTTTTATATTTAGGCATGTATGCTTTTGTAACTAATTTTGTGGAAAGAATGTTCCTTAGCCCTGCAGGTAATTAGCAGTATTTTGTCTCTCTTCTTCAAAGCAGGATAGCCAAGTCCAAATTGGGTGTTGGTAAGAACCACCGGATCTGCTTTTCCCAAGCATTGTCATGGGCCAAAATGATGCCAAAGAGCATGCAAACAATTAAATAATGTGCATAATTGTGGCCAAATGTCTTGATGCTGTTTAATATAGAAGTACAAAGGTAGTGGTATCAGTGTGACTTTGTGACTGAGCCACTTAACTGGTATTTAATTGCTCCTGCTTAGGTCCTCTGTATTGTGAAGAACATAATGGCTTTTGGAAAAAAACAAAATCAACAGGACAGGTTCTAGGTAAATTGAAATAAAAATATTTTCAAATTTTATGCTTTAGTGTAGAGAATAGAGAAATATTACCTTAGAAGAGCTGGAAGCATATCTATTTTTTCAAGAGGAGTTTCTGAAACTGCAAGGGGAGTTTGAAACTTGGTGCACTTTTGTTAATACAAAAATGGACTTACTGGTTCTACGTCTTTTCATTCAGTTACTTTAAAATTAATTAAATTGTGGAAGGTTTAAGATATTTACATCTGGTTCATCCTATAACATAGTTGAATTTTTAACCTAATTACAGTCATACGTGTGCTCACGCACTGATCAAAAGCTAATGATCTCTTTCATAAGGTAGAGCATTTTGGGGCTTGCTTCCTGTGGTTAAACACCTGTATCATTTTAGCTGAGAAAGTTTGTCAAAGTCGGAAGGCCATGGAATAGCACATCAACAAAACTAAATGGAAATTGTAGCAATTTGCTCCAGAAATTCAGTAGTGACTGTCAACCTGCATAAAGCTGTTAAAACTCTGTCCTCTTGGTAATTTCCTATTTTAACTAAGGAATGCGTGCAGGCACTGCTAATTCATTCTGAAATCATTCTCTGCTTGCTAAACTGAAATGGGATCCAAAGCCGAGAAACTGTATCTGAAACACATCCTTGTTTTTGTTGTGAGTTCTATGGTGTCTGCAGCACAGCTTGAAGATTGCCACCTGGTTAATTTAGAGCAACACTGAATTTATTTAAATTATAAACAAACTCTCTAAGATATTCTTTTTCATGTCACACCCACTGGATATGTTGATTACAATAATCACTTTACTTCACCATTGTAAAGAGTTTCCTTTCGTTCTATTTATATATAACATCCAAAAATTAATCTAGAGGGTAAAATTGCATAGTCTAATGCTTGCTTGTTTCTGTGGAGACTTACTGATTTTTCATGTATGCATTGGAAAGCACTGAGCCCACCTGTGGCTTTTAAATTACCTGATGAATGTAGTGCTAATGAGTGAAACATTATTCACTTATGCTTCTGACAGACAGAGTCTCAGTTCTTCAAAATTCGGAGTAATTTCTGTCAGATAGAGCTGACATAGATAGAGCCTTTTTATGTGGATCTCCTGCTTTTGCTATCCTTTAGACATCTCTATGTTTCTCAGGTACGTGAAAACCAGTCTCAAAAATAAGAGGGCATAGATCATCCATGAGCAGAATTTGCAGCTGTCTCAAACGATGTTCCTGGAGCAGATGGATCAAGAACCAAATCGCAGATGGTGATTTATTTAATGCCTTTGTCAAAATGAATATTCTGGGGGCTGGGCAAATTTTTTTGTAGACAATCCTGAAATTTATAGATACAAGTGAGATGAGTTTTCACACATCTTTCAGTATAATTAAGAATTGAATACATAGTTCATCATTCAGAGATATCCTGGGTATTTATAGTTCTCCTGGAACTGCTGTTTTTCCAAACAGCCATTTCTGCTACAATTCTGTCCTGCTAGTATATTCTTTACTGTCAGTATGTAATAAAATGTGTAAATTACCCAAATCTGCAGTGACAAATAAAAGTCACTTCTTGGAGATACTTGTGATTGGGTCAGATACCTTTCCTCTTTTGAAAAATATGACTAATGGGACTTGTTTTAATAAATAAGCTTTCATTAAGGGAGTGGAAAGTGCGCCCCTTCTGCAAATGAACATCTGGTTTGGAACATTTATAGATTTGATTTTTCCATACTCTCATCAAATTCTTTAGCCGTTCCCATTTCATTCTGCAGTTCTGAAAGATCTGCCAATAATTCCCTAGTCATTACCTTAAAACTTCTTGAAGTGAGAGCCTGCCAAATTGATGGGCCTCCACAAGCCTCTCCTCCTGTGTTTGCTTTGAGAATGAAGGTGTTTTCACACTGTTCTCTCAGACCTGATTGTCCCATATTTGCTGAATCTCCCTGGAGACTCAGGCAGTCATTTTGTAGTTGTACAAAGCTGACAGTTGACCTTTCTTTCTTAACCATGGAAAAGATATTCATTATTCCACAGGAGATAAAAATCCGTGTACAGATCCCCGTGTTCACAGTGTTATGTCATTCCCATATTTCTACTTGTGCAAGGCTCAGAATTTTGCTATTGTTTTGAGCTGTTTATTTCCAGGAATGCAAGCCAAAATTGTACAAGAGCTGGTTGTTGCTGTACATTACATGTTTTTATATACCTGGAAAAAATGTGTTTAGTGAGGTTGGACTAGATAATCAGGATGACAAGGTTATGTCAGAAGGGAACTGCAGTAATTCCCCTACCCCCTGTGCCACTGACAGAGAGAGGTAGAGAATTTGGGAGTGATGGAAGGAGCCTTAGAAGAAGGAAGAGGTAGGGGGAAGGGTTGTTAAGGGTTGGGTTTGTTTATCATTATTCTATTCTAATTTGATTGGTAATAAAGTCTATTTTGCCCATGACGATAATCAATGGGTGATCCCTCCCTGCCCTTATACTGACCCATCAACCTTTCATTATATTTTCTCTCCCCTGTCCAGATGAGGAGGGAAGGGACAGAGTGGCTTTGGTGGGCACCTTGCATCCCTGTTTGAAATTTCTTTAAGCAGAGGTTTGTTCAGGATGCTGTAATGGTTAAAAAACATAATAGTGCAACTAATAGCTCTCAGCACTTGCTTTTTCCTCTCCAAAATGTGGATTACAGGGATTAAGATTCCTTCAAGGGACACCATAAATAAATGGTTGATACATAAACTGCTGCTAGCTCAGCACTTCCACGAATACTTTGCACTGTGAACTGATGTCTCGGTTTTCTAGTACTGAGAGCAGCACTTACTGAAACATATCTAGTCATAGCCCAAAAATGTCCCTGACAACTTGCAATGGCAAAGTTGTAGAATTAAATAATTCATTGTCAAGGGATTACCAAAAGACCTGAACATAAAATATTTGAAACTTGAAAAACTGAATAATAGTCTAAAACTAGAATTTTTCCAGGTACATTGATGATTTATGTATTAATACTGTGCTCAGAGTGTTGACATTATTAGCATGTTACACATACGCACAGTGCTATCACCCGTTGCCTTGGTAACCATAGGTACTACACTGGTAGCATAGCAACGTAAGTGAACATGCACGGCTTTGAAGAATCTAAAACAAATATATAAGCAAGTGGAGGGAGTCAGGTCTGAAGGAAAGGCATTTTTATGTGCATCAGCAAGAACTGAATATTGTACTTTAAGGAACTATTTCAGGAAGAACACATTAGTTTTTTTTCTCTATGTTAATGCCCTCTATATTGATTTCCTAGTTGGAATTGCAAATTTGAAATGCAATTATTTCTGTCATTCATTGATTGCCTCTCTTCCTTCTAGGATGAAAGTGCATTATCAAAAGGTAAAATTTCCTGAATGCTTTCTAAAGGAACAGTGTTGGAAAATAATTGAAACATGATAGCCAAGCCATGTTTTGGGCAGTTTTATTTATGGTTTCTTGTTTCTAGTAGTCAAACTGCAGGATCAGGATGTTGAAAGAGCACTATATGAGAGGGAGATGGTCTGTAGAAGGCTGACTTTGCAAAGCCTTAGGTAACTTCAGTCAGTTTTAGGTACTGGTGGTAAAGTAGCAAGAAAAAATAAATTTCTCCCTACAGAGTATGAACTTGTATTTCTACAATACTGTGCACTTGAGCTTCGTGGTGTGAGCAGTGGTGACTTAGTCATGAACAGACCTCTGTGAGCTGTTTGTTACTTTAGAGACTTGGGACTAGAGCTGGGAAATCATCTCCGTTTAGGACCGTGCAAATTAAATTTTGCAAATTCAGTATTATTCAAGTATATGCTTAAAGCTAAATGCATTCTTAAATGCTGATCAGAATGAATCAGTTATGAACTTAAGAATACAGGCATGTCACTTCATGAACCAAGGACAAAGACAAGCAAGTCCTTTGCTCTGCAGTGCACTTGCTCTCATTGGTGCATCTCCTATCCTTGTGAGGCTGCTTAAATGAGAAAGATTAGAAGACTGCAAATAGCATGCAAAAGACTAAGGAATGGTAAAATATCTATAGTATCCCACTGCTTATGCAAATTTCTATTGCTCAGTATTTTAGTGATTTAATTTCTGTACATGTAAATCACAGTGTTTCTTTTGTTCCTCATGAGATCGCTGCGATGGAGCTATTCTTTATTAAACTTCAGCAAATTTCCATCTGTGTAAAATTACACATTCAAGTAGGTGTGAATTCCAAAGGAAATTACTTACTTTTCCCGCAGTCCCCTTTTGACACAATGTTCTCATTTAATTCTCTTCACTCTATTTTAATTCTTGATGTGGAGTGGGGTTATATGTGTGGTAGAGACAATATGTGAAACTTGTTATCTGGGTAGGTGTGAACAGTATCTGTGTAGCCACATCCAATTTTTACTTAACTAGAAAAAGACTGTATATGACTTTAAAGCCCTGACCACATCCAGAATCCCCACATGATATGATGATGTGTACCCATCTGAAAAACTTCTCATACAAATTTTAATTCTGTGTTAGTATTCTCAATTATTTGCATTCTTTGTTGAATCTTTGTTTCATACATATGAGATATCACAGAAAGTTGTCAGCTTCTCTCCCTATATTAAGTTTGTCGTTGCTATGGTTTCTTGTGACTGTGGCTAGGGTAGCCAGAGAAACAAAAGACAAACAGTTTGTGATACACAGACACTTTCTCACTGTATGTCCTGTATTTATACATTAATGCTGACAGTCAAACTTTAGAGTCTTTGCTCATCTCTCTCCCCTGACCTTAGCTGGTGTGCCGTGTGTTTTTGATGTGTGGAGTCCACTGCAGCTTTGTTGGGTGGGGGAACTTTCACGTTAGTGGGGGCAGACTCAGGAGTCAGGAACATGCCAATGCTACAAAGAGTTCAAGTACATCCACTCCTGAGAAGAGGGGGAAATCAGTTTCTGAGCTTTGCAGAACACTTCAAAAGCTCACATTGCTCAGTGACTTTTTCTTAAAAGTTCTCTTGTTTCAGGAATCGCAATTGCTATTGCCAGAAATGTGAGCAAAGGGTGTTTTGATAATAAGGATTGCCAGCCCAAATTGTTTGGAAGACCTTACAGCCCATCCTGGCTTATAAAAGCTAATGAGGACTTATCCTGTGGAACAGGACCTGTTACCTGTGGAGACTTCACAAGGTGAGGTGAAGTCAGCTGTCTCTTAGAGATGTGTTAAAGTTTAAACTACTCAGAAACATTTCTCTCACACCAAAGAACATCACCCAGGGTGCTGCTACTGAATATCTCATTTTTAGAAAAGCAAGCAAGTGATACAATATAGCTGCATAACACCGGGGCAGCATCCATTACAAGGTTACTCTCATGTCTTTCTGTATTGTAAAGTGATTGACAAGGAACAGAGATAACAAGCTAGAGCAATGCAAATTTTGAGTGGTTTCCTGTCTTCAATATCCTTCAAGCTGTGTCTTCTGTCACTTTTTGAAATGAGCATGATTCCCCCATATACCTCAGAGACTTCCAATATAACCCTTAAGTAAAACTAAGGTTATTTTAGTTGCATGAAGAGACAACAGTCCCCATTAAATCACGTAGATCCAACCTGTCAAAGCATCATAGAATGGCTTGGGTTGGAAGGGACCTTGAAGCTCATCTCATTCCAACCCCACTTCCATGGTCAGGGACGCCTTCTACTAGACCAGGTTGCTGAGAGCCCCATCCAGCCTGGCCTTAAACACTTCTGGACATGGGGCATCCACAACCTCCCCGGGCAACCAGTTTCAGTGTCCCATCACCCTCACAGTAAATAATTTCTTCCTGATATCTAATCTAAACTTACTCTCAGTTTGAAGATATTCCTGCTTGTCCTGTTACTACATGCCTAGATGAGTTTTACTGCCAGAGTGGTATTCAAATAAAGGAAGGAAACAAAGAGGGAAATTTTCAAAATGTGGTAACTAGCACCTCTGAGCAGCAGTTGTAGCATCAGTGAAAGATGACTAGTGGTGTCCTGATCAGTAAGTTCATTAAATGGTATATGGTTATATACGGCTTGAAAGAGGTGGGTTCAGTTCATCCTTTCTATGTGACCTTGGGCAAGCTGTTTATGATGTTGCATAGTAGAGAAAGTGAGACTTACCTGCATACCTCTTTCAATTTAATTATAGGGAGCTGTTTTCCAAAAAAAGTTATCTAATAAGGGCAGGTAGAGCTTTATGTGGAGTGATTTCTTTCTTTCAGCCAGTCTGGCTGTTTTTAGGCTTATCTCTTGATGCGCATATGCTGCAGTGCTGCATCCTGTAATCCCAATGTTCTGAATGGCTCACCCTCATTTTGGCTGATATCTCTGGAGAAAAAACAGTTGCATCTGAATTGTACTTAGATTTTCTTTCAGTAAAATAAGGGCATTCCAGGGCCTTCTCTGGGCCTATGAAGGCCATGGACATGGAACTTCTTTCTCCTGGCTATATGGTCTGCCTGGGGTTATTTTTATACATTTTCTTAACACAGTTTGCTTCTTTCTTTTTGCTTTTCAGCTGATGTTTGAAAGTTGCCCCTAGCCTCTCCCAGTTGTGTTACCCCAGGTGACTGTTTTTCATTGCACAGTGGTTCCCTAGGGCTCTCAGGCCTTAAACACATTTGGTTTCCCGTCACTCAAACTAAAACAGGTCAGGCAGTGGCCGCTGACCCCTGTACAGCTGTTAAAACAAACCTCAGCCAGCTCAGGCTGAGTCACAGAGTACTGGGTGCTTTCTCCTGCTAATGTCAAAGATCAGGCTTGCAGTCTATATAGTTCCGATGCAGACCTGGGATTGCTCCTGAGGTTCAGCTCTGATCAGAAACTGGAAAATGTTCTTGGCTGCCGTAGGTTGCCCATAGCCCCTCTGCTAACCTTTCCCCTGCTGCATAGCTCTGTTACAGTGATAACAGCAGGTGCATATGAAAACTAAATGGATGTGTCTTGAGTTGCTTGCAGTAAGTTAAAAGGCAAATGTTCAAAGACTTACATTTTTTTAAATTGCATTTAACTGATCTTTGCTAACAATTCATAAGAGCATATAAGAGCATACAGAGTCTGCTGTAACTAGCCATAATTTATCTGCTAGATACATTGGATCATTTCTGATATACCGAATATTAAAACATTGACTTTTCTTGCCAAATAGTATTCTACAGAGGAACATATGACAATTTAAGATGTTTTGGGTACAGTGGATACCACTATAATAATGTGTGTCAACATCCATACCTAAGTAGATGACCCTGAATTAGTAAAATTGCTAGGGATTGGATTCTATTATTTTATTATGAAGTGTATGATTTCTATAAATTTGTTTGCCTTTGTGCCACAAGGGTTCTTGCGGATGTCAAGGTCTTTAAAGTAGCAAAATTTATCTAAAATTTGATTACAAGGTGACTTGCTGTCTTTTTTTAGTCTGACACTCTGTTAACAAAAGGGAACAGTCCTTATCATTATTAAATTGACTCTTTTTTAAAGTTATATTGCATCTCAAATTTTCATTTATTTCTGAAGAGCAGCCAAGAGAAATCTGTTTAATACTGCAGTGTTGTATGGCAGAGCTCCTAGCTGGTGCCCAGGCAGTCCCCTGACTCACGCTCAGGATGGCTGAAGCAGGTCAGAGCCGAGGCTGCAATGTATTAGAATCAGAATATAGGGATTCTGTGATCTGTGTGAGTATATCTTTGAATTTTGGGATCTTAACCTGTGTGTTTGCTACTCTTGACCTTAGACAGTCCAAGTGCCTAGGCACCATTTGAACTAATTTCCACAGATGAATTTTATTTTCCCATTGGTCCCACTATATGTGTGGCTCTTAGTCACACCCCAAAGCCCTACACCTGACACACAACTGTGCTTCACTCAGAAGTGAAAATCTGTGATTTCATACTTAGAAGGTACAAATGATGTAATCAGCTTCAAGATAAAGAAAAACATCCAGATATGTTTTTTATTATTATTATAAATGGCAAATGAAACTGAACCTAAAATAAACAGCCCTTCAGACACCTCGTGGTAATCTACCACTGAAATACATAGTGTTAATAACATTTCATTATGAGAACAGTATTGGGCTTGACATGCTACTAACAGTGTTAGGAGCTCCCTGGAAGGTGCCTAAAGGAAACAGGATAGTGCCAATCTCTTTTAACTCCATTTAATAAAAGAAAATTGTCTAGTGTTTCAGGTGCCAGAGATGCATCAATACAGATGCCACTACAGAATGAGCTGTCACTGATTATCACTGCTTTTAATCTATTTTGTTAATGAAATCATTAGTTATTTTCATGTCAGCTAAGACAGAACTATGGCAACCTTTATTATTTGACATTGATCAAGTGAGTGTTCACGTCCCAGAAATCAATGAATAATGAGGTATCTTTTAAAAATCCTGGGTAGCACTAAGAGAAACGAGGTATATCAAATTATTAATAGGCACTTGTAATGTCTGGGCAAAAAAGAAAATGAAGTAAAAAGCATAGAGAAGTTTGGAAAAAGTTGTCATTTCCCACTGTACTTTATGTTCTTTGTTATAAATGTTCATATATTCAAATACTACGCTAGGAACTCCTAAGCCCAAATGCACCATGACTCGTGAATCCCTCAAGCTGAACAACTATGAAGTCCCTATAGGAGCAAGTTAGTAAAAGAGCTGGTGCCTGAAGAGTTGGAGCAGCAAACTGGTTACGTGTCTTTACTACCAGCTGTTCTTATGTAAAATAGAATAAATGCTCTCCAAAGTAACATCACTTACAAAGGTTATGGCTTCTTAGCACATCTCAGCTGTGTATGATGACCTCTGCACATGTACTGCTCTCTCAGTAGGTAGAATTTTTGTGTGCCATTGATATATACTCCATTTCATGGCATGCTCTGCATTTCCATTTTCTAGGAGAAAAAAGCCTTTTCTTTGCTCTGCTTAACCTGATTTGGCAAAAAAACAGCCAACCAGGCAAACAAAACCCCTGTGGTCTCTGCACTACAAGAGTCAAACTAGTGTCTCAATCTCAGAATTATATGATTGGTTAGGTGGGCTGAGGTATAAACTAACCCACACAAATGTTGAAGCGTATTCATCTTATTTATAGGTTATTCTTTCATATACCAAATGAAAAAGCTTTAGTTTTCAAAACATTTCAAATTATTGGGTAACTTTATTTTCATTCTAAGCAAGCATCAGAACATTAACAAATTAGTAGGCTTTTTAATTTATTTTCAGGTCAAACCATCAATTTCTTTAATTTTCACAATTCATTGACTGGTACATCTGGACAGTAAAATGGCCCAAAATTATGATTATCTGTTTATGAGATAATGTTAACAAAGCTGTTCTCTTTCTTGGGTCTCTAACTATGAGCTCAATTAAGGCAAAGCAGAAAAAGTATCACCTTGTTTGACAGTTTACTCTCTCTTGTCTGTGAATTCATTCATAGGACCAATCAATCATAGCATCATTTAGGTTGGAAAAAGCCATTAACATCATTGATTCAAGGCAAGTCCACCACTAAACCACATACTTAAAGTTCCATACCTACACGTGCTGGAAGTCCTGTGAACTTTGGAAGAGCAAATATAACTTATATTTACGTATTCTAAATGTGAGTTATGCCTCTTTATTTAATGAAGGTTCCCAACAGAGGATTAGGGATCTCTTATAGCAAAGTTAAATGCAGCTTCAAATTTTCTTATGATATATACCCAAGGTTACTGCAGACTGGTACACAGATAAAGTCATAGATGTACTGAGGAGCCAGAGAAAGCTGGAGATGTTTCTAGTGTTTTAATTTCCCACTTTGTCCCTAACTACTGAAATTCATATTTCTGCACATTGGGGGCCCCAACAGATCTTTGGCATTACATAACGTAAGTGACAAGTGATAGCTTTGAGCTCCACCCAGCAACTTATCACATGCATAATGGTGCACCCGAGACTAATCCCTCAGTTCTCCTTCGCTCAGCAGAGGAGTTTCTCTGATGCCACGAGCAGTAACCAGTGACTGAGTGTGTTGACTCAGCCATCCCTGCCCAGTTCATAAGCAGTGCAGAAGACAAATGCACAGGTAATGCCTGTGCCCTGCCTTGCTTCTTCACTCAAGCTGGAAATGTTGTGTAGGAATCAAGAGCTCTCTTGGGCCCGTTATTCCCCTGCAAAGGAAAGTGTCTGGTCTTGCCTGGAAGCAGGTAGAATAAAACACTTTAAATGCATGTCACAGACAAAGCTTAGAAGAAGGGTAGAAGAGTCAATGCTGCTATAATTATTTTAGTAACAGTCTCAGCGGTGGAGGCAGACACAGACGTTGAAAGTGCAATTATGGCAGCGACTGTGGTGATAACAAAAGCAGTGCAACAGCAGGCACGCACTTGTCTTTTTCCTTCCTTTAAACTGAGGCATCAAAAGAAAGAAATGGCAATATTTCTGAGGTGAAGAAAAGTATTTTGATTTTAATCACACATCCCCTTGCCTCTTTCCCCTTTCTTAAAATGCAGCACTAGGCAAAAAATGGTCAGAAAACTAGAGAGGCTCTGTCCTCATAGGTAATGCTGCCATATAGAAAATTCCAGAGAAATCAGTAGCATGGAGAGGTACAGAAAACTTTATTTGGCTAACTCAGTTGTATCTCTTGCATTACCATGCTCAGTCATTTCAGTGTCTAGATGAGGGTGAGGCAGTCTCCAGCCACTAATACATTGGGTTTGTGTTTGTAGCTAACTCACTTTGGGATTTTTCTTCTAAGTCCTTTCCTCTAGCTGTCTACTGTTTTGGATTGAACTGTGGAGTCCTGAATCAGTTATTCCTCGGAGGGCAAGCCTTAGGAAGAGGAATGCCTAAAGTCTGAAAGCTCAAAGGAAAAATAGGAAAATATATAAATTTCCTATATTCATCTTATGGAATTACTCAGAATGAGAAGCGATGTCAAAACATGCCATAATCAGCCTCAGTAGTATATATCACAGGCCTGATCCTGCTTTAAATTTGACATTAAGAGCAAGAACACTTTTCGTGTGCACTGTATTTTTTGTCGAAACTCTTTATTAAGGGTTTGGTGCTGTGAAGCAGCTACTTTTATAGTTTGGAAGGAGGTTAAATTATAATTAGAATTTGATTTTTCTAGGAAATGTGTTTTAAGAGCTGGCAGATTGTTTTCCCCATTTCTTTTTATTTTTTTAGCCAAAGAACTGCTTTCTATGTACATGAATGAGGCAACAGTCTAATTGTCTGATTGATTTTCATTAACTATCGAAGAACTTGCAGCTTCCTTAAGGAGAAAAGAGAGAAGTTGTAGCTATAAATAGCAGGTGAAATGCAAGGCCCTGGCAAGCTGTGAAGAAAGGGAAGCGTAGCAACCTGTCTGGGGCAGCACGTGGCCATTGTAAATGCAGCTGGTAGAGAAATCTAAGTGAGATTGATTATTTGGAAGTAATTTGACATTCAAGTTTAATGAGTGACGTTTGTGACTGCTTGATGAAATACCTTAGCACCTCGATGGAAAGAGTTCAACGTGGTTTGTTGGTTTGGAGGATTGGGACAGTAGCTGTGTTAATGATGGGCCTCCACATACCGATCTCCATGGGTTTTGCAAAGTCCGACCTGTTCAGCAGATCTCTAACATAATTTTTTGTTTTGTGGCTAAAATGTAGAGTCTTAAGAATCCTGCAACCCATCGGTTTGTCCTTTCTGGGATGTCTGCAAGTCTTCATGAGCATGATCAACTCTTTAAAAGTGGATGGTCCTAACAGAAATTTGGTTCCAAAATTACCTGTGAAGATGGCGATGAGGTATGGGATAAGGAGAAACTCAGTGTATGGTGCCCAAAACTGGAACGTGGGAGAATTTAGGGACTAGGCAATCATCTCATCACCCCAGAGGAGGTAAGCAGTGGCCTGGACTTTGGAAGAACTAGCTGGAGAAGTCTGTGTAGGCAGAAATTAGTCTCACAAGAATAGCCCAGCCAGTCATGCAGAAGCACCATCTTAATGTGGAATTAAATGGTTAAATTGTTTTTTGCTGCATAAATGAGAAGTGACTGAGAATTTTGTTGAGAATGTTGATTAAAAAGAACTTTTATATTATGAAAAAAAAGCATGTAGCTTGAGACAAATATCTGTTTGTTTTAAAGAGAAATTAAAAGCAATTGCTGTAATTAGCAGAGGTTAGATGCTTGTTGATGTCCTTTTTTTGTACTGTGGGCAGGTTGGATCCATCAGCAGAAGCCCTCTGAATGGACACTGTCAAAGAGGTTCTTGCTGCTAAGAGATGTGGTTCTGGTATTTGTTGTCTGTCTGCCCATTCAATCACATTTTGAGGTGTTACAGAGAATACTGAATGGTTAAAGGAAAATATCCACTCTCTTTCTTTGAGCTGGTAGTACATTGGTTAAGTGAGGGTGGTAAGGATTTACACAGTATCTGGAGCAGACCAGGAATTCACCTTGGTACTAATCTTGCAGAACCATCTGAGCGCAGTAACTTTCTATAAATAACTTTGTGTTACATGCAAGACAGAGTAACTGTCACTTTTTTGTCACACCTTTTGTTTCTTGAATGAAATTTATGGAGAGGGGCATTTATCTGAGTTCCTGTAGGCAAAGTAGAGAATAAGTTGTGTTCTTAACTCTTGTGAGTTAAAAAAACCTTTATCCAGTAATAAACCATATCTTCTTGTGAAGGCATCAGTTAAGATCTTCAGGCACAGATTTTACCTAAAAGCCAGGTCTGAAAGTAGATTTATATGACTGTACATGGGCACCAGAGGCAATAATTTCCAAATGAACTTTTTAGCTGGATTTAATTACTTCTCCTTGTTGGAGAGATGCTGCTTTGAAGGCCGACTGTGAATGTCATAGCAAAGGAAGGAGAAGGGTAGAAGCCTGTAGATTTTGCTCTGTTCATGTGAGTCTGCCTTGTGTAGTCAGGGGTACTATACACCAAATAAACAGCATGCTTCTAAAAGTGAGGGATATCAACAAGGAGCTTTATCAATCAGCTATATCTGAGTCACAGGGCTTCACATGGTTTTCTAAGGGTGACAGAGCAAAGCATAAGACCACAGGGATAAATATAGAACAGTTATTAGCCTTGGGCCTTTTCTTACATGATGTGTGCTACACAAGCTCTGGGGCATATTCTTTTGGGGGATGTCTTTTTCCCTTTGATATCTCCAGCACAGGGAGCTACTCTAACCCCTCAGATGCTGTAGCAGTCATGAAATGGGTTTGTTGCCAATCAGTGCTGTGCAAATGAAGCAAATTTTCTCTCTCAAAGACTGCCTTTATGCCCACTCAGGCAGCATGTTTAAAGGGTGATTTTGGCTTATGGATACAAACAAAGTAAGAGCTGATTATATATTTATTTCCTCATACCCATTTCCTTTTCTTTTTCCTCCTCTTCTGCCTCTTCCTCCTCTTCCTGCTTTTCTTTCTTTCTTTTTCTTTTTTATTCTTTTTCTTTTTCTTTTTCTTTTTCCTTTTT
>VZRQ01002386.1:0-19360 GCA_013397975.1 Machaerirhynchus nigripectus | reverse complement strand
TTTTCCTTTTCCTTTTCCTTTTCCTTTTCCTTTTCTCCCCATGGAAACACTTCTCTCAAACACTTCTCTGTGCCCTAATGGTCTTTCTGTTGCTCTGCTAAAGAGATGAGTGGATGCTAAAGAAATTTTTCAAAATTTCTAGATGGCAGAAGGGAGCAAAAAGAAAAGATGTGAGTAAATTATAACTTATACAGAAATCTCTAAATATTTATCTACAGAAAATTAAATTAAAACTTCCATCAAAATAAAATTTTACTGTACAAGCATTAGAAGATAGATTTCTGAGCATGTCAGGTTTGAGCTGTGGATCAAAAAATCTTCTAGTGTTATTGGTTATACATAGAAAAAAACCCTGCTTTAGGAGAAATATGCATAAAAGCCCACTGTGTTAAAGGCTTTGTGTCTTGAGTAGCACTTGTGCTTATGTTTTGCTGTGAGTAAAGGTTGTATTTTAGATGCTGCTCTGAATATTGAATATTCACTGTCCGTGTCCCCAACAAGAGAGGGGTATTCCTTCTCAGCAAGGCTTATTGCTGACCCCTGACGACATTTGTAAGGATCATCTACAGTCTGTCTAAACCAAGAAGTTCCCTGTAACATTTTAGATTCTGAAATGATTGCCTGTTTTTAGAATACTATATTGACTCCAAAGGAGCAGTTATTTTTCTTCTTTCAAATAGAACTCGTGTTATTAATTCAATCCATCTACTCCTTTTTTTCTCACTCTCCTACAGCTCCTTTTTGCTGACTGCAGAGCTGTAGAATACTGAATTCTGCCAGTGCCTTCTTGGCACAGTGTCACTGGTTTCCACAGAAAGGGATCTGGTCCCACTATTACTGACACAGGGAGCCTAGATGATATTATCTAGCATTCTGTTTGGTCATGTCTTGAAAACCTCCAGCAATGGGGACTCCATTATGTCCCTGGGGAGGTTTTTCCAGTGATCAATTGTTCTCACTGGGAAAAATTTTTTTCTCATGTCAAGATAAATCTGCTTCTGTTGCAACTTGCACCCTTTGCCCCTTGACCTCTTTGTGTGGCTCTGTCCTTTCTGTAACCATTAAGTACTGGAATATTGTGATGAGATCCTCCTTGAGTCTTCTCTTTTCCAGGAAGACAAGACCTAACTCCTTCAGTCTTTCCTCACTAGACAAATTCTCCAGACCTTTGGATATTTTCATGACCCTTCTGTAGACCCTGTCTATTCTCTTTGTGTCTTTTTGAATTGTAGGGACCAGAACAAGAAACACTGTTCGCAGTGCAGCCTGACAAGCTCTGAGAGAGTGAAACGATCATGCCTCTACCACAGCTAGTAACCCCCCTGTGGCTGCAGTCTAGGATCTGATTTGCCTTCGTTGCTGCAGTGGTACTGTGTTGGCTCATGTTCCATCAGGATCCCCGGGTTCTTTCCAGCAAGGCTGCCCCTCAGCCCGCGGATCTTAGCCTGTACTGGGCTCTTTGATAATTTCACCCCAGGTGCAGAACCTTGCACTTTTTTTTGTTAAATTTCATGCTGTTCTGGACAGCCCACCCTTCCAGCCTGTCCAGGTCTCTGTAGGAGATGCACATCCCACAGGCCTTGCACAAATGCACTAACATATCTTTCAGCATGCTAGAGACAATCTGTTCTGTTTTTTAATGGAGTGCATAAACTTCCTTCACCACTTGAAAATTAATGGGAACAGGGTTTTGGGATTTATAAGTTTTATTCACGAGTGGCAAACAATTAATTATTGATTTAGAGTAAATTTATATACTTCTTCTGGTCACTAGATGGAGGTAGGCAACCACAATGAGGGCAGCTTTCCCAAAGTTTTGTATTATGAAAGGAAAGCGATATATTCTGTGCTGATTTGTACAGCAGGGAGTGTATTTTATGATTAGAAATACTATTCTTGTACAAGGTTGCTTGAGGATAGGATGACATTTGCACTTGCCAATCTTTAGCTTTCCATCAAAGCAAACTTTTTCACTGGAATCTGTTTTACATGAAAACTTGTCTGGGTATAATTTAATCTGATGTACATTTTATTATCAGTAATCCACTTCTGAGTTTAGATAAGCATGAACATTATTTAGATCATGCATAGATGTGTTTGTGTGCAGAAATTACTTTACTGCATGACGTAAAACAAAAAGAGGAACTTCATAACATTAATTTAATGTCTCCTATACCCTGGAACTAAATAGATAATATATTATGTATGTCCTTGTATTAGCAACTATGAAATGCAAAGCTGTAAGTTTTACACTGTGTTTGTGTATTCCCAGCATGCAAAAAATAAAAATATAAACAGCCTTTTCAGTAACAGCTTTCAGATATTGCTCACTTATAGTCACTTACAGTTTTGGGATCTTTTCAGTAAGATCCCACTTCATCTTTACAGCTTAAGTTGCTGCTTCTTGTTGCTTAGTTTCTAAAAAATGATTAAGTTATAGGCACAGTTTGTAAACAATGAGAAAAGGAATACTTCTCTTCCTTCAGCTACTGAAGACAGCCACAAACCTGTCTTTCAGCCTCAGAGTGCTCTGTGCAGACGTGTACAGCTATGACAATGAAGTAAAGCTTGGTGTCAGGGCTGATCTTATGTTACCTGTCAGACACAGGAGAGCTACACTGCTGCATACTGAGCTTCTTGGGAATTACTAGATTTTACTTTTCTAATCTTGTAGATGAAACTAGCTTGTATGTCTCTCTCCTTCATTTCATGCTGAAATTATGAGTTAATAAACACCCTGACCTTGCAGAAATAGTGGCGAATTAACTCGGGTAGTGTAGGTATATATGATTAATATCTGCTTTCTACAGAGTTAAGCAGGGCTGTGCATTTGCTGCAAGATTATTTAGAAGGGGGTTTGATGAATTGATCGTCAGTGTTTTCAAATACAACACTGGCATCTTCATGTTGTACCATTCTGATCACTGCTCCCACCTGGGGAAGATTCCATCCACAAAGAGTTAAACCTGGCTAGTATGGCCAGAAATGAAGGGAAGTGTGTTGGTAAATGGGAGAGGGGAGGAGACAGTGGCATACAAAGCATTATTGTACTACATGAGAACTCTGATCAACTTAGCCAGGTAGCTTTGCTCTGCATGTGGATGTGTGTGTGTAACAACAGGTCCTTTGGACCTGTTCATCACTTGAATGTGATCCATCCTCTGACCATCTGGGAGGGTCATGATTGAGAGGCTGTATCCACAGTGTATTTTGTTTTTAGTGGATTTCTCTTCCTTTAATTTAGGCATTTGGTTTGGGGTGGATTTGTTGAGCCTTTTTAAAAATTCTTTTAGCCTTCACAGAATCCTGTGGCAATGAGGTCCATGGTTTATTTATTGCTGTACGGAGAAATACTGCTTTCATCTTATTATTTTTCACAGTCTCACATTGTAAGAAATATCAATTTTTTTCCCCATTTACCTCCTCCATCCTGTTCATTATTTCATGTACCTCAATCATATTGCTCTTTTGGCATGCGCAAGGTTATGGAGACTGAGGTCTAGAGATGATTGGAATAGAGGAAATGCAGAAAGATAGAGAAAGCATCATCAGTGGAGTTTCCTTAAAAATTTTGGAAAAGGGGTTTAATTGAAATCGCTCTGCTTGGCCACTTGAGGTGTGTTGGCCATTGTAGAAGCTTGCAGTCTGTGTTCTCAAGGACATTAAGTTGCTTTCTTACTTGTCATGGGCATAGAATACTCTGTAGTTAGGCAGTTTCTGTAGATATTAGCGATATAATGCTGCTCAAATTGTCAAGAAATATTTTTCTCTTTCAAGATAGAGTCCTATCTTTAGTGGCCTGTGGGGTGCTGCTACAGAGTAGAACTGTTGGCACAGATTTTTTCTGAACTATTATAGAGAAGGCTTGCCTGCTCCTCCTCCTACACATGCTGCTCTGTTCAAAGCCTAACATGGTTTCACAAAGCTACAGATGTTTCTTACCAAATTTTCCACCTGCAATGCCAGCAACATGAACTCACGTGGCAGTGAATGAGACTTACTGCCTCCTTCTGCTTCCTTGTTGCCAGGACATCTGAAGAATTTAGCTCAGCAGCCAGCACTATCTGCTAAGGTCTTTTGAGGTGCACTGGAGGTTGTAAATTTTTCTTCTCTTTGGGTTTCTCCTTTAATTTTTTTTTTGTTGTTGTTATTTTATTTTGTTTGGTCTAGACCTGTGCGTTCATTCTGACACACATAAGTGTATGCTTTAGACTAAAGTTACAGATTTTTATTTGGATATGGAGAAATGTGGAATCACAGTTGTTCTGGTTCAAACTGAGTGTCTTAAATAGCTGTTACTCAAGGGTTTGTTATAAGGAGCTTGCTTCTTTCTTTTCTTCACCAGCTTTTATTTGACTTCTCTCTGACTGCTGTTTTTCCATTTTTGTTCTGTATGCACCCCTGCTTTTGCCTTCCCTCGTGTGAGTGAGGTGGGTTATTTCCATCCACACAGCCAAGCATATGCACACAGGGATCATGTGTCTTCAGCCTGGTGTTGCAGAGGCTCCTGTCTGATAAGAGCAACACTGGGACACAGCAAAATTGTGTTCCTTCTGCTAGGAGGGCCATTGCACTGTAGGAGCTGTGAGGGGAGGGAGTGAGGATACTTAGTGCAAAAGATAGTTCCAGGGAATTTGACTTTCAGGTGTTCTACTAATTACAATATATGTACAAGTCTTCATTCACAACACTGAAACAATACAAATGTTACTGGAACAATACATATTTGTCTAGTTTTTGGGAACTGGAGTTTAACTAGGTATAACTTGAAAACATAGACTTTTTTTAAAACTGAAAAAAAAGAGAAAGTTTTTCTTGCAAGTAAGTGGAAGGATAAGGCATTTTCAATAGGACTTTGTTTCCTGTGAAGAGAGTAATACTACAAACTGTCAACAGCTACAGTCATGATAACTCTATTGAAATGGAAATGAGCTCATCATTAATCTCTGTGAGCTTTGGATTTAAGTTTTAATGACAAAAATAGCCATTATGAGGGTATAAGTAGAAGGCATTCCATAATTGCTTCAATTAACCCAGTCCCCTTCTGCAGAGCTAGCTTATGGCCTGACTGGCTCAGGGAAAAGTCCTGCAAAAAGCTGTTAGGACCTGTAAAGTGTATCTAGTGAATTATATATGCTTGAAGACTCTCTGGCAGAAAGTGTTTTTGTTGCTACCTATGGCTTCTAGACTAATGCAAGAAAGGACTTCAAAGAGGAGAGTCTTTGGAGGCTTTACCTGAGGGGGCTTAAACGTCAGCAGAAGTCAGCTGTGTGTGTCCTTGTTGATTTCAGTGACCTTGTGCAGACTTTGCAGCAAGGCTGGCCTTTCTTGTTCCAAAACAGCATTGGATTAGAGTAGCAGTGTGCTGTTACGACCTCTTTTAAATTCTGCCCTTGTAATCCTCGCGTGGTCCGTTTGTATGGTGCAGACCCTCTTGCCCTTTTCAGTTTCAGTATTGAAATGGCAGAGATATTTTCCTTAAGTAAGATAGAAGTTGTGCAGTGTTGGTGGTACTTCCCTCAGCTGTGAGTCTGCTGTTTGCTCCTGTGGGTCTGTGTGTATGTGTGTGGGTCAGGAACTGGTATGTCACAGAGTGCAACACAGGCTGTGACTATGTATAGTTTCCGACTTAAACTCGTCCTCTTAAATACCACACTTTCATTCTGTATTATTAAATAAAGTAACAACTTGACTGTGTCAAAGACCCCTCTGACCTGCTTTTCGTGTAAGGACAACCTTTACTCCTGCACTGTGGGCAATATCCAGAGTTTTTCAGTGTTCAGCACTTTCATGGTGAGGCCAGTGTGTGTGGCAGCCAGGGCTCCAGGTTTGAGCTAGTCCCTGCAAGGGGTGGCTGGCAGCAGTTACCCTCCTGTGCTGAAGTTGCAGTTCTCATCATCTTCTGAAACCTATTAACAGCAGCTTCTACAGTCACTTTTCATTTAGGATGCCTTGGTTGTTTCCTTATTCAGGACTTTTTCAGTGTTGGAACAGTCAGAAAACTTCTGCTTTAAATATGCTGTAACAATGTTTCGAAACAGAATTGGCTTGGTCTGGCTAAAATACTGCAATCTTTAGCACCTTCTACAACGGTTGTTGGGGTTTGATTTGCTGCTGTCGTACAGCCTTCCTTATTGTCTTGAAATATGTGACAAAATATTTGCAAACCTTCTGCTGTTCCGTCATTCAAACCTCTAAAAAAATATTGAGCAGAGTCAAACCAGGATAGAACTTAGGACTCCTTTTGAAAAACTTAATCCACTCTGACAGTAAATTATGTTTACCTGGTCCTCCAAAATTTTTTTTGTTCAGCTGCAAATTTACCCAATGATGTTTTTTGTTCATGGTATTTTTTAAGTTAATTAAGAAACTATAATCTGGAATTATGCAAAAACATAGCTAATACCAGCATGTATCCTGTGCACTCCTCCTACTTACCCAACAGGCTACTCTGCCTGAAGAGTCAGCTTTTAACCTAAATTTTAGGTTAAGAACTGAAAAATTAACACAGTTTAACGAAAAATTTTCACATGTTGTAATTTGTTTTTACGAGTGTTGATTTTTCTCTGTTTTATTACGAATTAGGCATATCTTTAACAGGTTAGAATTTGCCACTTTTTTAAAATTTCCCTTTATGTTGTCAGTAATTCAGATTTTTTTCTCCTTTCCTTTTTTCTTTTCCTGTCCCTTAGTTTGTTACCCAAAGAGTTTGTCACCCAAATAAGTTTGTCTTGGATGAAGCGAGACTATGGAAAATGCTGACAAGAGAGAAATTTTAAAAAATGGAAAAAAATACCTTGCTTTCTATTGAAGCAGTATGAGAGGAGAAAAAAAAATCAGTGAAAAGCTTCCACTTGCGAATGTTTAAAATTAAATTCTATTTAAATTAAATTCTAAATAGTGTTTGTGTCTTACTGAGCCATTGCTGCTTTACTGAAGCATTTCTCTCTTGCCAAGACCCAGCACTCTCCATCCAAATTACCTCAGTTCCAACCTCTTCTCCTGCTGCTTTTCTTTGTATCTCAGTAGTTATTCCTAGTCATTTCTGGCTGGCAGTTTGCCTATATTAGGATTTCAGTTGCACCTGTGCTTGAAGTATCAAAGGGCTCTTTGCCCTGTTAGACCAATTTGCAACTTTTGTGTATAGCACTGTGTGTGTTTTTTATGTGAGGCTTAGAATATTTGAGAATATTTTGTTATAGGGTTTGCTGTTTCTTAAATGTTATAGACATTCGCTTAGATAGGGAGGTTAAAATATTTTTGAGGTGATGCATTAAATGCCAGTGCCTGCAATTTTATTTTTTTTTCCTTATTTTCTGATGCTTTTACCAAACAGCCAGAATAGGTCCTCATACAAGCAGCTGTGCTGGTGATCTTATTTATGTCTGTTTGGATATGTTTTAGTTTTGCTTTTTGTATTTTCTGTAAAACTTGACTTACTGTTTATCTTTTGATATTTATGTGTGGGTATTTCTTCTCCTTTGAGGGCACATGTGCTTCCTTTAGGGCCCAATTAACATTTTTTGTTGAACTATAGGTTAGCCTATGAATATTGCCATATCTATTTTTTTTAATACAATTTCCCTTTCCTCTTTTTATTAACATATCTGAAAGCATTAGAGACCTGTTTGATCCCTAAAACAGAAGTCTTATTCTTTAAATTCAAAATGAACTTTAATAGTAGCACACTGTATGTACCTAGAGCAGGGTCTCTCTTGTGTCTGCATTAGAGCTCAGAGCTCTTGAACTCCAGATTCTTTATTTTCTGTTGAAAAAATAGATCAGCCAAGGCAGATCCTTTTTTTTTTTCTCTGCCTCAGTTCCTCCATGTGCAAAATTTGGGCAGAGGAGCTACTGTTTCCATTTGTATGCAATATCCAATATCTTCAGAAAATATTCTAAACTAAATATTCTAAACTAATACTATTTTTTTAGCCATAGAAAACCAAATTTTTTCATGTGTTTTGTGAGTTCTTATCTCCCACAATAAATATTTACTCTCTGGAATTCATAGACTCTAGTGACCCTTGCACTGATTTTTATTTCTTTTTATTGCTGTTTGGGTTTGAAACACCTTGTATATATGAGGACCTTGAGCATGATCAGACTTCAAAACCAGGAAATTTTTCTCACTTTATCTCCATTTTATTGCTTTTGTGCATCTAATCTACCTAAAAAATTGCTAACAATCAAAAGTACTGTTGCATAGCTTTTTAAAATTTGTATTATTTTTCCTTGTAATGTAAGCTATGTCCAACATACAAGAAGGAGAAACTACCAAAAAAACCCAAAAAGATGAAAAAACCTGAATTTTTGTTCACCAAATTGAAGTTCTTTTCTATCTGCAGTTTAATTCAGAATTATAATATATCATGGGTTGTATATTCTGACAGGACCTAGGAAATTCTGGCGTTATTAGATGTATTTTTTTGTCAGTAAAACATGAACCACAGAACATATAGCTTGTTGAGCCTTTAAGGATACTTGACAGATAGTTAAGGGGAGAACCAGGCTTCAAGGAAAAAATAGATAAAATTAGAAAGACAATGCAATTTAAGATAATAATAAGCAATAAAAGAGGAGAGGTAAACAAAGAGTATGCAATAGATAAGCCAGCAGTGTTTGCAGCCTGAGCATCTGTGACCTACCTCAGATCTGCACCATTTTCATCCTTGGCAGCCATCTGCCAAACAATCCACTGCTTCCACTGAGAAATGCTTGGTCTCATGTTTATTGGCATGCAGAGGAGAGATCTCCACACTCATTTGTAAATGTTGTTTCATCTTCTTATTTATTTATTTATAGATCTTTGAAGTGCATGCAGTAGGAAAAATACATTTCTACCCAGGAAGGAAAATGGGATGTTTATACAGGATGGTACCTTCATCTGAAAAATCTGAAGCATCTATACATTATATCTTAGACTTCATAAATAAATGGAAAGAGCATATTATCAGTGAATATTGAGAAGAGCAAGGAGTTCTTGAGAAAGTAGTTACTTTGTCATATCCTATGGAGTGCTATCCAATTTACCAGCATTAATAATTCTCCTTATGAGTCATTTTATACTTATGACCTCTCAGCTATTCATATAACACAAAACCCCTGCAGAAAAAGCCAAAAGATAAAACATTACTTTGCTGGTTCAATAAAAAAAAATGGCAGTTGGAGAACTTTTGTCTCAACACCATAATCAATATTATAACCGATATTAGCTCATTTCTTTTTTTGATCTTTAAAAATATAGTTTCTAAAGGAGTGATAAAACCTCAGAGTGAATAATGTCATTGTCCGTCACATTATTCATAATTTTTCAAAGGTAAAAAGTGTTCCAATTAATTTCAGCTTTTAGTTTTGAGAATGATGCTTCATCTTTTCCGCCTGAGTCTGTGTGCATGAACACAAGCCTGTGTAGTCATGGAAGTGATGGGAAGTGCTTCTTTTTGCTCCAGGGATTAAGCTTCTCTCCAGAGTCTTGCAGTTGTCAGTGTTTGAGAGGGGAAAAATGACACAACAGAGGGAATTTCAGACAGAGTGTCTGTTGTCTTCTGCAATTCTTGCACTTTGCAGAACTGGTCATTGAGATTTAGCATCAAACATAAATTTCTGAAGCTTCTTCCTTATCACAAATGATTCACACAGGGACTTAGTGGAATACAAATATAAATTTCCCTTTGAATAAATTATTAAAATCTGGCTTGGAACAATGGTTTTTAACTTCATTTTCAGACATAGAAGTTGATGCCCTTTATTGATTTATACATGGAGAAACTACGTGTGCTTTGTAGGCAGAGAATTTTAAGACTTTTTCCATAACACATAAATTTAGAAGCATGGATTTCAAAAGCATTTTGAGACAGTTTTGTCAGCCAGACTTTTATCAGTCCTTTTATGGGCTAGACACACAATAAATCTGTTATTTAGTGTTATGCCAGTGAGGAAGTCCACAAGAAGCTGTGAGGGAGCATGGGCAGGTAAGCTGACCTGAACTGTCCAAAGGGATATTCCATACCATGGAATGTCATGCTCAGGACGTAAACTGGGGGGAGTTGGCTGGGAGATGCCAGTGGTGGCTCAGAATTGGCTGGGTACCAGTGGGTGCAATGTATTGTGCATTACTTGTCTTTCTTGGGTTTTATTCCTCTCTCTCTCTCTCTTTTTGTTGTCTCTCATTCAATTCATTATTGTTATTTATTATTAATTATTATTATTTTAAATATAATTTATATTTTATTTCAATCATTAAACCATTCTTACCTTAATCCAGAGATAATTCCTTTTTTTTTTACAATTCTTCTCCCCATCCTACCAGAATGAGGGTGGGATCAGTGAGCAGCTGTGGGNGGGAGTTGGCTGGGAGATGCCAGTGGTGGCTCAGAATTGGCTGGGTACCAGTGGGTGCAATGTATTGTGTATTACTTGTCTTTCTTGGGTTTTATTCCTCTCTCTCTCTCTCTTTTTGTTGTCTCTCATTCAATTCATTATTGTTATTTATTATTAATTATTATTATTTTAAATATAATTTATATTTTATTTCAATCATTAAACCATTCTTACCTTAATCCAGAGATAATTCCTTTTTTTTTTACAATTCTTCTCCCCATCCTACCAGAATGAGGGTGGGATCAGTGAGCAGCTGTGGGACTTAGTTGCCAGCTGGAGTTAAACCACAATAAGCAGTAGAAAAACACTAGACTACTTTTTATAGTTCTGGTCACCCACATATGTGGCTTTTATTTAGAACAATGTGGTGAAAAGCTAGTTTCTAAGACCATAGAGAACATAGCAAGTTCACCTTATAAAAACAGAGCAAAAAAGTCTTCACTTTTGTTTTGCACAGAACAAATTGGGAAAGGACAATAATTGTCGTATCTGTCTTGCTTACAGAGGGTACAAACACAGTGCATGTATTTTTAAAAACTTCACGGCTGGATTTCAATAGGGGTAGAAAATTAAATACACTGGGAGCATTTGTCTACGACCTAATTCCACTGTAGAAAATCAATTTCTTGGTTAACTAATGTTTGCTAGCATGACAAATAAAACTCATTAAAGTACAAAGATTGAATTTTATTATCTTGGCAATACTGTACTAAGATAAGAAAAATCAACATTTATTTCAATTAAAATAAGCTTGATTATTTTAGAAATATATTTTATTTTCTAACAGTGAAAAATATTTATTATTTTCAGCATGTATTTTTCCATATTTACCAACAATTTAACAAACCAAAATTAAATATGACTTATTTTATACTCTTAATCGACATCCAATGGAAGCTCTGGTGATGTATCAAGAATAAAAATATATTGTTCTCTCACACTGAAGTTTGAGCCAAATTTTGCATTCTTCTGTAACTTTTAAAGTAGCTTTATATTTCTATGTTTCACTGAAAGAGCCAACAGGATGCTTAAGGATATGTCAGAAATACTGGAGGACCCAGGACCCGAGTGCATGCCTTTGTTATATCCTAATCCTATCCTGGGATGAAGATCACTGTGACACACCAGTGATCTTCCATGTCCAATTCTATGTGGGAAGGAAAACTGGGTCAAAGCATACTCTGAGAAAGGCTCCAGTAAGGATTTCATCGCTCGCTGTCGGCAGGCTCCACAGCAATGTCCAGCCATGCAGCTGTGACTACAAGAATTTCTTGTACAGCTGCTTCTGACCTGGGCTAGATGAGAAGTTAAATAGTGAGATTCAGTCTACAGGAAGAGCTTTCAGAAAAAAACTTGTCTAGAAAGCTGGGGTGCTCTATGTTCATATTTGTGTTCAAAATGTGGAAGGACTGTGTCTTGGACTGATTTATGGGAGGTGGTACAGGCAGACATGCCAGAGTGTTGGAATCTGGGGGCTGATGGTCTATTGTCAGTGAGGATTGAATTCTGCTTAATCTTCTACTTAGTTTCTACAGCCAAGCTGAAGTCGGTTGGATGACTGATTTCAGATTATATTCATGTTTGGATGTTGGCTGTGGCAGTTCAAGAGCAGACACCTTGCTCTTCCTGCTGCGTCTGCTTTGGGAGTGGGAACCTTCAGAAACAGCCTAGAACCTGAAATTGAAGGCAGCATCAATTTTAGCTGTTCTGTCTAAATGTGTCTTCATCCTCAAGTCAGCAGTGATAACCAAATTTCCTGGACAGCCTGATGCTGAAGACATGGAGGAAGCTGACATCTTTCCTTGTGAATGTGCAAATCCTATCTCTCTCTCTCTCCCCCCCCGCCGCTTTCTTTCTCTTCACAGAGTTTTTAACTAAAAATTACTAAAATACTGAATAAAAAAAATACTTTAGTGTATTTTAGGTTTTTAAAAGTGGTTTTAACTGGACTTGTATGTAGTTTTGTCTTTAATCCTTGTCCCACATCCTGGCAACTTTATTAATGAATTTCTGTAATATACATATCTAGTCACATAAGAAGATGAATATAATATCTGAATCTTGGTTTGCTTGGTCTTCTAACTTAAGATTATCTGCACTGTATGTTTTTTCTCCTGGTGAACAAACTTATGCAAGTGTCATGCTCTAAACTTTTCTGAGTGGCCCTAATATGCTTGCATTGAAAAAAATGGTTATGGAATGTCTCTGTGCTGACATCACAACCTTAAAACTTCCTGGGAATTTTCTACCTTGCGTAGTCTGCAGAAGGTCATGGGCACCATCCAAAAGTGGTGGATTTCCAAACAGATAAGAGAAGTGAGAGTTCTTCAGATAGAAGAACACCTGTTCTCTTTTTTCATAGCTGAGCCACTCAGGACCTAAAGCAATTCAGGCAGAGATCTTTAGGACTCAAGGGGTGATACCAAACTAGGTTTTAGAGTCTTCCCTCTAAAAAGTCTTTTCTCCTCTGCAGACTTCGTCCAAGTTTCTTTTACATTTTCATATAGTCTTCTGCCACCAAATAATCCTTCTCTTGCTTTCATTTTTTCCTTGACTCCATCCCCTTTCCCTCAACAGACCTTGTCTTATTAGCTAATAAATTCCTGACACAGATCCATAAATGTAGATACCATTCTTTTGCAGGAACAGCTAGGTTCTCCCTGGAACTAATTTGAAGCTTAGCAGACATTATTCTTTTCAGTCTGTTCCTGTGTTACATCCTTGTACCTCAGAGTTTCCCAGGTTACTGAGCTCTCGTATCAGCATCAGAGGCTGTAATACTTTCTGTGCCTCTGCTCTTCAGAAAAGTGAATAATTGAACCAAGCAGTTTCTGCATTCCCCTGGGCACAGGAGTCAGTGGTAGTTCTCGATAATTATATGAATGGCGGAAGCTGATTTTGAACCTCATGCATTCCTCATAACAGCTGGGCACAATGTAATTCTTAATTTCTTCTCCCTGATGTACTGTAGTTAATTAGAATGTGTGCCCTTGATTTGAGATATGGCTTTTATATTTTAATGCAAATTCAGTCAGTCATATTCATCAGTGTGTCCAGGTGACAATATTGAAATTTTAGTGTAACTCTTAACTTCCTTGTATGGACTTTTTTTAAACTTCCTTTTCTCCTTTCATTTTAATTTAAATGCAAAACATTGAATACGGATCAATTTTTTAAAATAGTGTGTCACAGTTCCATAATAATGTATTTTCTTACACAGGTAGCTCTCTCTCTCTATCTTCTCCCAGGATTTTAATCTTTCACTTTGCAACCTTGAAAATTTTAATATTTATGTGTAATGCAACTACAGTTTTTATGTGGTGATGGTATTAACATGATGTTAAGATTGTACTGATAAGCAATAAGATCAAGAAAACCAAGACCTGACTTGGCATATGAACTGCATTTCAATCTGATTACACATATGCATTAAGATTCAATCTTTTGCTGCACAGAGTAATATTGTTAAGGGGGCAAAATATGAGCAATGTAGCCAAGTATCTTTTGGAACACTGTTCAGTTGAATAACAAATTATTTCTGATATGAGTGCAGCAGGTCAAGAATAATTTTTTTGTTGAAAACAAACTTTTCATTTGTGCTCCAAGTAAAAGTCTAAGTACAAATTAGAAATTAGCTAAACTAAAAGATAATATCCAGGATCTTATATTGGATTTTGAAATTATCTGTGTGCTGCTGATTATCTTGTATTGACCCCATGTATATTTATGATACAAGTTGTGCTACCCACTGCAAGCTTGAATTAGTTCTGCTTTCTTTCAAAGCCTCTATGAAGCATATGTCTTAAATTGAAAAGGCAAGACCTTTTATGCTTTGACCATTTTATATAAAAAAAATAGATCTGTATTTAGATGCTCTTTGTTTTGTTTTTAATTATAGCCAAATAGTATAGTATTTTTTTTTAGTGGAACAATAAGTAGAGGGAAGATATTAAGACTAGAGATCAATCAAAACTGGTCATTGAAGATGGAACTTAAGTTTCTGTTCTTTTAGTGATATCCTATTTGTACAAAGACCACATCTGTCACCTCCTTGATCCTGTTCTAAACATCTGTGATGGAAGATTGCATGTGGAGTTTAGTTGATTGGTGCTTTTAGTGACACTTATGTCATTCATCTAAAACATTATCTGTTTTGCTTAGAAAATGCTTCATTTAAAAAAAGCTTTTGAGATCCTTGTGTCTACTGGTATTTTCTAGAATTGTGGAGCTCACAGTTGGAAATGGCACAGCTGAGAGCCTCAGGATAAGAATCAAGGGACAAACAAATAATGAGGGTGTCACCGTGGCAGACTACTATAGCCCTCCTAACCAGGACCGTGACGCCGAGAAATTATTCTTTGAGGAGCAAAGGGACAACTGCTCTGGTCTTTATGGGGGACTTCAGCTTGCCAAAAATTAACAGGGAGCATCTCACCTACAGCCTGGGCCAGCAAATTCCTAAAAAACGTGGATGACAACTTTACGAAGCAGGTCCTATCGGAGCCAACATGGAAAGATGCCTTCCGTGATCTACTGCTTGTCAACAGAGAGGATCTCGTGAGTGAAGTAAAGACTGGTGGCTGTCTTGGCCGCAACAACCACAAAGTTATCAAGTTTAAAATCTCTGTTGACAGGAGGAAAAGTGCCAGCAAAACCTCAGCTCTGGACATGAGGAGAACATACATCATCAGCCTGCTCAGGGAATTATTAAGTCAGGGAATTATTAAGTAATGTTTTTACAGGTGGTAGGGTCAACCAGTGCTGGTCACATTTGAAACATCACCTCCTAAGGGCACAGGAGCATCAATTCTCAAATGTCAGAAGTCAAGCAGATGAGGGAGAAGGCTGTCTAGGCCAAACAGGGATCTTCAGAAATAAGGTGAAAAAGGGAACGTGTATGCCCAGGGGAAGCAAGGTCAGGTGACATGGGAAGAATACAGAGATGCTTCTTGCCACTGTAGGGAGAAAATTTGTACAGCCAAAGCTCAACTGGAGATGAAGTTGACCAGAAACATGGGGAACAACAAAACGAGTTTTTTCAAAATATTAATGGCAATAGGCAGTGTAAAAATAACATTGGCCAGTTACAGGTTGAGGATGGTCCCATCACAAACAGGGACAGGGACAGGGACAAGGCTGAGGTGTTTAATGCATTCTTTGCCTCTGTCTTCAACATGGATGATGGACCAAGGGCATTTCAGTGCCCTGAGATGGAGGACCATGGCTGTGAGAATGTTCAACTCCCAGTTGACCCTGAAATTTTGTGGGATCTGCTGCTCCAACTGGATCCTTATAAATCTATGGGGTCTGATGGGATTCATCCAAGAATCCTCAAAGAGCTGGCTGATGTCATTGCAAGCCCTCTCTTGATTTTTGAGTGGTCTTGGGAATCCAGCAAGATCCCAGCTGACTAGGAGCTGGCAAACCTTGTTGCAATTTTCAAGAAGGACAAGAAGGAGAACCCTGGAAACTACAGGCCTGTAAGTCTCACTTCAGTGCCTGGTAAAGTTATGGAGAAGATCATTCTGGGAGGGGTTGAAAAACACCTGAAAGACAATGCAGTCATTGGTCACAGCCAGCACAGCTTCATGAGAGGAAAGTCCTGCTTATCAAACCTGGTTTCCTTTTATGACAGGGTAATTCAACGCTTGATCAAGGGAAGCCAGTTGATGTAATCCTCCTGGATTTCTGTAAAGCTTTCAATTCTGTTTCTCACAGGATTATTCTGGACAAAATGTCCAGCACACAGCTGGATAAACATGACATGCGATGGGTGAGCAACTGGCTCACAGGTCAGGTACATTCATTACAGTGAATGGGGTGACTTCAGATGGGTGCCCTGTCACTACTGGGGTTCCTCAGGGATTCATCTTAGGCCCAGTTCTCTTCAGCATCTTCATAAATGACTTGGACACAGGACTGGAAGGGATACTAAGCAAATCCACAGATGATCTAAAACTGGGAGGAACTGTTGACTCCCTTGAAGAAAGGGAGGCCCTGCAGAGAGATCTTAATAAATTAGAGGATTGGGTAATCCAATGGGACCAACAAGATGAAGTTTAACAACAGAAAGTGCCAGATGTATTCTGCACCTGGGATGAGGTAATGTATGAGGATGTAATGAGGATGTATGGACAGACTGGGGAATGAGATGAGGGAGAGCAGTGCTGTGAAAAGGGGCCTTGGGGTCCTGGTCAATGGCATGTTGAACATGAGTCGGCAGTGCCCTGGCAGCCAGGAGGGCCAATCCTGTCCTGGGGTGCATCAGGCACAGCATCGCCAGCCAGGCAAGGGAGGGGATTGTCCTGCTCTGCTCTGCACTGGGGAAGCCTCACCTTGAGTCCTGTGTGCAGTTTTGATCCCTGCAATATAAAAAAGACATTTATCTATTAGAGAGTGTCCAAAGGAGGGCTGTGAGGATGTTGAAGGGCCTTGAGGGAAGCTGTATGAGGAGCAACTTAGGTCACTTGGTCTGCTCAGCTGGAGAAGAGACTGAGGGGAGACCTCATTGGGGCCTCAATTTCCTCATGAGGGAAAGAGGAGGGGCAGGCACTGATCTCTTCCCTGTGGTGATCAGTGACAGGACCCAAGGGAATGGCCTGAAGCTGTGTCAGGGCAGGTTTAGGTGGGATATTAGAATAATGTTTTTCACCAAAAGGTTGGCTGGGCACTGGAACAGGCTCTTCGGGGAGGTGGTCACAACACCAAGCCTGACAGAGCTCAAGAAGCTTTGAACAACACTCCTGGGCACAGGGAATAGTGCTGTGCAGGGCCAGGAGTTGGACTAGATGATTCTTGTGGATCCCTTTCAGCTCAAAATATGTTTTCAGTAACCTGTGTTTCAGTATTTCTGTGATTCTATGTGGACCAAGAAGGTGAACACTGTGTCAAGGAAGAGAAGAACAAATGACCTGAATTAGCTTTCAGTAACTCTTCAGTATTCAGATATGTCTGTGCTGTGATTTACATGCTTCTAATCAAACCACATTTGATTTTAGAGGAAGTCTTTATCTTTTTCTTTCTTAACTGCAATTGACTAGTGGGATTCAGTCTGGCAAAGTCCCTGGTGTTTATTTTATTTCCTTGCAGGCTCATATCTTAATATAGATTTTGTAGGAAAACAATACCATCTTGCCACAGTTATATTTAACTTTATCAAAGAATTGCAAAACTATTGCATCAACAATTTTGTCTGTCTTTTTTATAAAGCCAAGGTTGTGGATAATTCCTATACAGTGGAAAATTCGTATTTCTTTCTTAATTAATCCAAAGGGAGTGTATTGGTATGGTATTGAAATACATTAATGGCATGTTAGAGGACTTGATATTCTCTATGTTGCAAAATTAATATTGCAGAAAAGGAAAATGCAAATGCAAGGCTGGTCTAAGAAAATAAGTTCAAAAAATAGATAGAAAGTTTAGCTGATCTACTGGGTCAGAGAAAAGACACTTTTTAATTTTCAGAGGGAATATAACCAGGGCAAATGTGGAATAAGCAACAGAAAATATCTATTGTATAAATAGGAATTAGATTTCATAGAAATTACCTACAGCAAGTCTTTAAAATACCTACTTTTTCTGTTGTTTTATTTGAAAGCTATGATGATTATACCATGCTCGCTTTGACCAAAACTACTGAAAACCATGTTTGTGTCATTCCTGCTAAATCTTTTAGCCCAGTTTTACTTAATGGATAAATATGTCTGATGCTTGGAGCCTGTCTCTTGGCACAGGAATGCATGTGTAATGTAGGTTAGGTGAATACAATCTTCAGGCAATAACTAAGCAAATCTATTTCAATCCTATCTTCACTGCTGCATGTTACTCAGTGAGAATGAAGAACATTTGCAATATCTGATATTTTAGAAGAAAAGCTTAGAAGAACAAAACCCCAAACTTATTGTACTCTAACAAATGATTGGCACAGTAGAAGAGCCACCTGGACTAAGCTGGTGGGGAATTTGAGGGTAAAAGTTGTCAAGAAAATTCATATGGTTGGCTCACGTATGCAGGGCTTGGTGTCTGGCACAGTGTAACCAGATCTCTTCCTTCAGACCAAATTAATGTTTTTCAGACCACGTGCAAAGAAGCAGCATGCAGGCATGCTTTTTTTAGCGGCACACTCCTCCTAAATGTGTGAGGTCTCTGCTCTGCTTTCTCCACCTGAAGAGACTTAAAACCACTGTCCTTCTCTGCAGAACATCTGATGCTATTTGAAACTGGAGCAACTGGAATAACTTACTGCCTTCCCTGCTGAAGAGGACACACTACAAAGACTTCTCTGGGCTCAGAGGAGAGTCAGAGTAAGCCTAGTTGAAAGCAGTAGGGAAACCTGAAACCGCATGACTACTTCACACACTTATTGTATTTCATACAATGATATTTCCTTCTAAGTTCACAGTTAATAGACACTGAAGTTAAAGCTCTCAATACCACAGATAGGGCTGACACCGCTCCTTTCCTTTCCCCCTTATCCTACCTTGTAAATAGGAACATCTGAAATTTCCCATTTTATGGCCCTATTTAACATGCTTTTAATTCTGTCAGACTTCAAGTACATGGATTGAATTTCTTCACACAGTCAGACTTTTGTGTCAGGGAAAGACATTTACCTCTTCCTGTGCAAGCATTTAAAAAATTGGCTTTCAAATTGCCATGGTTTGTATACAATCTGCAGTGGGCTTAGTAGCTGGTATCTCTGAAGAGCCATTCCTAAGTCTTTATGCTGGTTCATCACTATCCTGGATACCTCTTGAACATCAGACATGGGCCAGCTTTCAAGAGAGACTGAATATGCTTCAATCCAAGGGCTGGGCTGCAGTGGAACCTCACAATAGGACAGAAAACAGGCACAGAGAAGGCAGAGAGAAACTGCCTGACTGTAGGTCAGAGAAGACCAAAGCTACATTGGTGTGAAGTTCTGTGGAACAGAAATAGGCAGGAAATTTGACAGTAAATGTGGTGGTTTGAGCCAAAT
>VZRQ01002385.1:783508-818528 GCA_013397975.1 Machaerirhynchus nigripectus | reverse complement strand
CTACCCCGCGGCCGCGGCTCGGCGGGCTCCGGGCCGGGCTGCGCGCCGGGCTCCCCGGCCATCGGCGCGGTAGAGGAAAAGCAGCCCTCGCAGCGAGCGGGGGTGCCTGTCCAGGCTCTCCGAGTGCCCACACAGGTGTTTCTGCCAGTTTCCTGGGTGGATTGCCCCCGTGTTTCGGGAGGAAGGCTGGACGCAGGCTGTCCCCCGAGGTGCGTGCGGGCAGGCGGGAGCCGCTCCGCTCACCGGCGCCCGCAGCAGGGCAGCGGCGTGCGGGTGGAGCCGCCGACAGCGAGAGAGAGAGGCCTTCCCAAATCCCTGCACGGCAAGGAGCAGTTCCTATAGGGGCAACAGACCCTTTAGAGGAGGTGGTTGGGTAGTAGCCACTGGCTCCAGGTGGTGGGGAGATGAGACCACATGGTGTAAGAACTGGAATGGTCTTAACTAATCTCGTAGCCACTGGCTGCCTATCCGTCCTCAGACCCTTTCACAAACTCCTTTAAATTCGGCTTGTGGAAAGTTTTGGCATATTCAGGTGCTGACAGAGAAGTGAGAGAAGAGAGCAAGTGGTGATGGGGGGCGATGCAGGACCCACACTGTTCAGTATCCGTGCGGTGGGGATTCAGTACTCCACATCTTACCGTGGTGCACCTGTTTTCCTGTTTAAATCAATTCCATGGATGAAGGATCATGACTTGGAGGAGATAGGCAGTAGTGAGGCCCTTTCCAGATCTCCTCTTTGGCTGCACTCAAGGGAAGGACTCCTGTTCCCTAATAGTTTTCTCTCTGGCATGATGTCAGACTCCTTCTCCAGGCACTTTAGTTTGTGCTTTATTTTCACAGATTTCTGTTTCTGCAGTAGAAACCCATTACTACTTCTGTCTGCAACAGACTAGCCAGACTAGTGAGCTTATTCCTAACAGACTAGTGAGCTTATTCCTGTTGTTTTACATATTTAAACACCTTATGGTCCTAATTCTATTGATATTTCTATTGCCCACCCTGCCCACCCTCAGAATCTGATTATTCTCTTGCTTCTGTGTGAACCACCTAGGGAAAATCTTACATCTTTCCTATGGTTTGAAATCCTGGGCTTGATTTGGTCTTTTGTGTGGTTTTTTCAGTCTTCAGTGGGACGGGAAGATTACTGAGCATACATCCACTTGCCTGCCCTCTGGGAGCTGCCCTGGGCCTCTCCAATCCTATGGACCTGGGGGACAGTGATAACTACATTTGCTAATACTCTTCTTCATGCAGGGGCCTCCCCGACTCCTGCTTCACAACCACTTTGGCAGCGTGTGAAACAAGTTGTGGAGCAGCTCAACGAAGTGCTTGTTACTAGGTGCTGTTACTGCACCTAGTGGTTCATGGCTTTTTGTGTTTTCATTGCGCTTTTTTGGGTGTAGCTCCTGAAAGGTAACTTAAATACCGAGAGGATGAAACTGTTTTGATGCTCAGTGCTGAATGGTGTGGCTTTAGCATGACCGACCTTTGAGACATTCTTAAAGCCTCTGTCCCTACCCCGTGTAGTAATCTCTGATAGTAATGTGTTTCATTGACACTGATGTGTCGCTCTGGAGTCTGTAAATAAAGTGAACTCCTTAGTGTAGTTGAAGATTAAGCAAAAGCCCTAAGGTAGATGTAGTCATAGTCCCAGAAATCCCTGGGGAGATTTTTCAGCTGGCTCAAGCACTATTTTTGATGTAAGACTTATCTATGCTGAATATGACATATTGCTGGAGTTACACCAGCAAACGTAGTGTGGATAACCTTTTTATAGGCTAAGATAATAAACAGCATAAACCATGTTCCAATAGCATGGAGTGTCACATTTTTAAAATGAAAAATGGTCTTTACCTTCATTACTTGATTTATTCCAACCTTGTTGAGGGGATGTTTGTATAACGTGATTAATGTACAAGAAAAACAAAAGGGATAGAAGTTCTTCATTCTGTCTCAACCAGGCTTCCTCAGGCATTTTGTGGGTACTGTTAATCAAGCTGGAAAATAAGAAGGAATTTGGCCTCTCCTTCAGTGTTCCCTTGAAGTTAACCCTATGTCCAGAAATAGAGATTAAGTGCTTGAGGAAAGATGAAACTTTTATAAGAGTTATGCAAAACAACTCTCATGTTAGGTCGCAGATTTTTTCCTAAAATGTAGTTTAATATGCTTGATATCCTGTAGTGGGAGGCTTTTTTGTGGGAAGTATTTTTGCACTGTTTATACCTTCTGCATGCCATTCTCTGTGGACCTGCTTTCCTAGAACTGACTGAGAATTTTGCTCTTGTCTTTCTGAGCTGTTTAGGTGCAATTGTCATTTGCGTGCAATTTGTGTGTGGCTGATAGCAAAATTTTATTGTGAGTTAACCTGACTATTAATTTTCACTCCAAATATTTTTCCTGGTGTGAAGCAGATGGTGAGTGATTGGTACTTTTTTTGGGTCAAACCATGCTAAATGTTGATGATGCCTGTCAGAATGAATGCATTCAGCTTCGCAGCCCAGATTCCTGTTGTTATAGGATCTAGCGGCAAGCTGCCAGACTTCAGTGTGCTTCGGTTATGCTGATTTTGCATTTGCAAAATTATTTTAAATTATCTTAAGGGACATTACTGTGTGACTTTCATCCTTGCCAAGTAGACCCTGGGAACTTTCTTTGAAGGACCTTGGCCATTTATAAACTTTAATTTCTGCAGTTGTTTTTTATTGAGCAAAGTACAACCTTGCTTTGAAGGCAGTTGTGGTATTTAGGTTTCTGAGCTGTAATAAACTTGCTAAATGTTTCTTCTTTTGCTTGTGTCTCGTTGATAGACCTATTTTGAGAATGCAGTGAGAATACAGTTTGGCTCGGTCCTCCACAATGCTTTTGATTACATAAAAACTCTGCTTAAATTGACAGGAAACAGGATTTTATATTTGGCTTTTCTTCAGTAGTTATTCTCAAGAGAATAAAGTTGAGATCATGGTTAAAGAAAGCAGCTGTTGCGGAAAATCTTTATTACAATGAATGTGTTTTTTCCAGAGTTAAATAAATCTAATTTAGATCATTAACATTCATTTTGGGGGGACGGTATGTTGTAGCTGGGTTGTTCAAGAAGATGAATTTTTCAATAGAACTGGTAGTTATTAAAGCTTATGAAGCTATTTTTGTAGGTCTGTTAAATCTTGAGTGATGTCCTTAATAGTGTTCTGCAGTTAGAAATCATATCGTGGAATAAATAAAAGACATGCCACAAGTTAGACAAGTTTTATATCCAGACTTCTAATTCTGATGGGATTTTTTTAAAAGAAAAAAAAAAGGGAAAAAATCAGGGGAGCTATACTTATAAGGTTGACCTTGGCCCATCTTATGACTTCTGTGACTCATAGCTTTTGGGGAAAGGAGGGCGATCCCTGTGCGCTCTGGGACTGCCTGCCTCTCTGGCACTGCCTGTTTGCACCTGCAGGTTGAGAAGGGGGCTTGCCGTCCTGTCCCCATGGTCTCCTCTTTCCATTACATGGTGAAAAGGGTGGTTCTGTCACCCTCATCCAGACTTGTGTCCTCTCAGGTCACAGGGGCATTGCAGGACGTATGTGTAGTGTGATGTTCCACAGTGCTATGGGATGATGCTGGTGGTGTTCCTGGCTCTGCTCCACACAGTGCTCCCCAAAATACATCTCTTGTTCTGAAAATGGTCTTCCTGGGTGACAGGGGTTTGTTTAGTGTGTTTGACCTGAACGTTTAGCTGTGGGTATTTCCACACCTCTGCCACTGCTATTAATCATGATAGCAGATGAAACTAGCTGACTGAGGTCAGATGTAGAATTTTGCAGTGTTTATATATTTATGTAGTTGTGTATTGTAGTATTATATATTTAAGTGCTAACTTACATATGTTAGGAAAAACAGCTTGGTGAAGGACTTTTGCCCTGGTTTCCCTGTTTGCAGAAACATGGAGTTTTTGCCTTTAATAAATGGTTTCTTGAATAATTGAATTAGCAGAGCCTGATTTCCTGCAGCTTTGTCCGCTGAGGTTGGTATCTCATGCTGATTCCCCTTCTAGTAAATACTGAAGTTGTATTGCAGCCTTTTCCTTGCTTAGGTTGAGAGATCATTTTTTCTCCACTAAAACTTTCACCTATTTTCAAGGACACTTTAATAACTTATCTTGGAGATCCCATCTGCCTGCCATAGCAGGATAAAATTTACTGCTGGATTCAAAAGTGATCAGAAAGGCAAGAAAAAGTGTCCGAAAGATGGGGAGGTCCTCTAAGTGTTATATCATTTGACATTGCACTTCTAGGTTGGAATCCTTTCCCAGTCACTGTGTAAGATGGAGAAGATAGTCTTTCTCATTCCTGCCTAATTCCTAATGGTTTCCTATATTTTTAGACTTTTTGTCTTGCACCCCATGAATTGGTTGTATTGTGGGTTTAAAGAAACACCTTAGATACCCATAGCTCTAGAGCTGTGGAGTGAAGGCAGTATAAGGGCCTTCACATCTAAGGACAAGGGAGTACTTTTCTGCAGAAGGGAAGTGCTTCTGCATGAAGACTTTACTACTGCTTTTATTTTAGTTTTTGCAAGTGTGGTTGTTCCAGGGTATGTCTTTCCCATTACTGGGACTTTCATTGCAATGGATTCATTCACAGGTGTGGGTACAAGATGTATTTATTTGAGGGGAGCAGTTGGATGAAAGCCTGAGCTATGACTACAGTAGAAGCTGAAGGTCTTGCTGGAGCTAGTGACTGCTCTCACCCCAAACACATGCTGAGGCTGGATGATGTTCTCAAGTTAGCCATGTGAAGATGCTTGGACATTAGGTTGCTTCCAGTGTCCTTCTCCATGACCCCAATCAACAATACTTCAATTTCTCTCTCAACTGTGCAGACCCTAATACGTCTTGACATGTTAAATGCCTGGCCTCCAAGTTATTTAGGCTGCAATTGCCCACTCTCTCGATGGGATTTGACCTGCTGCCTTGTTCAGGTCATCTAGGAGGTAAGCTTCAGCATCAGCACGTGCTACAGCGTGAGGCAGTGAGGGACTGAGCCAGCCAGAGCTGTGGGGGACTGTAGTGTGTGCCTGCGATGGCATGTGGTGGGAAGGTGGCTCTGTGACCATTTCAAAGGGAGTCGTACACACTAGCAATCTCATCATCGTTTTAATTAGTGGTAGCTAAGCAGGATCTAATGTTTGCAGTTTAGTAATTGGATCTCCCAGCAATTAAAGATGGTGTGTGCTCAAGTATTTGAACATGTCAGTGTTAACAGTCTGAAAACATAAAGGTTTGCTCTTCCTTCTGTCCAGTAGCACTGATCCAAAATGCATCAACCGTAATCTCTGGTACTGAGTTTTAACAGGAACTGTTCGTAATGTTTTCTGGAAAGACCTGTCACGTGTGTTCTTCTCTTGGCTTATTACAGTAACTGGCAAAACAGTGGTTCAGGAATACTCCCTATATCAGGAAGATATAGGCATTTTATTTAAAAATGCTCATTTCTAGAAGAATCAAGAAGCATCACAAGGATGTGAGCAGGCTCCACTTTGACCTGCCAGTCTAGAAAAGTGTGTGAATGTTGTGACATTGATCTAAACTGAAGCATTTCAGCAATGCTTTGAACAAGGAGAGGTTTTTTTTTTTTTAATATGAAGGGATGAGAAAGAGTTAAGGCTTTGTACTAATTTATTGGCTTTGGTCACTTTGTACAAAGTGTTAATGTCTTTTTTTTTTACTCCCCACTCTAAAGTCCTCTTGGACTCAGTACTGAAACCATCTTTTAAAGGCACAGCATGTTGTGGAACAGCTCAAAGCTGTCTGTTCATTCAAAAGCAAAGCAGCTGTTCCAGCTATGTGCTTTTAAGTTAATGCATAGGAAAATTTCATTTTAGCTGCTTCATCACTCCAGTGGTCCATGAACTTAGGCAGTTACTGCCCTGCATTTTGCTCTCTGTACCTGGTGATGTACCATGTTATACCGTGTGCCATTCCACCTCTAGAGTCCTGGTCTTGAACATCAGAGCTAATCTGGAAAAAATGTGCTTTCTGTATGAAGTGGTGGCCCCAGTTGTGACACTTGGATACTGATGTCTTCGATCTTCCAGTTGGTCTGTTAGTGTCTCCTTTGCTGTGAAAGTTTGAGAAGTGGCTGCAGCATGAGCTTATACTACCTGCAAATGAGAAACTGCGAAATACAAAATTATAGAAAAGGACAGCTGAACCTGTCATCCAGTGGAGGTTGCTGTCAGTGAAGAATGTCAAGGGATCAATGCAAAGAAGCTTCAGGATCAGGTCTGTTTTCCTCAATGACTTGAAAGGATATTTAAAATTGCTCCTAAAAGCACACAGGTGGATGGAAGGACTGGTGGAGTGGAGACCACTGTTGAAGCAGATGTAACCCAGACAGCATGACACCACTGTAAACAAAATACAACTTTTTAACTTCAGCCATCTAGCTGGTTGCCCACCTTGTGTGTGGAGTGCTGCAGGGCCGAGTCCCATGCCCTTTGTGGCTGTGTGCTGGGGAGAGGAGTCAGGTGGCTTGCTGGACTGTTTGCAGTGGGACTGCCATGATTTTGTAGGAGGGACTGGGAAAATTCAAAATTTTTTGCAGGAAAAAAGTCCTGAACAACTTAGGTGCTGGGAGGAGAATTCTTAAAGCCTTCAAATGAGACTGAGGATGAATGTTTTCGTTTCCTTTTTTGATGAGCAGGGAGAAAAGACCAGGTAGTTAAAAGACTATCTAAGCTAGTGAAGAAAGCCTCACCAGGAACGAGTGCTTGCGAAACTGTAGCAGACAAATTAGAAGGTGGTGGTTTTTTTCCTCTTTTCAGTGTCAGATTTAAGTAACCAGAGGGATGGACAGTCTTCCTCATACTGCTGTCAGATCCAGGTGGTCTATGCTAATGGAAAATAGCTGTGCTACTGAGGAGATGGGTGATGTGATACGCTGTGAGGCTCGGCTCAGACTAAACAATTGACTTGATTTTTCCAAAATCATCAGGAGAAGAACAGTTGAGCAGACTTGAATTTAGACATCTTGCAGTGATGTTATTTTCTAATGCTGAGCTGAGTCACCACTTAGTAACGTTTGTGTGCAGAGACAGAAGCTGATTGCCAGCTTACTCAGTCCAGCTAACTTCAGCTCTGCCGGTGCCTGGCAGTGGCTCACCCACTCTTTAGCTCTCGGAGTAGCTTTCTTGCCTGAGTTTCCAGCTGTTTGGTGCTGTATGGCAGTTCTGCCCTGTGGTGGCTGAGGGCAGGAAACCCTCGCTGGAAAGTGTTTCTCAGACAATGCCTGGGCTGACGTGACTTTTCTCTCAAGTCTGTTTTAATTTTGCACAGTTTGCAGTGTGAGATGTGCTCCTCAAAATAGGTCATCAGTTGATTAACTGGTATGTTGGTTCACAAAACCTCTTGGCTTAAGTCACATGGTGAGTCTGAATATTAAATAACAAGCAGTGGAAAGCCAGCTAAGTCAGACAAAGGACAAAAGAAAGCCTCTTTTTTGGCGAATTTAGTTACTTCAGAGGGACAAACAGCTGTGTAATCATGTGACCAGTTGAAGAAGCTTTTGGAAAATGAAAATCAGCAGCAGGTTTTCCATAATGGTCTGACACCAGCTCCTAACACTAAGGACACCTGGCATCAGACATCTCTTGTTTTCATGAACCAGTGCACTTACAAAATACTTGCTTCTAGACGCTCTTTCCTGAAACCAAAAGTCCAAGCAAGGGCAGATATGTAGCCACTTCAGGGCTGGCTGCTTTGCCTGTTCATCCTGCTTGGATGCTGCCTGTAGCTGTGAGAGGGGATATTTGTGTGTTTTTGATAGACGCTGGTGTTAACAGCTCAGTGACTGCATTATCTGCAAACCTTATGGCCTAGATAATGCTGGTAGTCAAGTAATGAAGCAGTGCATGAAAAACTAAGCTGCTCTAGGCCCCCATGAAAAGAAGCTTCAGCAAGGCACATTCCTGTGCTCCGTGGACAGGCTGGAAGGCATGCGTTCTCCCTGGACGCTCTCACCAGGCTGTCAGTTAGGAGGGAAGAAATGAAAAGCTGCTAAGTCTTCATTTCTTTAAAGTATGCAGGTTTTTCCACCATTGTGCTCCTATCCCCTTTGATTTTTACCATTTCTGCTGAAGTCTCCCAAAAGGAAGTGCTTTGTTGTGATAAGCTTGATACTTGCCTATGGTTTGTATAATTTAAAAATACCGTCGGCTATTTTGGGCAGTGATCCTGAAACTCTTCACTTTAATGACTACACAAAGTATTTTCTAAAGCCTTCAAGATCTTTTTGGAAACGTATGTGGAAAATACATTCTTAAAATCTCACTGTCTCTATAAAAGCAGCAGGCAGGATAGGTTCACTTACTTCTCAGTCTTGTGTGTAAACAGTTACGTGTGCATAACGTTACTGTCATACCTCATTCTACTGTTTTATCAGATTGGATCACAGCTTGCAAAAATCAAGACTTGAGTGTGTGGCAGATGTTAAGTGTGTGCTGGTGGAGTATTTATTGTGGGGAACCAATAGTTTTTGCACAAGTTGGCAAGCCTGCTTTTATCCTGTTTTGTTAACCTGTCTAACTCTTGTTAACCGTAGGTGCTCCCCAGGCTATTGTAATATGGGACTGTTTGATATGTCCGGGCCTGCCTGTACTTGGAAGAGTGGTTTGCTCAAACTAGGGCTGTCACATGTCTGCTAACTTCTGCTCTTTTCTGGGTGAATGTTAAAATTACTGTTCTTGCATTGGCAGGCACCTACAGCACTCAAATCGAACGAGGTGGTAGGAAAATGCCACTGGAAACATCTGTTCAGGGAAAGGAGAAGGTGTGTAGGACAGCTGCAAGACATTCACCTCTGCTTTCCCCTCCTGCCCAGGCGCTGTGCCCTCATGGGAATTGTTGCTGCTATTGCATTATAAATCAGCAGCTGAGAAGGATTGATACGTAATTTTCACACCGTGCCACTAGGTTGTTTTATTTGGTCACCCCCAGGAGAAGAAAGAACTGTTAGGGCTCATGAGGTGCTCAGGAGCAGGGTATGAGTGAGTGAGTGGCTGGCAGAAGAGTCACAGATCAGTCTCATTTGGAAGGGACCTACAAGGATCATTGAGTCTGTCTCTAATGTGAACGGCCTATATGGGGATCATACCCACAACTCTGACATCGTTCGGAAATAGGCTGGGGGGAGTCAGGGGTTGTTAAGCCAGCCTCTTCTAACAGAAAAAATTCCCACACAGGTTTCCACAGCTGCTGTTGTGAAACCAGTCAAGTCAGCCATCATCCAGGCAGTTCAAACCTTGGTGCAGTCTGTTTTCAAGTATATTAGGTTTTCAAATTTTGGCGTCTCGGACAAGTTGGCACTGTAGTCGGTGGGCTCCGACAGAGTGGCACTGAGCAAAGCAGGCGGCTGGTCTACGCTGTGGCGTCGTGCTGGGTTAGTGTGGGGGAGCTGGCTGATGGTGTTTGTGTAAAGCATAAATATTTGCCCAGTGTTTGTAACTGTTGTCAGACTGTGGTGTTCACCCATCGAGGAGATGTAAAGCCAGAGAAAGAGCCAGGCTGGCTGTGCTTTCTGCCTGACTTGTGGGAGCCTTTGGACTGAGAAGCACTTGAAGCCAGAACCTGCTGCAGGATGACAGACTCCTGCCGGAGCAGCCTGGCTTTCAGGTGCCGTTGTGCTGGGCTCTTGGAGAACCTGGGCTTGGGGTGATCATGAGACTTTGAAGGAGCTCTGTACATACAGACGTGGATTTTCAAGGCCTGCCTGCTGGCAGTGGTCACAGACCTTCATTGTTGTTAGGGTTGTCTCTGTCCTAAAAACTGCAGTCTCCTTCCTGCAGAACCCCATTTTTTGGAGGAGCTTTTAATGATAAGCTAAATCTGTAGAAGATTTTTGACGTTACTTTCTTTTTTCCTCAGTCTCTTTCTTATAAAGTGACAAAAATTTGTTGCTGGCTTGCAGTCGGTTTTGAGCCCTGGGCAGACCATTGCTGCAGTGAAAAGGCAGAAGTGAGATGGGCCATGCCTGCAGTAAAGGATGTGGCATCAGAGTATCTGTGTAGCTTAGCTGCACACTGACCAAAACTTAACAGAGAACTCTCTGTACGTGTGGGCTTCAAAGTCTTGTCACCCAAAGATAATATCTTTGAAACCTCTTGGGTCAGTAGGTTGTGGTCAGCATCTTACTCTTTGGGACAGAGACTGTTCTCATTTATTTTTGGATAACACTTACTTCATTGTGGCCTACTGTGGAATGTTAGAGGTACAGTTAAAAAAAGAAAAAAAAGAAACAAACTCATAAAAAAACCCCAAACCTCCAAATTTGGGACTGTGGCTGAATAATCTAACCAACTTTCTATGGTTTCCATGGCTATTCAGAGTGCTTAAAGAGGTTCATCTGGAAAAAGATGGAAACACTGGTATTTTTCACAAATATTTCCTATTTATAGGGTATGTGCTCCGTATTAGAAACTATCATTAAAGTCTAAGTAATGTGGAAAAGTACATAAATTACTTATATAGTCTATTTAAGCATTTGTTGCTTTAAGTAGCAGCTCCAGGGACCGAGGAGTAGAATAGCAGACGTTGCTGGATGTAGACGAGATTTTACTGGCAGAGCTCTCTAGCACCTGGTGTAGGAAAATGGTTTTCTCCTTACAAATGCCAAAGCTGCATACCTTTTTACTTCTGTACTGTAATTGTTAATGTTATGCTAAGGCCAGCAGTTCAAGTTCATCGTGGATGCTTTGGATTGGGCTGATACCAAATCCTTTCAGGTTGAAAGGACCTTTGGTCTTCCTTTTTTTTTTTTTTTGTTATAATTCTAAATTGGGTGAATTACACATTTGTGGTATGCATTTGTTTTGAAAGGTTATCCCATTTGTTTGCTGAAGCAGTAACTTTCCATAGCTTCCTTATCCTGGACTTGTGTTGATTCTGTAAAAGTTAATCTAATTTCCCTACCCAAAAAAAAATTGAATTGCCATTCAGCCACTACTGCCTTCTATTTTGAAAGTATACTTGCATGATGTGCTTTTGCATACAGTGTTTTTAATTTCCAGCTTCAGTGCCAGCATGAGCCCATTCTGTTTATTCCCCATATCTAGAGCTCTGTGTTTCGGGGAGGATTTCTGTTTTGCAGTAGCAGCAGTTTTAGTAGCTGCGTGCCTTGAGGCCCCATCTCCTCTGGCATGAGATCCAGCGGTGAAGTGAGAGGAGAGCAGTGTGGGAGCTGGGTTGGACTGTCCCCACTTTATGTCTTCTCCAGCTGAAGAGCTGCTGTTGAGCAAGGGAAAGGCCTGTCTGCAACCCCCTTCCTGGGGGCTGAAGGCAGGAAGCATGAGCTTGAGTCATGCAGAGGTAGTCATGGCAAGAAAATTATAAACTGGGAGTCTTTTCAGGGGACTTCTTCAAAATGATTTGAGGCTGTTTGAACAACCAGTCTGGTTGTGAGACTGTGGAGTTAGATACATGTGTCTGCAACACACGTGAAACCCCCTCCCCTTTATCAGACAAGTCACTGATGCTGGAAGAGAAAGTGTCCTGGGCAGAAAGCAGTGCATGGTGGTTGGGCACCTGAAGGCACATGCAACCAATGAAGTTTGCCCAGCTGACTCAAATGTGGCACTTGGGGATTTTCAATCCTCTGGGAAGCATCCACCTTGTGCAACTGATTGCTGAAAGCAGAAGGTCCTCTGAATGTTCCCATGGCCCCCCAAAAGCTGAGGAAGCACCAGTAAGAAGCAGCCTTGGTCTGCTTGAGCACCAGGCTCTGGCAGTGCCCCATACCCAGCCACAGGGAGCCCCTGGAAAATGGGAGTGTAGGGGGCTGAGGTTACTCTGGGTTGGCAGCAGTGAGACCTGGGAGGGCGGCTCCCTGCTCCTGGCTGCCTGCTGATGTCCCAAAATCCCTCCTGTGGTCATGGCCAGTGGGTTAAGCACAGGAACCATATGGAGCTGCTGCCTATTGCAAGGGAGGGCCTTCCGTGGACAGTGCTGCCTTACATATGTAAGTAAGGCTTACCTTTGTGTTTTGTATATGACTTTCCTAAAAGTAGAAGACAGGGAAGGTGAATCCAGGTTCTTTGAAAGTCAGTTGATGCCCGAAAGATAGGCTGGAAATAAATCCCCATAGACCGATGTCTATAGAGCAGGTATTTGTTTATTGCAGCGCTGGTGGTGAGGGGGATCTTTCCTCCTAACTCACCCACCCCTGTCAAGTGCTGTGGTACATTTATACAGTAAATTATGCCAAATGTTGCATATGTCATTACAGCATCATCACATACGCGCCGGAACTAATTTACATAACATGATCTCATGGTTATTAGATAATTCTTTGCACTGCGCATGCACTTCCCCAATTCGGGGGTCTTCGGGGGTCTTTGATGAAGGCTTCTAAAGTCTTCTTCACACTTGAACTTTTCAACTTTGTCTTCGAGGCATGCGCAGTTGTGATGGCCTTCAGTCTATCTGGTTTTAACCGGCCTAAAGTCTTGGTTTTGTGGATAATTGGCTTGGCTTGCCAGTTTCTCATTAGTACTACACTTCCTTATCTCTAAAACACACCTGATAAGTTTTTATCTCTTTTCTTTTTCTCTACTCTGCGTACAAGCAACTAGTTAACTATATACTAGCCATTACATTGTATAAGAAGTTATTCGTAGTAGATTATAGGGATATTAAAAGATATGATCCAGGTTATAAGCATCAGGTTATAGGTATAGAAATTATGATTTAGGTTATAAGCATCAGGTTATAGGTATGAGGTTATATTAATATTCTTCAAGTTATATTGATAAAAGTAATGATTTGGGTTATATTAATATTAGGGTTACATAGAGATCTTATATCTCAAGCTGTGTAAGCACCTTGTTGTTGTGACCTGAGTTACACAGACATCACAGTGATACTGTTGACAGCAAGGAAAAAATGACCGTCAATCTAGATCCCTTTCAGGATTTATTCAGTACCTTTTTCCTTGTTGAATAAAGTAATTGTGTGCTCTTTGCTATGTTTTGTGGATTTTATCTTGGTGGACCCTCAGTTGTGGGTAGAAAACTAAAATAAACAAGGAAATCTGTCCCTCATCCTTAGCAAATCTGGGAAAGCTAGAAAATGATGTGCTTAAAACTAGTGAGTTTTGATAAATGAGACAGTCTGCTTCCACTTAAATGTTGCTCAGCCAGGAGGAAAGGACTTGAGGAATTACAGAGTTTTGCAGGAAGTCTCCCAGCTTCCCTGTCTAACTTTTGCAATAGAAACCTTAAGGTGGGGGGGTTTGGTGGGATTTTGACTTTTGTTTTTTTTTTCTTACTTTCCAGCTGGCCTGCTGCTGCGGTACTGCTGCTTGTTCCTTGTGCTGCAAATGCTGCCCCAAGATAAAACAGTCAACCAGCACCCGCTTCATGTACGCGCTTTACTTCATCCTGGTGACCATCATCTGCTGTGTCATGATGTCTACAACAGTAGCTAACGAAATGAAAACTCATGTAAGTAACAGAGATATGGTCACTCCTGCCCCTGGAAGAAAATGGGGCTCCTTCCACGGCTCTTTGTGTATAAGGGTGCTCCCTCAGGAGAGGCAGTCAAGTTCACCCATCCACTTCCAAACCCAGATGGGATGATTTTCCGCACTCAGTCTCTTGATTTTTCAGCCTCTTCCTGTCACCCATTGAGTATGTTTCACAACAGGAAGAGCCCAGGCCTAGCATCCTTCCTCTTTGGTGCAGAAATCCGCTGCAGTGAACGCACCCCAGGTTTGCTGTGCAGGCAGTGTCACAGGAGGGAGAAGTATTAGGGAGCTTGTTTTAGTAGAACAAATCAGTTCAGAATAACCTTGATCTTTGTCTCTGGCAGCTTGTTTAGTAGAAGATGCAGCAAATTAGAAAATAACTCTTCAGGTGTTGCAATTTTAATTCTGCCTTCCTGGTGTGACAGACTACTGCAAAGCACAATACTGCAGAGCCTTTACAAGGGGTTTTCTTCAGTGTGTGTTGAGTCATTGTGTTCACATGGCCTTTAACCACAGCAAATACTGTTCATCTCTAATTGTCTTTTTAATTAAACAGCTTTAAAAGGATGAAAGCAACTGTGGCTAAAGCTAGACTTTAAAACTCAAGTTTCTTTCAGAGTCTTAATATAACTTTCTTAAGCTAAATGCTCACCAGCCTGCTTGTGCTCACACACTGGTCCTGTTGTACCACATACTTGGTTTGGTTTCATAAGCCACCCAAGTAGCACAAATCCCCCATCTCACCCACCACAAACTATAAAAATAAAACTCTGCTTTTAAGTAGAAGGAACAAGGGCTGCATTGCTTAATTCTTAAAAATGAAGGTTCTGCACCACATGCATCATTGGGCCTGCTTTGGGGTTGTGTATGTGCTTGTCCTGGAGGTTCAGAAGGCTTCCCTCACTGCAGGCATCTAGTTGTTTTGTGCTTTTCTCCTGAGAGAGTGCTTTGGTTGCACAGTGAGGGCTCTTCCCTAGTTGAACCAGTTGCTGAGCAAGCTGATGCGCTGGTTTCATTCTCCACTTTCAGTTGTCTTTGAAACACGCCTCCAGAGTATCCCAGATGCAGAAGCTGGTGGCAGCACCCCCTTCCTGCAACACAGATGAACCAGCAGGTTTATAGCAGGCTAATTTGAGGGCTTCTGTACTCTGCTGCCTGTGACCTTTCTTTCTTCCTGTGATACCTTCATTGTATGTTATGTCCTAATTTTCTTTCATTTAATAGCACTTTGCATGTATTCTCCTAGTGCCACCTCTTTACCCCGGGGCACCAGAAGTTGATGACCACCCTGTAAGAGCACCCAGTTACAGACACGATGCTTGCCTGTGAGCTGTGGCTTAAACACTGTTCAACATGTGCGTGCTGAAGTTGCTTGCCAGGAATTACTTTGACTTACTAGATGCTTAGCTTGGCAATAAAGTGAATAACTCAAGGAACTTAAGTGTGTGGGAGACAAATTATGTGCTTATATCCAAATTTCATAAAGTTATTTTCCATCAGTATTGTGGTTTTAATGCAGCTTGTATCCCTAACAAAAAATACTCACTCTTTATCCAACAGAAAAGTGATTCAAGAAGCCTTCAACAACATGCTTTTCAGTATTGCCAAATTTCTTTTCCAATTCATAGTCTTGAAAGCTCAGTGTGGGAAGAAATGGCACAAAGAGTAGCTGTTAGTTTGAAGTGGAAAGATAATCACTCTCTTAGTTTAGAGCATTTGATGTCTTTGAATGGTAAATGGACCATCTGAAAGTAGTCTTTCTTTATCTGCTCTCTAATTTAATAATTATGTTCAAAGACCCCTGAAGTTAATTCAGCACAGTTGTAATAGAGTGCACCTTGAAAATATTTATTCAGACTAACTAGTCTCAGCTTCCCAATGATGAACTGTGTTTTGAAAGTGCTGTGTACTTACTGATTCCTTTGCTTTTGGCTGGGTCGTGGACACTCCTAGCTCCTGAAGCCAGACTGTAAGCAAATACTTTGCATGATATTTTTGGGACCTCACCCTCCCTTTTTTTGAGAGAAGACCGACTTTGATTATTTTTAATATTTTTTTTTTAAATTTTTGTATTTAGGTAAAGAATTTCAAATTGCAATGCAGTCCTTTTTAGAGCTGTAATCTTGGCAAGGAACCGTGTGTCTCCTTTACTAGTGTAGAGCTCAAATACTCATGCTGATCTTACATGAAAGGAATCTCTCTTTTGTCAGTGAAAGATGTTTTTTTTCTCTTTGGTTGTTTTGCTATAAGTTCCCAAGTGTGCAGTAGTAGATCTCTGGGGAAAGAAGCAAGAGGCAGTGGAGGAACAGGGACGACATTGATGGTTTTATCCAGGAAAATATTTTGGATAGTAGGATGTAAAGTAGATTTTGCAAGAGCAATGTTGCATATCAAGGCAAAAGATTCATCAGTCAAGACATGTGAGCCTGGTGACAGGGACAGAAATACAGAAAAGACCATCATGGAGTTATACAAAATGGTTTAGAGACTTGACTCCGTTCCAAAATGAAGCAAAGCAGGGCCCAACTTGAACTGCCTTGATCCATATATGATTTCTTTTTCCTGTTACGCTGTTTTTTTAAAAAACAGATACAGCTTTACTCACATGTGTTCTTTTGAAGCAAAACCTTGTATTTCACTGGCTTCAAAGGATAATTGAGAGAAGAAAAGGGAAAGAAAAAAAGGTCTCTCAAAACAATGTTTTGATTTTTTAAATTAAATTTTTAATGTTAAAACTCTTTCAAATCTAGTGGTTTCAGTCTGAAAATATCCATGTCCTACTTAATTAATGAAAAGAAAAGTAAGAAAGATATTTTCAGGAAAGCAAATACCGGTGAAACTCAGTTCAGTTGTGTGAAAGCATTTCAGTACAAGGTGGTCACAGGTTCTGGCAAAACATCCTTTCAGGCTTATTTCCCCAGCTAGGTTTATATCTTGGCCCTTACCTGCCTTAAACCCCCTTTATTATATGTTAAACCCCAAATATGCTACCAAAAATAAGGATTCTGCATGCAGATGCGCACTGCATATTTCTGATAAAAATTTAGCCATAGATTCATGATGACATGTGTTCTGGTCTGACTGTTTCTTGGTTTTTTATTTCATTTCTCAGCTGCCCGGGACAGATGATTTTACCCAAGGTGTTTGCCCTTGCTTTCCCACCTACACAGATTTTCTTCCATGCTTCCTGTTGCCGTAACTAAGTTTGCCTGCTGTTTTCTCCCTCCTTGGATGAGGCCATCCAGATGCAAGCAGAGTCCTTCAGGCCTGTTTCTACTCACTTCTCCCTTGATGTGCCCCTCTGGTGCTCTTTGCCGTGCTCCTACCCTCCCACGTTTGGGTGCTGACAGCCCCCACACAGGGGTGGCCAGGCCCCATCCCGGCCCCTGCACTGGCTTCTTGCACTGAGGTGCTTCCATGTGCCTGCAGCTTGCAGTGAGAGGAGAGCAAGCTCAGGGCACCCTGTTTCCACAGATGCTGTTGATCGTCTCTGAGGGCTTCAGAGCGTGCTGGAAAATTGCCAGCTTTGCTGTGATAACATCATTGCTTGCGCAGCAGCTGAGGTGTTTGTGTTACTGGAGCGGATACTGAGTTTCTGCAACAAGAATGCTTTGTCCTCTGCTCAGGCCAAAGAATTTAGCTTCTGCTGTTTTTAAAGGTATAAAAGTAGCTAGTTCACGGTATCTTGGCAAATGACTAATCTGTGACTTCACAGCTGTCAGAAATATCCAGCAAATGGAAAGCACGGTAAAGCATGTAGGGTAGGGTGGGCAGCCTTCTCAGCAGCTGAATGTGTTTCCGAGATACAGATTGAAAAAAAATTAGTCTTTCTCTGTCTCTCAGTGAAGTCACATAAGCCTTAATAAATTGTTCCCAGCAGTAGACCATACTTTCACAAAAACATGCCCTTCTTATTACATCAGTCCTATTGTCCCCAGCATTGTGCTTGTGTTTATTATCTGTTGGGGTCTCCGAGAGTTTGGTTTTTATTCTTGTTTTGTTCCTTCAGGACCATGGGTCTCCTAAAAGGGCATTCAGTCCCACAGGACTGTTCCTGTGGCCATCACTTTTTACTACATAGTGTGGTGAATACTACATGGTGGCTGAGCTCTTTGTTGCTCTTGTAGGGCAAACTGAGCTATTGTTCTTGTGAATCCATATATTTTCTCTCTATTTTCTGTGATGAAGTTAATACTTGCAGGAGGAAAGAATGTACAGGTTCAAAAATCCCTCCAATATCTCCGTAGAAACCTGTGCAGTTAAAGAAGGTGTCTATTTATGGTTCTCAGAGATCTGTTTTTAATTAGCTAGTCAGTTAATCAAGTTCTGTGGTATTTTTGCTTTGTTGTGTTTTGTTCTGAAAGTCTTGCAAGTAAAGTGAACAGATCTTGTAAAACCCTGTCTTCTTGGTGAGTACTTTTATAGATATCAAACAAATAAGTGATTTTCCAAGAAGGGTTTTAATTCAGTATATGCCATTTTCTAACCTCTCCTGACTGATGGTTATTATAAGCAAAGAAAAGGAAGGCATTCACCGATAGCCAGTTGCTTTCTCTGGCATTGCTGTGGCCCCTTGGCCTGCCCTGGCATCACTGTGGCGTTGAGGGTTCTCATAATTATTTCGGTCAATCCGTTTGCTCATTTTGAATGCTGGCATGTTTGCCCAGTCTGACATTTCATTGCGTTCCAAGACCTGGGAAAAGTGTTGCTGATGCTCCGGACAATTTCTCAGGAGCTTTCCAAAAACTCTTGGATGTGAGTTAGCCACAGCTACTTGTTTAATGTCAAGCTTCTTTATGCAGTGGCTGCTCATCCCTGAGTTGCTGCTGAAAGAGCTACTCAGAGTGGCCCAGCTTGAATCCATTCTTGTAACACTACACAGCTGTGCTGAGACCAGTTTTTATCTCCTCAGCTGGTTCTAGGCCACTAAGGATCAGCTCCATATTGTGGTTAGGTTTGCCTCCCTTAGCTCAGCATCTCAGTGTTGCTGTGAGCTGCTAATATAGCTTCTCTTTTTGGGAAGGTGCTGCGAGGGTTGTTGAGCTCAGGTTTGGATTCCTGGAACACAGATTGAAGTTACACAACCTGCTGAGAGAGTCAGGCTTTCAGAGCCTGGTGGCTGGAAGCTGGCAGTTTACTTGTTTATCCCTTGTTTCCTGCATCTCAGAGGGCTTTCTACCCATCTGGGAATGCTGCCTGATGGCTAGCACCCAGGCCCTGTTGTTCTTTCATGGTTATGGCTTTGTGTACTGACCTGCTTGCTGAATGAAGGGGTTTCCTTTGCCATAACTGTTGGTTTGTGCATGTTGTGTCCTGCTACATGTTGTGTTCTCTATCCTTCAGTCACCTGTATGGGCAGCAGCAGTCAGCTCCAGAGGGTTTAATAATGTTGTTCACCTGGTCTTACCAGTCTCAGCTGAAGACTGGGAGCATACAGAGGCCCTTTTTTTCTTTGAAATTGACAGTGGTTTTGTAATTAAATTCCTGTGTTTCTATGGAGTGGAATGGTTCTCTGGCTGTGAGGGGCGGATGTCTGCACAGAGATGCCTCACAGCAGCAGGTCCTGGCCACACAGACCTGCGTTTCTGAGCACCCAGCATCATGTTCATGTGGTGAAACAGAAGCCAAAATGTGCAGCTGTTTGCTTTCCCCTTTGCAGGGAAAGGCCTCAAAGACAAATATTTAATGAGTTAAGAGAGGCAGGAATATTCCACCTTTCTTTTAATTTAAAACAAAATCAGGTCAACTGGCACAACTCCCTTTTAGAAGCTGTGATGGAGAGGAGGGTGGTTGCTGCCCCTGTGACACTTGGGTGTGCTTCAGTTTGCATTTCCAGCCAGGGCAGCACAAGCCCCTGGTATGTCTCATGTAAGCTGAATTGCTGAAGCAATCAGAGTCTTTTGCTGTACAGCATGGGAAGAAGAGAGAAGGTCCCCAGGGTGAGGGAATAAGCAGTAATGGGCAGGAATGGCCCGAGCCAGCAGAGATGAAGGAAGGTGGACTTGTACCCCAAGGGATCTGTAAGGAGTTGAGTGAAGGCTCTGGAAGACTTCAGTCCCTTATGTTTCAGATTTTGTTATATCCCCTGAACCCTGAAATCCAGGCTGAAGGGGTGTCAAAAGTGAAAGGTATTAAATGAAGCCAGTAAAAAGTCGGGGTGCACAGGCATAGACATGCTTGGTTATGTGTGCTTCATGTCCTTTCTAACAGCTTATATATAATGTGTTCTGCTTTTCAGATTCCCTTCTACAAGCAGATGTGCAAGGGTATTCAGGCGGGTGAGATGTGTGAGAAATTGGTGGGATACTCTGCAGTGTACAAAGTCTGTTTTGGAATGGCCTGTTTCTTCTTTTTATTCTTCTTGTTCACCATCAAAATTAACAGCAGCAAAAGCTGCCGAGCATACATTCATAATGGGTGAGTTTTTTGTTTGATTGCTTAATTTTCACATCTCTTTACAAGTTTGTGCCATGAACTTTTCTACTTGGGTGTAGTACTAGGCAGAAAAAAAACCCAAAAAACCCCCTTTACTTTGCTCTTATTGTCAGAAATAATGCAGTCAAGTGAAAACTAGCGAAAGTGGTAATGAGTCATAAAAAGGATGGGTTTTTTTTCTCGTTAGGCTTTAAATAGAGATTTCTCGTGGTACTAGAGTGAAAACCTCTAATTCCTATAACAACCAGATGGTTTTTTTTGTTTTTTTCCTCTCATCCAGATTCTGGCTTATTAAACTTATAGTTCTGGCAGCAATGTGCTCAGGAGCCTTCTTCATTCCTGATCAGGACACTTTCCTCAATGGTATGTCCTCTTGTTTTCTTACGCTGCTTCGTTCTGTACTATCTTGTGAGTGCTTATAAATCCCAAAGGTCCGATCGACGTGAATATTGCCTTGTTTCTTCAAGAAAAGCCTTTACAGGCCAGGTGCAAAAAGAGTATTTAGGACTGTTTAGGGGGAACACGGTGTGCACAAACTACGTGTTCTTCATGTGAATGTGCAGGAAAACAGCATGCCTTTTTCTGACCAAGAGCAGGCCAGAGGGGTAGGTAACAATACCACTGCAGGAAATCTTTAAGAATTCTTGCAAATTCTTTAAGAAATAGGAGACTGTAATGGTGCAGAAGGAATTGTTTACTCAAGAACACGGAGCTGCATATTGGTTTGGCTTGTGCAGGTAGCTCTGGCATAATGCAGCAGCAGACTGCACAGTGGAGAGGTGCCAGTGCTCCAGGAGGCACAGTAACCTGCTGGGCACTGATGCTGGCTGCCTGGAAACCTGCAATGCCCCAAAACAATTTGGGATGTTGTTAATTTTCAGACTGGTGGCATACATACAGTAAGGTAAAATTAGAGCTCTTGGGCCCTGGTGTGAGTGCTCTGCTGAAGATGCTGTGACAGAAGCGTTTCCAGTGTTGGAAGGCATGCTGGCACTGCACAGGCACGCTGGTACTAACCCAGTACTGAAGTGCCAGCTGGAAGGGGATTGCATCACAGGAGTCTTGTGGGCTAGGAGCAAAAACCCTGGTGATACCACTGTGAGTTTGTTGTCTTGCAGTACGTACATCCTACAGGTACTTGTAAGCCCTTAAGCTGTTGGGTCTGGACTGGTGAAAAGGGATGGGATCAGTAAAGCAAAGGAGCAGGTGTGTGTGCTGCCTGCTTCCACTAAGACTTGCTTGGTTACCTTGTTCTCAGCATCCATCTGCTCTAGCCAGGATGTCTGGAAGGGCAGGAGGAAGGAGTAACATGGGAAAGAGAATACAATGGGCAGACAGACTGTGAGCACAGTACTCTGGGAAACTGAAGTAGAAACCACTGCAAGTAAACCACTGACAGATATAAATCAGCTTCTTTGTCTTGCTGCCTGTTGGGTCCTGGCTCAGTTTGATGCCCCTCTTCCATCTGCTCTGTGAAGCTTTGGGATGGCTGTTAGGTGTTAGTCCTTAGGACCCATTCACTCTTTGGATTAGTTGTAGCAGTACAATGCCTTGTACCCGTGAGCAGGTGAGACTGCCTGTTGTCTTTGCAAGTGACCCCTTTCATGGCGAAATGTCTTCAGGAACCGATGTGTTTGCAGAAAAGAAGAAACAGTTTTTGTGGTGATTCTCAACAGCAGTCTAATGTAGTCTGGAGATACAGCATAATAAGCTTTCTTCCCCAAATTACCTCTTGACTTTTCACTCTTAAAGCAGTATTCTGCAACTCCAGCTAAAATGACCTCTAGTCTGCGCCTGAATTTGAGATTTACAGATGGTTTAGGTATAGCATTTTTGTGGGGTTTTCTTCCCTCTCCTTCTTTCAAGAAACTTACACTGTCTTTTGGTTGGTTGGTTGGTTTGGGGTTTTTTTTAAGAGGGAGTGGATCGTTCTCCCAACTGCTTTTTTTTTTTTCTTAAAAAATACTATCTCTTGCCTCGTTTCCCAAGCAGTTTGTTAATTGTGGAGGAGAAGTACTGTGTGCAAGCAGTTGGTTTCTGTGGGGTGTAGTGTTAAATCCACACTGGCCGTGCTAACCTTGCCTGTGATTGATCCGTAAACATCCTGCAGTATACTGTTGCAGAGGGAGATCGTGAGAGTCTGTCTGTTTAATTATTCACTCCATTGGTGGTCTGACTTTTCCTACTCTTCCTCTCCCAAATACACATGCCACTTTTGTGCCCTGCCTATTTTTTATGTACTTTTTTACAGGATAATTTCATCTGTTTTTTTGTTTTGTATGTTTGAAGAACAGAATGCTTGTCAAGTGTATACAATGTTTAGCAAACCAGACAATGACATTTTTCCTTGTTTCAAATAACAAGCTTATGATAGAGTAAGAAAAAAAAATAAAGTAATCTCTACATCAACTGCTAGTGGGAACGAGCCCTGACTGTTCTGTTGTTCCACTTAACTTACACATGCTTTTTTTCGAAAGGAAAGCACAATGGAAGGATATGGCTGAATTTTGCTGATGCACTTCCTTGGTCTTTTCTTCACTGAAATCAGCCACACACATGGAGTAATTTGTAGGCTGCGTACTGCAGAGCAGCACAAGCTGTATATACAGCTAAAAATTAAAATAAGTATCTGTATTTCCTCAGACACTTCCGATGTTGCATGTAAGAAATCTGTTGTCCAAAGTATCCAAGCAGCTACCCAAATACGGTATATGTAGGTCAACAGTTAAGTAGCCAAATAACCTGTCTTAAAACCAGTCAGTGAATACCAAGTGTTCTTGGGAGTGGCTCGGAACAGCATTTATGAATAGATAAACCCCACCTTTGTTTTTCTGTAGTACTGGAATCTGGAGAAGAAGAAATTGCCCTTTTTAGTAATGATTGGATTCCAGTACCTTGCAATTTCAGGGTTAGGTTCCTGTGGAATGCCTTCACACCACCTCCCTCCTGCCAGTCATAAATAAAGGTTTCAGTATTTTCTGTCTGAATGTAGTAACTCATAGTCTCCACAAAAATTTTCTAGGTTACAGAAACTCAGTAGCTGTCCTAACATGATTATGTTGAAAGTGTAGCAGGTTGCAAGCTGAATTCATCAGGGAGCTAATACTGAATTAACTGAGCTGACCTTTTCTCTGAAATCTCTCATCTCCTGCTACATTTGTGGGCTTGAGATATTCAAACCGCATTAACAGCTTCACTGCATAGACAATAAATCCATTTTATCTCAAGGGAAAGGCAACTGCAGTTTGACCTATTTTCTGCCTCTCTGCCTTGCAGCCTGGCGCTACGTAGGAGCAACAGGAGGGTTCCTTTTCATTGCCATTCAGCTCATCTTGCTGGTTGAGTTCGCACACAAGTGGAATAAAAATTGGTATGTGTTGGGCAAGCAGTTATTTGCTTAAAATTCTGGTGGACTTCTGACCAATACTTCTCTTGTAACAAAGAATGTAAAAGTATCATGGATGTAATTTTTGAAAGAAGACACTTGAATGTCAATATTCAGAGCTGTTCATATTTGCTTCATCTTCTTTCTCATTCCCCAGCATGTTGGGGAAATGTTTCCTCATTGCTCACTTCTACTCTGCTGCTTTATTCTTAACCTGAACTGCTTGGCTTCCATTAAGTAGTAGTGTCTTGGGATGCAAAAATTTCTTACTTAAGGTTATTTTATATTTTATGTGAAAATACATCTGCTAAGTAGAATGGTGCAAGAGAATAAAACTGGATTTGGAAAATGTAATAGTGAAACTGTGTGCAATGTTGTGAACTGATAAATCCTGATTTTTCTATGCCAGCATAATGCACATCAGTTTTTTTTTCTCAACATGAGAACTGCTAAATTTGTGTTCAGCTTCTTTCCTGTCATCTAAATATGCAAGATTCCATTATCAACCTGAATATACACCATTTGGGCATTGACTTCATTTTTGGTTCAAGTATATGTTCTATTACTTTCCTAGCCTTTCACCTCTCATCAATTTAAAATATTTAAATTGTCTTCCCACATGTATTCTCTTGCCTCTACCTCCTCCCTTTCTGTCTCAAATTTCTTTCTCTACAAACTCTTGCAGTCCTCTCTTGTTCTAATTAAAATACCACCTGCTAAGGAAGAGTTTTAGCAAACCTTCAACTTTGTTCAATTCCTTTTACAGGGAGGAAGAGGTGAGAACTCCTTATACCGCAGATATTTTTAGTGCTAATTACTGTAGCTCCTTTTTTGTGGATGAAAGGCTTCCAACACCGGCATTTTACTTTAGCTCTCTTTACATTAGATATTCTTTTAAAATAAGTCCTGTTTCCACAAAACAACAGAAAAACAAAAAAAAAAACACCCTCTGAAAAGACTTTCTATCCACCACATAGTCCCCTGTGTCAAAACAGTTGTTTTAGTTGCTTCTTTTAAACCCTGGTGGTCTTTGCAAGAGACCTTTGGAAGGTAAAGAAGGGAAAACAAGATGGACCACACTTTAGTTAGCTTATGTTTTGCTTAGACCCAAATGGAGAGGAGGTTCTTTGAGTGAAAGAGTAGTAAAACTATCAGGGTAGTACAAGGAGCAGAAGGGAGGCCATGCCAAACAATACACCTCTGGTCTCATTGTGTGGAGAGCACCACTCGCTAGTCCAGCCCGGGACGCCTGGAGTTGCTGCTGACGAAACACCTGAAGTATTGAGCTGAGATACGCTGATGGGCTGATCCCAGAGAACTTCTGCGAGTTCTGGGAGTTAGCACTGGGCTATAATTACAGAAAGAGCTGATCGTTACAGTATAGAAGATAAACACTGATGCTAAGGAATGTTTCCCTCTGTTTCATGGTTAGGAACCTTGCAAGAGTCTGTGTTGGTGTAGTGACACACGCATGCTTCGGGAAAGTAAACACTGTCTTTTGTGTTTGAGGATATAAACTATTCAGCTGTTGGAATTTTATGTTCTGGGCAAGGGAAGACGAAGATAAGATTCTTGTCTCTTTCTCCCCAGGACTGCAGGTGCAAACCACAAGCAGGTGTGGAATGGTTTGCTTGCCTTGGTCACTCTCATCCTGTACTCCATTGCTGTGGCAGCTCTGGTCCTCATGGCTCTTTTCTACACGCGCTCAGAGGGCTGCATGTACAACAAGGTCCTGATCGGACTGAATGGTGGCCTGTGCCTCTTTGTGTCCCTGGTGGCCATATCGCCCTGTGTCCAGAATCGTGAGTCCACTGACCTTTCTCCTCCTGCATTCCTGGTGCTGCCACAGTTTTGTTCCTGGAGGCATAAGCCATGTCTGGGCAGAAAGTCTAATGATAGTTCAGAACTGGTGCTGATCTTGACTCTTTATCTACATTGTGAGTTGCTGTGGCTCACTGCCAGCTTGACTGCTAAAACTACAGAGGTGTGAGACATTTTGGGTGTGCCATCAGGCACATAGTGTAGAGAATGCTCACCTGCTGATGGCTGGCAGTGTGTTGTGAAATTTGTCTAAGTCTGGCAGTGGTAGCTGTCAAACTCACTCACCACTGTTTAACCATTTACTTTTGACTTTTTGGGATTTATCATTTGTAAAGTTTGGGCCTGGAGGAGTTACCAGCAGTATTTCATACTTTGTGTGCTGTTACTGTCTTGCATACATTGGGCCTGAAAATACTAGAGTGACTCCAACAGAGATTTTACAGGCAAATAAAATTATTGTGGCAGCTTGTCAGTAGCTTTTGAAAAGCTGCTGTATTTGGCAAAAGAACAGCATGGAGGTGATTCTTTACTTACATGGCAATTGAATACTTCTCTAAAACAACCCACAGAACTAAAGGATAGCCTTTTTTCTCTTTACTGGACAGTGGAACGGTATCTAAACTGCCTCAAACATTTACTAACTGCCGTAAGTAAAAAAAAAAGATACTGGTGTGCTGTTCTTTAAAGGATATAAATTTCTTTTTCAGTTTGCTAAAGTGTCTACAAAAATAACTATTTTTCCTCTTTCTTGTAAAGGCCAGCCCCATTCTGGTTTGCTGCAGTCAGGAGTTATCAGCTGCTATGTCATGTACCTCACTTTCTCAGCACTATCCAGCAAACCACCAGAAACTAGTAAGTTACCTAATGCTTTATGTAAATTCTTTTAGACATGCCATGTATTAAAAGCAAGAGTTTAGCAAACCTGGATTAACAGACCCAGGGATATAGAAGTGCTGGGTTTGGTCTTCACAGAAGAAATTGCAAATAGTACAAATAAAACTGTGCAGCCAAGAGACTGTGCAATTGGCAGTCCCCATGTGTGTTAAATGCTTTCGTCTAGGGCTGTTTAGCTTACCTTGGGTGATTTGCATCTGTTGCACCACATCCTATTTCCCAAGAACAAATTTCCCAAAGTCTTGTAGTCTGTCCCTCCTATGGCAAGTACGTGTTCTCATAAAATAGGATATGACTAAATACCTAATGTGTTAGGTCATGTGATAGGAAAGGATTGGAACAAATGGCTTGTGATTCCTCTGGAAGAAGCTGGGTGATCAGCTCCATCCAACAGTTTACAAGGTCCAGTTAGTAGGTGCTGGCCATCAAAGTGGAGGTAGGCCTGGGCTCCTCATGAAGCAAAAGCTTGAGCACCACTTTATTTAGTTTTGAGAAGAAATACTCCGAGAAAGGACTTGGAGTTACGTCTCGGAATTACGTTGCAGTTGAGATTATGCTGTTCTTCAGCAGAGTTCTTGAACTCCACTTGCCTTTCAGCGACTGGCATTGTAAGTAAGGAGTATGGAACTCGCTAGAGTTTTAAGTTCTTTACACTACAAAAACAGAGCAAGACTTCACAGCACAATTCAAACTTTCCTTTACCCAAAGAAATATCAGATTCATATGTTTGGGCTGGAAGCATTCTTTTAACTTAGAGAACATCTTTCTGGTTTGAGTTAGTACTAAACCACTTTTTTTTATTATTGCTCAACTTTTACTGTTCAATAGCTAAGGAAAATAAGTCCAATGGCAGGAAGGAAAAGTTTACACAGACACCGCTCAAGAAGAAAGGGGAGAGATGGTGGAAAAAATCTGTCACACTTGTGTAGGAACAGACACACACACAAGAGTATTCTAGAGTTAGGAAGTAAACCAGACAGTATTTAGGTGTAAAATTTACTTGTGGAACTTCAGCAGCATTTTGAATTATTATAGAGTTGAATTTAGAAGGCATCTGAGTTACTCAGAAGTCTTGACACAGCTTAAAATGAAAAAGAAGGGGAAGAAAGTGGTACATGGAATTAAATAATTTGCCTTGTGTTGCTTTGTGCTTGTCACAGACGAAGTCTTCAGCAGTTATGGGAATGTTCTGATTCTTCTTGTGTGTATTCCAAGTGTGGTTATTGCATTTGTTAGAGTATGCATTAAGCACACTCTTAGATCTCCTTGTTTTCCCATGCCTGAGAATTTTCATGGTTGTCATCTGCTCTCAGGGATGCTCCTTCCTCCCCTGTCTGTGTGATAAGGACTCCACCTTTGCCTGTCGTCTTTCACAGTGGCATGTGCCAGAGAATGTGTGAGGTGCTGGCATCTATGGTGTCTCAGACCTTTTCACTCAGGTTTGCCATGAACTTACCTAATGTTGACTCATTTGTCAAGGAGGGATTTCCAAATTGGACATCTTGCATACAAAGCCTGAAGAAAATGCAAGTTACAAGTACTTGCAACACCCTAAAAGAGTTGCATATGTCTTTAGAAGGAATGGGCAACCAAAAAGTGATGTCTCGTGAATCTGTGCTAATTACAGCCTGCCTTAGCTTTTTGGTGCCAGAGTTGGCTAAAACACCTGCCAAACAGTGCACCTGCCTGTCTGCAGATGTGTTCTTAATGGACACAGGTGGGGGAATCTGCACATCTCTGGCCAGGGTGTTCCATAAAGGCTGGACGCCCTTTATTTTGCTCTCACCTCAGTGCTGTCCCTGCTGTGTGCTGATACAGCTGTTTGTGCAGGCCGTACAAAGTCCTCTCCCACTGGGTCAGGGGACTGACTTTGAGTTTATTTTTAACCTGGATGTAGTCTTTGCTGCGTTCTTCCCTCTGCCCCTACAAACAGTTCTGCCTCAGTAGGGATGCACTGTGGTTGCTGGAAGGAAAAAGGAGATGCCTTAAGTAGCATTGACTCAAAAAGCTCTTTGATTTGATATAAGGTGCAGCTGTTACCTATTGCTTTGGGGTGATGCTGCAGGCTACTCTATGCCTTGCCTTGACTCCAAGGAGGTAATAAAAAGCCAGATGCAGCTTGGAACATCAAGGACTGAATTGGTTTCATTTCAGGGACCTAGAAGTGGGATTTGCTTACACGCCAAGATAAAAACTTGCCTGTAACTGGTGCATCTTTTTTTCCTTGGTCTTCTGTGTGTCAGTCTGAGAACAGGGCAACTACTGACCGCCTTTTTTAACTGTGTATGGATTTCATAGTTGTCCTCAAGGAACCCTTGCTGTGAAAGTAATTTCTGGTCTGAGGTCTGTACTTTCTTGGTCTTATATGGTTTTGTAGCCTTGGGTGAAGTGTTGGCAAACTTCCAACTTCTTATTTCATAGTTCAAACAGATTTTTTTTTTCCTTGTTTGTCTGTTGTTGTCAAACAGGAAATTTTAGCACCCTACTAAGTTGTATTTTTGTTTTGCCTGAAACACAGAGTCTGCCAGGTCAGATTTACCCATTTTTTCCCTGTGATCTTTCTATAAGATAGACAGAAACAACTGAAATTTACCTGCCTACTCTTGCATAATAAAAATATTTCAATGAAAGCCTTCAGTCTGAAGATTACTTTAGAATGCAAAATGAGCTCTGCAAACTGTTCCTTTTGTTTGTTCTGTTTTGTGAAGTCCTGGATGAAAATAACCGGAATATCACCATCTGTGTACCTGAATTCAGTCAAGGCCTGCACAGAGATGAAAACCTGGTTACTGGCTTGGGTACTACGATTCTGTTTGGCTGCATTTTATATTCTTGGTAAGTCTGGGAGTTTGCAGTTAGCTTTCTGTAAATGCAGTGTTGTGGTCCAGACAGTGAAGGCTTATAGCAGGCCTCATGCAAAGTCACAAAGAAATGTGAAATAGAGCTGAGCTGGAAGCTTTGTATTGTCCTCAGCTTCAGAATTTTAGAAGTTTTAGCTAAAAATGTTCAAGAAGCTAATAGAACATTTGAAACAAATATATCTCACTACAATCAAATAGAGCAATTTAGATCTAGGGGCTGAGGGAAAAAAATTCCACCTGTCCATGATCCCAAATAATCTCAGAGTTAAGCTCTAAAACTCCATACAGTTACATTCACCTGAAAAATCTATCTGAAATTTTTGTAGCTTCCTGGCAGAGGCTATGACTGCCTTGAGAGTCTTTAAAACAAACAAACTCTGTGGGAGGGTTTAGGGCTTCCTTTGAACAGATGATGAGCACAGTATTGCCATCAGGATTTGCCATTGATCTTCTTTAAGAAAAACCCTTCTTGTGCCCATGATGCTCACCTTTGATGCTCACCTTGTATTATTGCAGCTCAGTTCAGTAAATGAAGTCATGCTCTGGGACAGGGAGTTGCTGGTGGTTGAAAGCTGGTGTGTCACTTGTTTTGGCTGTGCAGCTTGCCAGGAGACAGCACTGCCTGTCTGCTGCAGGTTTTTGAGCAGGTTCTGCTTCTGAATCAGTCCACTTCAAAATTCACATACAGAAACCCCTTCATATTTTTGTGAAGTGAAAACAAGAGACTTATTTTTCTGTTTATCAAATACGAGTATGTGTTCCATTTTGTTCTGATATAAAATATATAGATATGGATATCATGAATCTAGTTCACATTAGAAGGACACTTCCAGTGCCTCAGGGAGGTGTTTCAGGACACAGACAATATCCATGTAGCCTGCCACTGAAGTGTACCACGTAGCTGGGGAGGTAAGAACACTTTCAAGGGGAGTGTTTTGGAGCATTGCTTACCAAGGCTCAGTGTGTACACCAAAGCCTTCCTATGGGTAATGGGAAGTTAGCATTTCACATCCTAAAGGAGCAGGACTGGGCAAGAAGTGTTTTCTGTCAGAAGAAACTAGAAAGGATTCCCCCCCAGATAACTACAGTCATGCAAGAAAGTAATTTCTAGGAACTGGTACACTGACAACAGTTGCTGGTAATTTGCTTTTGAAAACTGACTGCTGCCAGAGACCTGTGAGTTTGCTGGCAAAGCTTGTACAGAAATGCTGAGCCAAAGTGGTGGCTGTGAACTGAGTGTAAAAGCATTGGTTGTGCACAGTAGGGGAGATTTCTTCTGACTTGCAAATTGGAGCTCTTGGATTTTGCTGCTGTCAGATGGTGGTGAATTCATCACCTTTCAGGAGTGACCTACTTTTGAGCTCATGATTCAGTCTGACCTGGCCAGTGGCCATCTGCCAGGCTGGTTTATACATAGTGTGCAGGACAAACTTCTCACATACTTAGTGCTTGATGATAGCATCCAGGCAAGTGCTTAGCTGAGACATGGGAGTAGACTGTTTATATTTGCTGTGATGTTGAAGAGTTACCCTGTTGAGGTTATAGTTATGCCCAGGGGTTTAACACTATCTTCTTTTCCTCCTAGTTTGACTTCAACAACACGTGCAAGCTCAGAGGCACTGAGAGGAATATATGCAACAGCTGAAACCGAAGTGAGTTCTTGTTTCTTGCCACAGGGTTTTTGTGCAGACTTTCTCCCACGCTTTTATTGCTGTTGTCTTTGTGGCCAGTAATTTGAAAACAGAAGCTAGTCTTGATAGTATGTATGCTATGTGCCTCTGGGTATGGACTTACCAGAACATTTGTCCACACTGGCCCTTCTGTAGGTCTTGCTGGTCCTGTGGAGGTGCCTTTATGGACTGAAGTAAGTTGTTGCTCTTGAAGCTTATTCGGCATCCTGCAGACTTCCTGTAAATCTTGTGCTCCACATGAGCTCATGTCCTCTTATGTAAGGGAAAAGTGTGCTGGAAAGCTACCAGAAGAAAAAGTGGAGGCATTCTTGAACATTTTCAGTCCTGATCGCTTTTGCTGTCATAGCAACTATGATCCCAAATTCTTATCTCGTATTTTTATTTCCATACATAAGTATTTCCTTTCTTTTTGCCTATAATTTCATCTCTGATCATATTTCTTGTCCCTGTTCCAGCTGTACAAGTTTCTTTGCTCCACCTGCCTATTTCTTTGGCTTCCTTGTTCTGGGAACACCCAGAAAACTCTGGGAAATTAGTGGGGTTTTGCTGAGTAACAGTTTCCCCTTGCTTAGGCTTGCTAATGATGCTTTTCAAATACACGTGTGTGTTTGGAAGATGAGTCTCCATTCCTAGCTCTCTCTGCATTGGTGTTACTTGCATCTGCAATTTTAGCTTCTGTTTCACAAGTCTTTAATCAGAGTGTTTGTGAGAGTTCCAAAACGCAGCGCTGTCTGCTGAGGCCTTTGGTGTTTGCAGTAGCCGGGCGTGGGGAAGGAAGACGCGTTTCGGTGCCAGGGTGCCGGGGCGCTGCCCTGTGGCAGGCAGGGTGCTGCAGCTGGACAGGGCGCCAGCGCCAGCCCAGCCCTCACTGCCAGCTGGGCACGGTGCACTGAGACCTGGCATGGCCTGCCTTAGGCAGGTCCAGATGGGGGCTGTGCCTTCCCACCCCGTGCTGAGGGACGGGACGGGGAGCACTGGAGAGAAAACAGCTGCCCTTCGTGCCCCTGCACCTCCTCTGCCAGCCTTGCACTGTAGGAGGCCTCTACCAGAGGTGTGGGTCTGTGCCCTACGGAGGAGCGGCGGGAAGGCTGAGGACCTGTGGCATGGCGTGGATTTGGGATGTGCCTCTCACGGGAAGGTGCATCTCATCAGCCATGTACTTGCCCACTGGATTGGTTCTGGGCTGTTGGGTTTTAAAGAGTGTACAAGAGCCACTGAATGTGCATATAAAGAAATGACTGGTAAAGAGCAACTAATTGCGCTCTGATTGCCTTCTCTGTGGCAAAGGGCCCTTGTCTCCCAGCCCAGAGAGGGTCTGTCGACTGTGCTGGAGGCAGCTGAGTGTTGGGAGTTAGGGCCGTGTGTGCCAGCGTTGCTAATTTCAGCACTCTGTGCCAGGACTTAAATACAACTGGTTAAAATCTTGAAGGGAACCCAGAACTTGCTTCAGAATGTGAGTCCAGCCTCAGGGTAACTCAAGCTGGCACTTCAAGTGAGGCTTGGCACAACAAGAATAGAAAGAGGTAGGAATAAGGGGTTTACCTAAACTCTCAGACAGTCTTTTGAAAAGCGTGAGCTTTTTGGCTTTTCCTGACTTCATGAACCCAGTGAGTACAGGTAATCATGGATATGCAGGGTAAACCTGCTACTTGATGTTTCTGCTGGACACTTTACTTTAAAGACCTACTGTCTGGGAGAACATGCAACCAGCCCCTCTAAGAGTGGAGAAGCTAAAACATAAAGATTAGAAGTGCAAACCATAAATATTTATTCATGTGTATATGGTGTCCCAACCAAGCTGGGGCACCCCAAATGTGGTTTTACACAGGGATCTTCCAGCCATCAGGGATTCAGGTGCAGTATGATCTGACTAATCACTAGCACCCACACCATCATTACTAATCACAATACAACTTTGCAAAGCAACTATATTTCTGCGGCAGTCTTGCTGCTTGTCTGTTGATCCAGACATCCTTTAAGTCAGTCTTGAGACAGTTACTTATGTATGAGGCTGATACAGTTTCAGAGGTGTTTTACAGGCCCTAGGATGCTGGCCTTACCTGGGCCATCCAGGGCTGTGGTTTATCCTTCATGGACAGCTCTAAGTTTCCAAGAAGCAAAGTCTGTATTTCCAGGACCGGGCTGTCCTTTAGTTTGTCCTTTTAGTTTGCTTAAGCATGAACAATACCAAAGTCTCCATAGTAAAGTAAAATTCCAGTGCCTCATTACATTGCACGGTATACTGTGAACTAATATAAGTAAACAAAGTTAATATACTTTCATATTATAAAGACTGATTGATGTAATAGTTAGGGAAGTGAATTTTCCTAACACAGTTCATTGTCTTAAACAGACCACAAGCAAAATAAATCCCAGAGAAGGATATTATCAGTAGAAATAATGTTGGTGATGAACTACAGAAAGTACTGACTGTTACTGTAGTCTGGTGCAGGAAATACACTTAACGTTTATTGGATGGTCATCACCTTTTCTCCATTTAGGTTACCATTCAACACAAAAAGTATCAATTTCAGCTTTTCTTTATCCATCAGGTTAAAAAAAAAAAAGGAAATCTTTATTTAAATTAAACAGTAGGAACAGGTTTCTGCTTTTACTCATTCTGCTTGTGCTCAGTCTGGCTCTGTTTCTGCAAAATCCTGCAAAGATAAATACATTTCAGACTTAACACTGGTACAGTTGTGATTTCCAGCCCACGCATCAGAGCTTTAAAAGTTCCTTATACTTTTGTCTTAGTACGGAAATGTCCTAAAAGGCACTTGTATGCAGATCTAAATAGGTAAGTCCCCTAAATATGAATGTGCTTTAGTGTAGCTTTCCCACCATTTTGTCAGAATTACTTGCATCCACGTTGTACCTAGAATTATGTAAAATGGGTGAATTTTAAAGACTGGCTCATTTTGTCAAATTGACTGAGCAGGCTTTTCCAAAGCTTGGAAACTGCTGTTATGAGCCACTGGGCAAATTCTAATTTGAGTTTGGTGCTGGTTGGAAATACAAACCAGACTTTTCTAAATTACTGTCTGTATCTTAGACGTAACAGACCTTCCTTCCCCAGCTGTTCTGCTTTGCTGTAGCACGGGTTCTTACCCTCTTCCTGTTGTCTGTTCCACAGGTAGCTCGTTGCTGCTTTTGCTGTGTACCCGACGGAGACGGTAATTATGTTTTCACTGCACAATTTACCTTATTTGTGGCTTTTGGACCAAAGCCAAGAGAGTAAGGACACAGCTGTGGATGGAGAGCTGCTCGTACCCTCATTCAATAGAGTACTGAAAGCAAACTGAAGCAGATGAAGTGCTCCAAGTTAGGCTACAGAGGGAAGCAAGAGATGTCACAACACCGTTTTAAAAATACTAGGCTAGTTAATAATTCTTTAAAGTACAATTCGTTACTGCAACATACAAAGAGTAATCTCTGTTTCTTGCATGCCTGTGTGTGTAACTGGCTGCTGAACTTTTGGCTCTGCGGGGACTGCAGATCAGGAGTGAGATAGGAAAGGAGTGTCCTGTTTGCAGACCTGGTACAATCAGGATTATCTTGGACTTACTTGGAGCTTGGACTTGCCAGAAAAATATTGCACAGGTAGAGCAGTTTAAATGCTCTCAGTGCTCAAAATCTACTCAGTAATCCAGGAAGCTGATACAGGGCAGGATTTCAGTGTTAGTCTGGTTTTAGACTCAGGGTTCAGGAGTCCTTCATGCCCTGAGGATGAGGAAATGTTCAAGTGTTACTGTGTGTCAGTCGCGCTTTCCCAAATCACACCGTAGGTGTTCTGCTGTGTCCTTTGTGAAGCCAGCTGCTGTTTTCAGTTCTCATTACATTTGCAAAACGTTCTTGTTTTCTGTCTCTTATAGCTGATGCTGAAGAGCATGTTGAGAAAAGGGGAGGCCAGACTGTGGTTTACGATGAGAAGAAGGGCACAGTGTACAGTTATGCCTACTTCCACTTTGTTTTCTTCCTGGCGTCTCTCTATGTGATGATGACAGTAACTCACTGGTTCCAGTAAGTGTATTTCTTTAATGCCAAGAAATTAATATCTCTCTGTGTTGAGAGGGAAGATGAGAACAGGAAGTTCTGCTGTTGGGGTGTTTCCTATCCTTATGGTAGAAGTTTGAAGAGACATTCTAGAAGTCTTTCTTCGGCATTCTTGAGCAAGATCTTGCTCTATAAAGAGCTGTTCTCCCTTGCTTCCTCTATGGGTTAACCTAGTTAAAGTCTTTTGTTTATTGCTAAAGTTCATTCCTTTTTTTTTTTTGTCCCCTGTAACAGTTACGAAAGTGCTCAGATTGAAAAATTCTTCACTGGAACCTGGTCTATCTTCTGGATTAAGATGGTCTCCTGTTGGGTTTGTGTTGGTCTGTACTTATGGACTCTTATTGCTCCACTCTGTTGCCCAACCAGAGAGTTCTCAGT
>VZRQ01002385.1:734304-783450 GCA_013397975.1 Machaerirhynchus nigripectus | reverse complement strand
TTTTTTTTTTTTTTTTGGAATGAGGAAACACCTTTTACCCACTTATCATAATGTACCGGTTATTACCTTTTTAGTCAGACTAAACAAGTGATTGAAGACTTCTTTCACCATTTTTTATTATTGTGAACAAGCATTGCCGGAGGGAACAAACCCATTTCGGAACTTTACAATGCTTATGTGTGGTGTGTAGAAAAGATAGTTGTTGCATAAACTGGAGTAAGTGGAATGCTTTTCAAATAACTGACAATCCTTCTCTGGCTTCATTGACAAGAAAAAAATCATGGTGCAGATGGTATCTCCTTACTTCCCATGAATGTTTGGTATCTTGTAGCAAATATGCATTCATTCCTTTTTATAGTCTTTCATTAACCATTTCTTTTACAGTTTGCAGTGATGATTTGGACTGCTGTTTTGTACAGCATATAATTCTTGTAGGTAGTATCCAGATAATTCTTTTTCCAAAAATACATCTAAATACTTCTGTAGAAATAAGAGAATATATAAGAATTTGACTGCCAAAGCATCTACTAAAATTTGTTTATCTAAGTATTAAATATATTAAGTTATTGTATACCTAGATTGAGAAAGGAATGTACCAATGATAGTAAAGTATTTATTCTATTATTACTTTAAAGGCACCTGGATATTTTATGCAATTCAGATTTAGCCCAGTTAATAACTGAAGGGGAGTTCTACTCACAACTTCTCAAACTGAATTTTGTCCAATTTTGCTTTGCCAGGTCACTCAAAAGTTGAGTGTACTGCATGGGGATGTAAGATAAGGTACATTCTTTATTCACAATATTTGCTATTGAGAAAATGATAGTTACGGGAGCACTGCCAGTTGCTGTTAAATTTAAAAGTGGGGTGCTTGTTTACTTTTCTATCCTGCTGTTTCAGCTTGTATGTAAAGATCTCCCAGGATCTTCAGTTCTTTTTCCATGATTAGTTTTATAATATTTTAGATGCATTGACGGTCAGAAAAGGACTATAGTGGGTCATCATCTTTTCTGCTTGTGTGTTGGTTGGAAAGTATTTTTTCTAACTGCTATATTTTTATATTCCTCTGTTGATGTTAGTTTTGCTGTTGGGATGGGACTTAGCCAACCAATATATTAAAGGAGACAGAAATTCTTTTGTAGAACTCCTATTCCAAGCACTGGAGTAAGCAGTCAGAAAAGCAAAACCAGAAGACACAAATGTAACAAGCAGCTGCCTTAGTACAAATGACTTGACAATATTAAACACTACCTTTTTTTTTTTTTAATTTAACCAGATGGTTTGGTGGTAGAACAACAGCTCAAATGCCCTGAGTGCTGAATAAGGTTGAACCCATGTAGTTATGTACATTCTGGTGGGATGAATTAATGGCTTAACCTAGTCCTGGTGGTTTTTGTGTTCTCTCTCTTGACATATATATTCACACACATGCACAGTGTGAAATATCAACCAATTTAGCAGCTCTTTTTTTTTAAATATGATTGAGCCTTAAATCTTCATCCACTGCTTCCTGCAGAACAGAGAAAAGCACAACATAGAGGCCAATGTGTTGGCTGGCCAAAACATTTGCATGCCTTAGTTGTTCTGTTGCAATAATTAATGGCTAATGCCCACCTGGTGACTAATCTTAACATATTGGGTCTCCATTCTGGTTTTGTTTTCATTACCATTTTTAGCTGCCTTGTTGCTATAGTATCCCAGGGCTTCTGTCCTACATGGAGCTTTCTAGGGATGTGATCTTCCCCACCCTGTGCACTGTTACCTGAAACAAAATCTTCAGGTCTGCAGTCCTGTCTACTTACACCACCTATCCCAGTGATTAGAGCCTCAAAATACATCTGTCCTGAGATCTGAGGGAAGGAGGAGTCTGTCCAGCAGTGACTGCCTTGGTGTTCTTCTTGTTTGCACCAAGAGTTAAAAATAGCAGTTGAAGCTGGGCTTTGACACTGAGTTAGAAAAGCAACAAACTGGTCTGGGCAGGGAGGCAGGTTTTTCTCTTTCCTTTTGCTACTGCTGGGAGGTTCTGAACCTGCCAAGAGCTCCGCTAGCATGGGGACCTGTCAGAACATTTCTGCCTGCATTTGGAGTCTTGCTACGCAGATACTTCTGCAGCTGAAAAAGGCCTTCATTAATGCTTTTTCAATCCAGAGGTATTTATCTGTCCAATCTCTAAGATAAGAGCTTATGGGCTGTGCAATGATGACTAACAGTTGTCCCACCTAACTCATAGCAGCAATTCTGACAAAAAATTTCAATCCAGTACTGTAGTTGTGTGCTGCAGCTGAGATAGCCCAGGCTCTTGCTCCTGCCTTGCCTGGTCCTAACAGGCCTGCAAGATTGCCTTCTAGTGCCATTTATGTTGTACTATGAGAAATGAAGCGTTTTTCCCCTAAATTAGCCATGTCTTATGTAACAGAACAATTGGGGAAAGGAGCTTTATGGAAGAAGGCATGCACTATGCCAAGTTACAAGGCAGGGAATGGAACCTTTTGTCTGGTTCTGATAGTAGGCATCCCAGTCACAAATGTGGCCCTTCGATGTTCTTGTTTACAAAACCACTTATTTTATGTAGTATCTGCGTCAGAACTTTCTGCACCTCCTTGTGCTCTTTTTTATATAATTTGTTTTAGGGAAATAGGTTTTGCATAGAGGAGAAACAAGGCTGTAAAAAGAAAGTCCACAGTGAGGCATGAGTCCATTCTTCTTACACAGCACTCACCTCACTGATTTGCTCCTTCATCCTTCCCTACTACCAACTATTGACCTTAAGCATCTAGGTCTGCAGGTATACATAGAGTAGGAATAGGGCAGTGCCTGTTTACACAGTTTTGTCTACTTCTGAGCAAATCTTCAGGGGAAACCCCCCCAAAATAAATACCTTCCAGGGCCTGTGTGTCCACGGTGCCCCATATTCAGCTGTGGATTTCCAGGCCTTTCTAAGGAATCAGTAACTAGTCGTACCTGGGTGTGCAAAGACTAGTTCCTCACCAAGACAAGGCTTCCTGCTGGCCAGGCAAACGTTACAGCCTTAGTGTTCGCTGTAAAATCTGTACTGTGAACTTCCATGTGCAACTACATAATGAAATCCTCGGCTCGGGTCAAGGAATCAAACTCCTAGCCCACAGATTCCAAACAGTTCATGCAAACAGGCTTTTAAAAAAAAAGCTTCTTAAGAAGTGCCTTCGTACCTACTGCTGTGATAACTATTAATTCAGGTGGTACTAGAACTGGAAAACCTGGACTGAGCCTGTGACTGGGTGATGCTGCCTCGTACGCTACACCAGTGTGTACAAGGCACAATCAGACCTGGGGTGCATGTGGAAGACCAAACAATTTCTGCTTGACAAACCTTTGGGGATAAGACTGCTTCAGGTATAACCGTGCAGTGGAAAATTAAGTTGGAAAACTCACAAGTAGCCTGATGCTTTTGTAAATAAGTGAGTAGTTTTACATTTAAGCTGTAAACAGTTAACTTTCTCTCCCCATACCTGAAAGTGCAGGTGACTGTCTGCTGAGGCAGTTCATTGCACGGTGTCTGTCCTGCCTTGTGCCATGATTGTTCATTGAATTTGTTCCCAGATGTAAGCAGTGCAACACTTCTGGCTCCTAGAGGGTTTGGGCTGTGGGAAGTGAGGAAGCTTACAAAGACATCAAGACCAGAGAACTTGTCCTATACTAAATTTCCTCCATTTAAATTTGAGCTACTGCTATTGTTTAATAGACTGTTGGAGGAACAGACAGTGTTGACAGAAGTTCTGCCGGGAAGGTGACACAATTTTATTGGCTTTTTTCTACTTTTTAAAATTTGCCATCATAAAGATTATTTGGGGCCTCACTGCTGCACTGTCTGAGATTGGAACAATTTTACTTTTCCTCGTGAAGGCAACCAAGAGCCGCAGTCATGACTGGTTCTTGTTTGGGGTAAAATAAGTGGGACAGATTCGGAGGGCAAGTGTCTGAATCCAAGTAACTGGACTAACAAATGAGACAATAAAACTTCGCTAGGAATGTGTGGAAAGCAGGTGGATGTGCTTGTTTGCTGTTTGTCACATAGTTCCTCAAAGTGTGCAGGCAGCCCTTGTAGCTGGACGCCAAGTCAGGAGCTCCACTGCAATCGCACATCGCAAGTATTGCATGTTTGTGATACTCTCGGCTTTCTCCTTCAAGCATTTCCATGAGGTTCAAACAGCTTGTACATGCCCAGCTAACATGGTAAATCCTGCCTGGGTTGGGCTTCTTTCCTCTGAAATGCAGAATTCTGTGTTGGCAGTGTATGCATAATTCAGAGAGAGGGTTTGTCCCCTCACAGAATCATAAACACTGCATGTCTATTTATTTATTTATTTTGTGTTTTAGCACCTTTTTACAAGTCTATAAGTGCTTTGAGATTATAAATTACGCATGTGTAATTGCTTTGTCAGCTACTGCTGCAGCCATTTCTGGGCTAGAACATTGCTATTAATGAAGCAACCATTGCACTTGTGAAAAAGCTGGTTTTTAACAGTTCTTCGGCTTTGAAAGATGGCATCAGAAAAATTTGGGTACTTAAGATAGTGCTGCTTGAACTTTGGCTGGCAGCCCACAGTACTGTGGGCATCTAAACAAATCAGCAACAAAGTAATCCACTGACTGTTTTTAAACGGCACTATAAAGATTTTATAAACTGCTAGGCTTTTCTCCTAAGTAAGTTGATGAAGCAAAATACCACAAGACTGTACCTATGTGGCTAGATGAGTTGAGATCATCCACAGCTAAAATTTTGCTCTCATCTTTCCTTCTGGGCTTCAGAAGCAATGTCTTTTGCTTGGAGAATCTATCTTCCTGTTTTATTTGCCTTTTTCTGCTTGGATTTGTTTTTTAAAGGCATTGTAAACCTGCTTAATTCCCAGACAACCTGCTGCCTGTCAAATGGGATGTCTTTGGTGCTAGAAACTAGCAAAGACCACTTTGCCAAGTCTTACTGATCCTTTCCTTTTCATAGCAGGACAACCTGCAGCATTGAAGCAGAGTCAAGGATCATAGTTTATTACATGGATCGGTTTTCCTCTGTGAAAACTGCTCCTTTGTTTTCTGAAGTGGCCTACAAGTTCTTGTGGGAGGGAAACATAATGAACGCCATGACATTTTACGTGTTTTCAGTTTTGTAAACACTAGTTAGAATTCAGTGCTTTCACGTGACTGTACAAGTGAATGCCAGGGGTCAAGTGCTTAGAAAGCTTTGGCTTTTTCTACTCAGAACAGGATATGTAGCTTGGGAACTGGTGTGTCTCTGCATTTTCTACATCCTCATGGCAGAATGCCCCAGGATGGGAATGTAGACACACTGTGCAGAGTTTGAAGCAGCAGCTTTGAGAGACTGGCATAATGACTGCTTTCTAATGTCTGAAGGTTTCAAATAGGCCTTAAATCCCATTTGTTCGGGGGTTTTTATTGAATCTGGATTTGATTCTTTCCACACCCGTTCAATAACGTTGTTTTTAAAAAGTTAGAATTTATTTCAGATATAAGCCACGTTGGCTTCCCTGCTGCCTGCCAGTCTCCAATAGTTTGCAGTGCGTAGTGTACAGACAGTTTCACAGACTTGTTCAGAGCCACAGTCGTCAGCTTTGAAACCACTCCAGCAGCCTAAAGCTTCCAGGGCTTTTGCTCACCAGAGCTGCAGGGTGCAGCAGTGCAGCCATGCTTTTGCCAAAGAAGCCTCAGTGTGAAGCCAAGAAGAAAGTGCGAAGCCAAGAATTTTGGAAAACAATAGGGAATTAATGGATCACTGGACATACCACAGCTTTAGTTTTCCTCTTACCTATACAAGTCCAGGTGCTTAGGTGTCCTTTGGACATCCATGCAGACTTGAAGTGAGGAGAATTAACTTCCAGATAAAATCATTCTACTTGTAATAGACAAGCTGAGAAAACATTTACTAGGAACATAAGGGTTCAGTGTCTTGATTTTTTTTCACCACTGATGCGTGGTGTTCAGTCTCATATATGCCATTTTCAAAAACTGGATGCAAAATAGTCAAACTATAAACACATTTTCTTAATGGTGAGGGGATTTTAATTCGTCTTTTTCAAGGTTCTTAATATCTCAAGGGGACTTTTTGGTGTGTATGTGTGGTTTTATTTTATTAAGCTGTAGCCCAGTGAAGTGGAAGTTTGCTAGTTTATTTAACTGTTTTTGCAAGTGTTGTGGTCTTTAGTAACTGTAACAGTTTGACTTTTAAGGATTGGTAAAGATTCTAGAATTTTAAGATCTTACTTGTAAAATAGTCAACAGCTTTGCCTTTTTTTAGCATGTTAATGGTTTTTATGGACACTTCCTTTTGTATACTGAGTGAATGTATTGTTACAGATTTAATGTTTAATGGACCAATAAAATTTTTCTTACATTTGAAATGAATTGTTGTGATACATTAAAGTTGCAAAGTCAGTTCGTTCTAGGAGAAACTTAAAAAAAATCTAAATATATGGGCTATGCAATTAGTGAGCCAGTAAAAGTAAATTGGTTGATCTTTTTTGTTCCCTAAATTTGAATGTTGTTTAACCAAAAGATGCTGCTCTGTGGAATATTAGGGGCTTTCAAAGTCCATGTTGTTTTTGTATTTCTCCAGTGTGTGATGCTGGACGATGGCAGATTGCACAGATTTGTCTGTGGCACCTGTTCTGTACAATCCAGCTCCCTGAGACGGGTAAGATACCCTGGCAGTGCAAACAAAATATCTTCAAGGTTGGTGTAGCACTGAAGCCTGAGCAGCTGTTTGAGAGAGAGATCTCTGATTTTTAGGTTTTCTTCCCTCACTTGCCCAGATGGTGGGGTGGGCAGCTGTTGAGTTTGACACGCTGAGATCCACACCAGGGAAAGTGCTGTCTTCAGTGGTGGTGGCTCCTTCCCTCTCACTGTCCATCTCCTGCTTCAGCAAGTGCCAGCTGCAGCCTGCCTCCTGGTACTGGTGGCACCTGTGCCAGAGCTGACCAGACCCACACCAGGACACAGTTCCCTGTGGTTTTGAGGAACTGCTGACAAAGCCTCCAAGAGTCAATTGTGGCTGCTATTCCCTGTGCAGCTCCCGGTGCATGAGAGAGCTCTGGTGCGTGGAGCTGCAAGGGTACATGTTCGGACGTAGGAGCAAGGCAGAAACGGTTCCTGAGTGGTGCCCAAGGGCTGGACAGTCAAGTGCTTGTGCTCCACAGCCTCCCACCAGCCTGCCCACCCCTGCCATCACCCAACACCACAGCGGATGTTCCTTCCTCGCAATTCCAACCAGGTGGTCTTCAGGGAACAGAAGCACTTGAAGTGTGTTTGCCATGGTGTTTGCAGCACACAGGAAAGAGTTAACCTTTGTTGAGAGGTTAGATCCTGGTGCAGAAGCTACAGGACTCTGAACTCCAAAGTGGTTACAGCTGCTGCTCCAGCTGAGTGCAGCCCTGCTGTGCAGGCGGTGCAGTCAAGAGCAAGCTACGTGTTCAGTTTTAAAGATGTGGGATTGCAGTGTCTTCTCTTGCCAGAGGCCACACATGGAGCTATGTCTGCATTGCACAATAGTCCGGAAAGGAGCTGTGGTGCTAGAGAAGCTTGTTTAAACTGTTTTAAGTAGGGACTGCACAATCTCTGATGGGAATGTGAGAGGCAGAAGCTTTCCCAAGCCCAGACTCTGATCTTCTTGGGGCAAATGTTTGTTTGCAACAGCTGGCTTCACACGTGTAGGCTGCCCAGCATTGGTGTATCAGTGTAGCAGACATACATAGTAAGCTGCAGCATCCCATCGTAAGGTCCCAGCAGCACCTTCTGAAATGAAAGTTCTGGCTGTCTGGCTTGTAACTTTTATCTGTGGCTGCCAGCAGCGCAAGCATGTTTTCTGTCAGGGGAGGTTAGAGGCTCACAGCTTCCCAGAGTTACCTTTGGCAACAGCATGAGAGCCAGAGCCTGTATCTTACCTTCCAGCTTCCAATGGCCATGGTCTGGAAGAGAGCCTGGAAACAGGCAAGCTCCATGATGGTAAGCCAGCTGATAAGGCAAAGGGCCAGGCTGCTCCCTCCCAGCCATCGTAGCAGAAGGAGAGGCTCTGGCTGCAGGCCGGAGGGCTGAGCAGAGCTTTGGAGCCTGGCAAGTTTTTGCAGGCCAAGTGCAGTCATGTTTTCTGATGGAGCTGGTGTGTGCTGCCCATGCTGCAGACAGGTCAGGGCGGGCCAGGCCTGTTGCATCCACTGTGAGGAGACCACTTGTGCAAAACATGAGCACTGCAGGCCCCATGTGTTCTGCACTGGTGGTGTGTGTGAGCACAGCGGCTGCCTTCTGCCCGGGCTGTGCCCAGACCATTCAGAGAGGATTTCTGCCTGGAGAAGGGGGGGCTCCTTCTGGTGAAATGCAAATGTGTGATAAGGAAGATGTAAATTTGTTTGACAGTGTGTTCCCCTTCATAAATGAACAATACTGCAGTTTTAGCCTATGTTCAGCTAGAAAAATTTTGTCATCTTTAGGCATAATTTGACAATGCCCTCTGTGTTGCTCCAAAGTAAATGGCCTACAGTCCTCAGACATCTGGTGAGTGGTTGGGTTTAGTGATGCCAAGGGGAAACTGAAAACTGGAGAACTGGAGGACCTTTCATCATGAAGCACTGAACCAAAGGAACACTCCTACATCATGCTTTTTGTAGTGGGACTCTGGGATCCCTCATGGGACAGCTCCTAGGGCCACCCTGCTTCCAGAAACTTTGAACAAGCCCATGGGAAAATTCTGCCAGTAGTCAAAGCCCCTGATAGCTTGTAATATCCTTAAGGGTATTTTTTACCCTTAAGGGGTAATTACTGTACTGATAACAAGAAACTTTTTTTGGTTGTTTGATGCTCTCACCTGATAATTTAACTCGGCATCCCCCCTGTATCCTTGTACTGGTTCATTTTCCCAGGGCTACTTCTGATTTTAAAACTCTTCACTGTATTCCCTCCCTTTGTATTTCTTCCTTCCTCCACCCCCCAGGCTGAAGTGCCATTTCCAAATGTCCTTTTTAAAGTAAGTATCCTACAGTTATTTTAAAAGTATATAGTTATTTCTAAAGTAACTGTCCTATCTATTCAACAGGCCTAGGAGCTTGTCCTCCCTTCCTTCCTAGCTCCACTTTGAAAGAGAATGTAGTAAAAATGCACACTGTATTAACACCTTTCTGCACTTCAAAATATTTGGAGAGTGCACTGCGATACTGTTCCTTTTGGCTTTCTGTTTCCTGTCCTTTCTAATGGTTACTAATGCTTAATGCAATATTTTGGGGTTTTAGTTTGGTGACTTCTTTGCATAATATTGCAGTACCTGCCTAGAGACCTTGGCTCTGGCAACAGGTCAAAGCCTGGCTTTGTGTATGTGAAAGGATTATTTCATCTAGGTGATTCTGCTTTTATTATCTCTGTAGTCTTTTTGTTTGTTTTAGTCGCATGCAAGTCGTAAGATGTGACTGCAATGCTCTGCTGTCAGCTGTTTTGCTTTCCCAGGATGTGACAGTGTTACTCACAGTTTCTGCAAGTGGGAGGGCAGGGAGGTCTAATACAGTGCTTAAGAGGAGGTCTGCCAAAAGTTAACAGTCTCCAAAGGCCTTAAACTGTCCTACAGAGGATACAACCTGTTCCTTAGGAGGACTGGAAAGGTACTACTTGGCTCAGCCAAACAGCTCCGAACCACTTCATTACCAGATGCAACCTGTTGTTTGTAACACATTCAAGGTAGAGAAAATTTCACTGTCTTCCCCACCCTGTTTTAATACTGAATCAAAAAATGCAATAGAGTCAAACTTTCTTCCTGAGAGTGTTTTAAGCAAGCTGTCACTCCATTTACATGTTGCTCTCTAGATTTGAGGGCAAATTTGAAAACAAGTGAGGTCCAAGTCTATTTTGTCTCCTTTTTATTTTCACTTTTATACAAAAAAAAAGTCTGACATAGTCACATCAATGAGAACAAAGCTGCGGTGTGCACTCTGACAACAACAATCATATAAGGATTTAAAATATATTGTTTTACTGTTTGCAATAGCAATGTTAGTTTGCTTTTACTTTTTAAATATCCCCAACGCCAAATTGCTGCGCTTGAAATTCTTGAAAGTCCTCTGGGATGGTGTCTGAAAACAGGAAAATACGCAAAAGTTTAGTCTCTTCTGACAAAATTAAGGAGCACTTAAATTACCCACCTACTCTCTTTTTAGTAACATGCTTCTCTTTTGTTTACACATTAAGACTGAACAGGGAATGTTTTCAGTTTTAGCTGTATACCACAGAAAAACACAAAGAGGCTAACAAGACAGCGAGTGCTACAGTGCCAGCCTACAAGGGAGTACTATCAATCTTCAAATTACGTATCTCTGAAAACTTTGTGGCTTGCACTCTTAACTTTTTATCAATAAACGCTGAGAAGAAAGGCAAGAGAAGTGGATGTCTTGCTCTGCATGCCAGACACGTGTCGGCATCTCTATTTCTCATGTATCCTAATTCAACTTCCCTGTGATGGTTTCCCAGGCCACAAGAAGGGACAAGAAGCATTAGCCCCAGGACCAGTAGTAACTGGCATAAAGACTTGAGACTTGGGCAAGGGAGCTGGAGCTGGATCAATGTCATAAGAGTTCTGTTTGAAGCATTGTTTGGAGTGTGCCTTTGCCAGATCCCAGAACATTTTATCTGGACAGCCACAGAGCAACCATAGAGCTAAAGCTGCAGCCAGCAATGGAGCCACAGCAACGAAGCTCAACAGCATGACCTCAACTTCACTCTGATTATTTCCACCCTGATGCAGGAGAGGTAGCTCTAAACTCAAAAAAAGGATGCGTGTATAAACACACACAGTATGTAGAAAAAAGAAGCAAGTCCTTTGCTCTTTGTTGAGCACTTTTTAAAGGAATTTTAGGCTTTTAAAGGAATTTTAGGAACTTTAAAGGAATTTCAAGCCTTTTCTTCGTAATATAGGAACTTGTCTGAAATGAAAACAGAGATAGTGGGGGACTTCAGAGTCTTTCAGAGTGGGTTTCATTGACTTTAAATAGCTCCTGCAGCAAAGCCATTTGCGGGCTCACTGCCACGTAAGTGCGACTCGGTGGCAGCTTTGATACATGCTTTCTGGGAAACCACAATACTGTTGAAAGTACTCACCAAGTAATTTTTATTTTTAAGCATTACTGTCTAGAAGTTCCCTGTTTAACTGTGACCTGCAAGAGCCAGCCTAAGTGTAGTACTGAGTGTCAAAGTACCAGAGTCCATCAGCCTAACACGCCACTGAGTGGCCATGTCCCCCGCAGGTCTGGACTGGGCTTCCGGGATCCACAGAAAGCAGACACGGGAACTATTCCAACTTGGCTGGGTAATCTTTCCAAAGGCTGGATGCTGAGAGGAGGAGGGGCAACCCCTTCAGCCCCAGTTCAAGTTACCTGAACTGCTGCTGGGGCAGAAATACCCTGAAATTATCAGCTTCTGTGTGAGTGACCAAAGTTTGAGTTTTTTATACGTAGATGATCAGGACTAAGCTAAAAGGCTCTTGCCCCAAGAGAAGTGAGCCAGCATGCTCCCACAGAATCAGAAGCATTCCTGCATGGGAGGAAAGGCATCTTATGATCTTGTCCCCCCACACACAGGACCAGCCAGCAAATATCCAATGATGACACTGATGCCTGGTGCCTGAGCTCACTGGCTCTCCAGGTGTATTTCACCTTGTACGCAAAGCTCAAGGCATGTACGTACGTGATGGCGTCAGTGTATTTATTGCATGTACAGCTCTCACAGTCAGCTGGTTTTATATAACATTCCTAATTCTCTGATGACAGCTCTTCCCCTCGGTTGGCACAATCTCTGCAGCAGTGACTGCTCTGGGAGGAGCAGCTGTGAGGTGTTAGTTCCTGTGTGGCTGGGCTGCACTGTGCGGCTGGTGTCAGGGGAGGTGTTTCACAGCTGTGAATAACTCGCAAAGGAAGGGCAAAGGAAAGGATGCAAAATGGCTTAATCTAACAGCCTTACTACTGGTTCTTCATTGTCACTTGCTAGTTGTTAGCTAAAACAATGTAAGAGCAACATTACCATTGCAGCGGTATTTCAGGTTGGACCAAATAATGTTTTCCTGAGAGAAGCAGAAAACTCCAAGCCGTCCTCCACGCATTGTGGTGTCTATAGTTACACCAGAGTCTGCCACTAGGTCAGAGCCTTCATAAAATCTTGCCCTTAATGAAAGCAAACAGAAGCTCTATTAGGTCTTTTCTAAGCCTGCAGCATTCCTCAAAGTAATGTCTTTATCCATGGAGACTCTAGTCTTGGACATGCTATCCCTCCCATCTAGCCCAGGGGAGAAAAAGCAGTTAAGGTGCCTCCTTAACTAAGTGTAGGCTGGGAACTGGAGCACTGCTGCATGCTGGTAAGAGCCACACAGGGGAGGGTGTAGTGGGGGGTTGCTACATATCCTAAAAAAGCCTTGGAATGTTTTTTTTCCTGTAGTCAGTCCGGCTGGGCACTTTAGGTCTTGAAATTTTTCATGGTCAGTAGTGATAGGAGAACCAGACTAGATCAGTTGAAGAAGGCCAGATGGATATTGTCTCACACAGTTTGAAGTTTGAAGCTGAACTTTTTTTTAAATAGGAAAAGTTTCAAACAAACCACTGGAATCTTAAACTTGTCTGTGAGATTTCTTTAAAAATGTGAATATGATTAACTCCAGGAACTGTTTTGCTGATCTAGCATCTTCTTGTTAGAAAACCCATCAGCAAATTCCCAAATGGCCCTGTGAAAGCTGTGCTCTGTATTGAGGGCTTGAGCAGGACCACACTGGAGCCAGCTGAGCTGTTTGTTGCAGCACTGCCCACATCAGGTCCTCAGCCTATGGGATACTGGGTAAATGACCTAGAGGATGATGAGCCTGGAGGGCCCTGTTGTGGATGAGGATACCGCTGATAGATTTCTGCACACAAGAAAAGAGTAAATGGTGAAGGGAATGAAAGTTCCTGTGTCTTTTCATAAAATAAGGGAAAAAAAAAAACCCAATTCCTGTTATGTTTCTATCTGTAGAATGAATAGAACTTGTTGTCTTGCAAATTTCCATGGGAGAGGCTGGCTCTAGTGACTTTTTCCTAGGCTTCCTTTGAAGCCTCGGAAAATCTTTGCTAGACACATAGTGGTCTGTGGCCTAACCAGACCGCAGCGAGAGTGGACAGAGAGCTGACAGAGGCTTGCTTTAGGCGTGGCTGCCTTTAGTTTTAAAGGATTCCATGACACAGACTTCGCTACCTTTCCCAGTTACAGGAAGCATTAGTTAGGCTGGTTGGATATACTTCAGCCATAGGAGATGTTTGCTCATGCAGCAGCTTCACAAACTTATTGGTCTAAACATAAGTTTCCACCCAAGATCTATTTGCTCTTGCCTGTGGCTGGGGCACAATAGCTGACTGTATAAATGTTCTTTATCAGTTTTAGTGTAAAAGTCAATCACGCTCACTCCAATTACCACTGAAGATGATGCTCGGCACCAGAAAAGTGGAATAATTATACCAACAAGTTACTGCATCTCAACTGCAGGGTGGTGATTTTCTTAAAAAAAACCTGTCTTAACCCGTATTTCTGTTCTATTGTAAGATTGAAAAACCCGAGCTGATGATGCAAGGGCAGTTAGTTTTTTGCATTTTAACATCAGTCTTGATCTACAAGTATAATTCCTGATGATTTCTCTGCTGGATGTTGCAGAGTAAAATGTTTCATCCTGAATGGTGATTTTTTTTTAAAATATTATTAGCCTTTTTTTTCCCCAAAAAGCCACAATGAGAATATATAACATGCATTACAAAGCTTTGATGAAATTACTGACTATATGCTGAGTAATCTCGAATCTATCACACCAGGATAAATTACTTGTCTTAGTTAGAATCACAACCTCCAAGTGGACAACTTTTATTAATTCTGTTATCCTAGAATACATAAATGAACTATCCCAATTCCAACAAAAATATTCTAAAATATCAAAACTAAGAAAATTTGAAATATATTGCTTTTAACCAGCAGTAACCAGCAGTAGCTTGGAAAACAAGGTATTAAAGCCAGAAAAGAGCTCATCAGGGTAAGGCACAGTTAAAAAAGACAGATGGTCCATACAAAGAGGTTTAACTTGGAATTGTCTGTCCTAGGAAAAGAACTGCAGGCCAAATTTCAAAGGTCTAATCTGTTATAAGGCTTCATCAGTGCAAAGCCCAGACATAATACAAATTCTCAGGTTCTCATCTGAATCAGGTGTTGAGCAATTACAGCTTAGGCAGACATGTATCTGTACTCACCTTAGCTATCCTTTCCTCTCTTACCTGATATAACCAATCTGGGGCCTGTGCTGCAAGAACCAGCGATAGGAGACTTTGTCTTTCCACCCTACATTTCGGGGGTCCTTCCACAGCAGCCTGACCTGATCATTAGTGTCGCCTGTGTGCCAGAGGGAGTTGCGGAGGTGCTCGCCAGGACCTGTCTTGGATTTCACAGCCTGCAAAAATACAATTTTCCAACACTGACCACAGAGAAAAGTCACCCTCAGGAGCCATAGATCTTTTTTAGTGAGGAACAGGTCTGCAGAAGCATCCTCTCTGCTGCTAACAAGCCCCTAACTTCTGTTCTACAGCTGCAGCCACTGCCTACATGGACAAAGCGACCAGCTGGGTACCTGGACAAAGGAAAAGGAGGCAATCTGACCAGTCAGGGTCAGAGCACAATCACTGCAGAGACTAAATGCTTCAGCTGATCAGAAAGGCAAGATGAAGTTCCTTAAAAAACAGGAAAGGGCTGCGTGGCAGCTGCCTGACTTAACCATTTTGGCAGCAGTTGCAAATAGAGAACAGCAGTCGGGCAGCACAGCTGACATGCAGTGCAGTGGCTTGGCTTGTGCATGGCATGATAACCTAGCCCGTGGCCAGCACATGGCAGGATGGCATAGCCAGGCTGCCATGGCACTGTGTCCTTAGCTAGGAGCCACCACCAGTACCTTCAGCTGAATGCCAGGCTCTGCAACAGCTCGGAAGGGAGTCGCTTGCCAGTACGTCTGTTCCGTCTGTTTCCACATTACTACATAAAAGCTAGAGCTGTCTTGATAACCAAAAATAAAGCCAGCATAGTCGTCATCTGTCACTGTGTTCACATGAAAAGTGCCCTCAAAGTCAACGCCGTTAAAAGCCGTGTAACCTAGGTAGGGATACACACAAGTTAAAAACAATTTTGCAGAACCTATGTTCATATTCTGTGCGTTTTCTTTTGTAAAACTTGAATCTCAGAAGAGGGTACATACCAACAGCAAGGCCAGGATCACTGTTCATAGTCTGCACAATTTCCATCCCCTGTAAGGGTAAATGCAGCGTGGTTATTAGCATGTGTGGCAAGCTGGGTTGGCTAAGCCTGACAGCCTTTTCTGGTCTCCCTCTAGCACCTCCTTCATCTGTCTGTTCTGTTTGCTCACAACATATCTGTGAGGCTTGTAGCTCTGAACTAAAATCGGTGAGAACTATAATCAAATAATGTTTCAGCTGCTTGCATGCCCTGAGTTAGGAAGGATTTGTCAGTTTTCTTAGTGCAGAATTAGTCATACTGGTATTTTGATACTTTCTTTCTCTACCACAATATTCTGGAAATCTGAATCTGGCCAAAACTGGGGTGCAGAGGAAGAGGGTTGTAGGAGGAAGAGAGCTTTTCCTAGGCTTAGCTCATACATTTGGATCACAGAGCTCAGTATTAAACTGACTGCCAGGACTGGGTTAAGGAAGATGTATACATTCCAGCTGGCTTGGCAGAGACTTTTGCAATGGGAATAAACTGCATGTTCCCTGTGACTCATAAGACACCAGCCTCCTGAAGGCTAAAATTTGGTAGTGCAGATAAGTTACTGGACTCCATCTAGGAGTACTGCAGTGCTGCATCCAGCTCTGGGGTCCCAGCACTGGAAGGACATGGACCTGTTGGAGCAAGTCCAGAGGAGGCCAACAAGAGGATCAGAGGGCTGGAGTGTCTCTCCTATGAAGATAGGCAGAGAGAATTGGATTTTTTCAGCCTGGAAAAGAGAAGGCTTAAGGGTGACCTAATTGAGGCCTTCCAGTACCTGAAAGGGCCTACAAGAAAGATGGAGAGAGACTTTCTACAAGAGCATGCAGTGACAGGACAAGGGACATGGATTCAAACTGAGAGAGAGTAGGTTTAGATTAGATATTAGGAAGGAATTCTTTACTGTGAGGGTTGTGAGGCACTGGAAGAAGTTCCCCAGAGAAGTTGTAGATGCACCAAACCTGGAAGTGTTCAAAGCTGGCTGGAACTCTGAGAAACCTGATCTAGTGATGTGTGTCCCTGCCCATGGCAGGTTGGGGTTGGAATGAGATGAGCTTTGAGGTCTCTTCTAACCCAAACCAATCTATGATTCTATGAAATGCTCTGTTATTTAGCACGTGAGACTTTAAATTATGGGAAGGATTCATGATACTTGTTTGCTACATATTTCAACAGGGTAACACACGTCTGCCTTCCGGCAGCAGTGAAGTCCACCCAGAATACGTCGGCCAGCATGTAGTTATTTTAGATTATTAGGAGCATTAATTTTGATAGCTTGAAAGCTATCAAACGGAAAATTCCTTCATTATTAGTCCTTAAAATCATCTACTAACCACCAGCTTCCACTTTTCATGTCTGCCAGAGGTCCAGAAATTACAGAGCCAGTTTTACTGTGGTTTTCAAATGATCTTTCTCAAACAGGTAAGAAAGACCAAGTGTATTTTTACCTGGTTCAGAACCACCCAGTTGGGATCAATCTGCGCATCCCCCTCTGGGTCCAACACCACTGTCTGATAGGCCCTGAAGTCTGTCAAGGTGATCTCTGCATTCTCAGGGCACACATCGATCCGATCAATCACAGTATCCTGGTCAAAATCAGACTCACAGACATCGCCAACTCCATCACCTGAATGCATCAGAGAAGTGAAAGGAGATTTATGGTGCAGCAAGTAGTCACATCCGGCCCAGCCACTGGATCAGGGTGTCCAAGAAGCAGGCAGTGTGTCAGCACTGCTGGCTGCAGTGCCTGGGAAAGTGCCTCTGCTTTGGGTAAAGGGCCCCTGAGTGCTGGGGTTGCTCCTGGGATGAGTGTATGCATCGGTAGTGATCGTGTTGCATCCTGGTGCACAGGAGTAATGCCTGGAGATGAATGGAGTAGCCTGAGAATCAAAATGGTTCCTGAAGGCCCATCTTACCATTATCATCTTCCTGCCCTGGGTTGGGGACCAGCCTGCAGTTGTCAGGGCCCGGGGGTAAGAGGTCAGGAATGCCATCATTATCATCGTCATCATCACATTCATCACCCAGCCCGTCCTTATCTGTGTCCAGCTGGGAGCTGTTAATAACGGTAGGGCAATTGTCTGTGCTGTCCTGGTGCCCATCACCATCGCTGCAAGCACAGAAACAAAAAAAATGGCATGCCAGCATCAGATCCTGCCTCTGCACAGGGAACACCTGTCGGGGAAACACGCCGTTGGCAGCTCTGGAGCTGGAAGCAGACCAGTGGGCAACACAACCTGTTGTTGCTCAGGTGGCTGAACAGCAAGGAGAGCAGGAACAAAGAAACTCGGATAAGATAAGGTGGCCGGAAAGCAAAGACCAAGTCAAGAGCTATAACAATACTCAGGGAAAAGAAAAAGAAGCCTCACATGGTGTGGGAAACATACTGGAGCCCAAGACCCCAAACAGCATCCACTCCTAAAGGGCGTGTAAGGCACATCCAACAAGTGCAGTGTCACCAATTAAGAGGCACTCAGGAGACAGCAAGAGCTGGACACCTGTCCCTTGTCTTGTGTGAACATGTGTCTCCGTGCTCATGAACATGCAGGTGTGAGTGTGAAAACTCTACATGAGCACCTGAAATCAGACTTATTTAAAAACAAGCACTGTTCTGACCCGCCTGCATAGCAAGTTTTTTGTGGCGGACTTGGCACTGCTAGGTTAGTGCTTGGACTCAATGGTCTTGAATGTCTTTTCCAAACTGAATGATTCTATGATTACAATCCTGCAGGGGGACATGCACTAAGAAATAGAGGAGAAAGTCTGTAGCTCCCAAGCATCCCTCCAGGCCCATGGCTGCATCAGCTGGTTATAGTGAAGAGCCACCAGGAACGGGGACACAGACTACAGAAGAGGGTTCAAGAAGTTATGGGGTGGCAACATAACTTCTCCATGCCAACAGTTAAGTGCATACCTGAAAAAAACCTAACTGAACTCCGGTGTGTTTTGTATGCACACCAGACCAAATTGCTTTCTGGCAATTTGCAGGCATGTTTTCCCTCAGTAGCTTCTTGCTTAGCGCAGGTGGAGCAGACGTGACCTGCAGCCAAATTAAGGTCATGCTATAGCCTTAGGTAGGCATATTCCCAACCACCACTCCCTGCTTAAGAAAAGTACTTCTATTTTGGGTCAGAGTAACCAATGTTTGCACAATATTGAGATAAAATGCAATAAGCACCATACATGTGTATCTATTTCAAGGTTAACCTCAGGCAGAGCTACAGCATTTCTACCAAGAAAAGCTTCATACACATTAGTGAAGTTTATGGGGGGAAAAAACATCCTTTTTTAAAACATGAAAAGGAACAAAGACATATCTACTTAAGAGTAAAATGCTGATGGCCTTGGCAGCTACTGGCCTAAGACTGGGCATGATCCCTGCAGAGACATGGAAGTGGGCTCCCTGCAGTTGTCTGTGGCTGATGAAATGCTGTGACAGCACAGGATTTATCACTTCTCTTACCTCTTGCTGTAAGTGAGGTGTACATGGGAAGACCTGCCACTCCTAAAGGTGGTTATGCAGAAGCTGCTTCCAGAGAAGTGATTCAATTTATCATGGGATGTGCTCCTGTGAATGCCCAAGGCATACGAAAGCCACAGACAGAGGATCCTTGCCAATCTTCCTGTGCTAAAGCAAAGGAGTTGCTCTGCAAGTGTTTTACACTTGATAATAAAATTCTGTTTCTGCAACCCTAGGTTCTTAAGGAAAAACATATGGCTTTTAACTGTGAAACTTCTGCTAAGGAAACAGAAATAAAAGATGAATGAAAAATAAAGAAATAAATGAAAGACATTTTCTCGCTAAGAAGCTCTGAGCTGTGCTCTGGGTTTTACAGCCAGAGAACTGCTTGAATGTCACTTAAACAAGAACCCACAGGAAGCCTGTGTGAATGGGGCTAAGGATGAAAGCTCCATAACTGTACTACCACAGGGAAATGAACAAACAAGGCTAATAAATCCTAACACTGTTTTTGAAATAACATCTCTCTGGAATTAAATCCAGGCTAGCCTGAGGGATTATAGCTCTCCAAGAATCAGTAGCATGCTTCAGCTCAGGACTAGCTTCTCTCACAGCATACCTGTCCTGATTGGTATCGCAGGAATCTCCAACCAGGTCATTGTCAACATCCGACTGCAAAAAGGAACAGAGAAAAGTTCCAGTATCAGCTGTCAAGAGCATCTATTTAAATTGCAGGCTTAAATCAAAACACAACCAAATCAAATACAACTAAAATAAAAGCATGAAAAGACACTTCTTTTAGAGAATATATTTTTTCTCTTGCAGCCTCCATTTAACCAAAAATTCAGTTTTATTAAAAAAAAAACAAAACCAGTGAATGAACGTGGTTAAACTTAATTGAAGCAGTTCAAGCAAGACTCCTCTGCTACTGAAAGTAAGTATCCCTCATTGCTAGCAAGGTTTATTTCCTAAGCAGCTTTAAAAATCTACTATGTTTCTCTGTAGTTTCCAACATTTTTCATTAGTCAAGGGGGGAGGGGTTGGTGGGGGATGGTGGTGAATCCTAAGTCTAACATACGAAAAGTGTTTACAATGACTTCTCACCTGGGAGCACTGAAAGTTTTGATAAATAAGGACACCAGGATTTTTTCGTGATTAAAGGATTATCAAGTGTAACTAAATCACACCCCTGTATGGAGCCTGGCATTGAACTCTGTGGGACTGAAGCCCACTTCAGAGCATGACAGTAGAAGATATGTGCTGGGCAAAGGTCCTAACAACATCCCAAACTGAAACTATAACTGGTGGCTCCTCTTTCTCACACTGGGACAGTCTGCAAGTCTGTAAAACTCTCCTGGAATACCTAGATATATACTATATTTTATTATCCAGGAAATACACTTTATTATTAAAATATAAACACTATGGCTGCATGGGTTGTTTCATTCTCTTGCACCTTTTTAGGCCTCAGCAGTCCTTCTCCCTCAACAAGGGTAATTTTTCCTTCTGCCTACTAACCTGGTTTGGGTTGCTGATTGTAGGGCAGCTGTCACAAGCATCACCAACACCGTCATTATCTGTGTCCTCCTGGTCCTCATTGGGGATCCTCTGACAGTTATCCAAAAGGTTCTTAACACCTAGAGTAAAGTGGGTTGTGTATTAGTTAAAGACAATTCCCATATTTCTCCACACTGCACAATAAACATTAAAAGAGTAAAGACACTATTGCTGCAATGAAATTATAAGCCTGCACAGTAAATCTTTCTTATGTGTGCATCATTCATTTAACAGGAGTTAGGAATATCTCGCTAAAGAACAGCTTTCCACCCCACCACACCCATTATTACACACAATTCATTCTATCCCGTTCCTGTATCACAGCTTACAGGATGGGACATTTCATCTTTGTTATAACATTTGAAGGTGTGTGATTTTTTCACTTCTTTCAAGCCTCCTACAGCAATGAAAATAATACATTATGTAGCTCTTGGGTACAGGTGCTGGTAGCACCTGGAGGCTCTGGGATGTTTGTACCTTTAAGGAAACGCTGAATGATCAGCAACCTTCACTTCTACATGAAACATGGCTTGGTTTCTCTGTTACAGTGTACAGTGCTTCTAATGCAGGCTAAGATATGTATTAACTAAATCAAAATGATTAAAAACACAGGTTTCATGAAGAAAGGCCGTGTGTTACAGCTGGTGACATGAAATCTCCCAACGTGCAGCACACTCTGGGCAGATTTGAATGACATCAGAGAAGCGAAAGTGAAAAATCACCAACCATCTCCATCCATGTCATCATCACAAGCATCTCCTTTCCCATCATCATCTGTGTCCCTCTGGTCATTATTCAGGACATTACGGCAGTTGTCACAAGCGTCTCCGAAGATATCTTGGTCACTGTTTCTCTGGTTAACATTGGGAACCAAGACACAGTTATCCTGCAAGAGACACAGAATCAGACATCAGTCAGGCCATAAATCTCTAATTTCTACTTCTGTTGATTTATAAAACTCTTGTATTTATTTCTACTTACCAAAAAAAAAACAAACCAGAAAAACCAAGACAACAAAACAGTGTGAGCAGTTTTGACATTTTCTGTGAATATTAGCTCTGTATCAGATTTCACTTGCTCCCCCAAAGCTCTGCTTTCAGCCACATATGAACCACCCTAATCATAAACACCCAGTACCATAAGGCTTTACTTATAACCTTGATTTCTGATTCTCATTTTGGATGCATCCATGGTGAGGAACCTGTTTTGGTGCCTGAGCTTTCTCACATGGTCCTTCTCAAAAGCTGCAGTTCAGACTCTGACAAGGTTTGCAGATGCTCTCAGTGAAAGGCCATTGCCCCCTTCTGGTACAGACTCAAACTAAGGCTGGAAACTGGGAAACGAACTTCTTGATGCAAAAAGGTACAGGTTTTTATTTGGGTTTGGTGGGTTTGTTTTTGTTTCAAGCAAGCTGCTATTGGCTTTTAAAATCCATCAGGAGGTATACAGAGAAAATTTTATTTCAAAGTCGTATAAAATTTCTACACCCATCTGGCACACTCATGACCTCACTGTCTTGCCCAAAGAGAAGAATAACAGAGACTAAAAATAATAAAGAAGTTACTTGATTATGAAGGTGCTGAACCTGCAAATAGATTTACAGTTGTGGGAGGATTTAATTTTTTCATTTTAGAACATTAATAAAACCAGTTGATTTAAGCTGGCAGAATTTAGCGTGGGCCTCTGTGGCAAAACAGCTTGAGACAGACCTGTGACTGCTAGTCTGCCCTAGCTCCAAGTGGACATTTGTACTCTGGATAACATGTTCTTGTTGGCTTCCTTGGAAGCACATTAAGCAGCATCAGGCAGTGATCTTAATAAAGAACAACAGTCAGCTTGTAAGAATACAGGGTGAAAACAAAACAGCTTTTCCAATCTGAATTTATGATCTAATATATTCTGCTGTGTGTACCCACATGGAAACCTCTTCTGTTTCGAGGACATGAAGCTTTTTCAAGTTACTGGCAAGACACGCATTCATTTGTGTGGGATTTGGATCCCTGATAAAATGTGTTGTCAGGTCAACCTGCTCTTTAAATAGAAAGATCTTAATGCAGGTAATGTTCCTGAAGGTCATGCTATGGGAGAGGGTGACAGAAGGACACAAGCTCTATACACAAAAAGCTCCAAAATTAAATGATTAAAGGTAGTAATGGAGGATTACACAGGTGGGATTTAAGGCTGTGTGGTTTAAGTCTTGTAAGAATGAGTATTTTATAAAAGAAAAAGACAGGATTTAAGAGGCCACTGACAGTGATGGGTATGGAACAATCTCTGGCAAACAGCAGTGAGTCAGATTTTGGAACCACTTCCCATTGCAGAAATGGGAAATCCTTCTGTTTGCACAAACCCCTGCATCCTGATCTATACACAGCACCTGCTCATTGGGGATGCCATCTCCATCTGCATCGTCATCACAGGCATCTCCAATCCCATCACCATCAGCATCTTCTTGTCCAGAGTTTGGGACAAATCTGCAATTGTCCTAGACAGAAAAGGAGACAAGTCTAGTGATCTATAGGTAAACTGGATTCCTTCATAATTTGAATGATTTTTTGCTATCATTAATTAATTGATTTCATCAACTTAAACAGAATTCAATAACCCAAATAAAAGATTAATACATCGAGTCATCTTTCTTACAGTCTTCCTCTTTATCCCTTTATGCTCTGAATTATTACAGAATTAAGAAAGCATTTCTTACCTTTCTGCAGTTTTCAGCAGAGCATGAGAGTTCTTCATTAGGGTAGCCATCAATGTCAACATCTTTTCCACAAATATAACCATCACCAGCCCAGCCAATGCCACACTATCAATAAAACATCATGGTATTACTATCAAAACGTTAATGAGTCACTGTAGAAATATTAAAGAAGGAAAACTCACACCAGTCTTGAAAACAGCAGCATATGGAAGTCATGGCCAGATACCGAAGTACAATGAGATAAAGAGAGCTTGAAACAAAGATTTTCTTTCCACATTGAGAGAGGCTGCAGTGCATCCAGACATAGCTAGAAAGAGCTACAACTTGATGTCAACTGGCATGTGTGCCTGCCACACCTAATTATTTCAGTAGGAGCTATAGATTTCTTATAGACACTGGCCAGGAACCAATTTTGGCTCCTCACTGGCAGGCTACTAAAAAAAAAGAGGAGACCTAGGTAGAGTATGCACCTAGCACCTTGGCAAGGGGCACAGGGTTATATGGGATGACTGTATTTTGTTCTGTATCTCAGGAACACATCTGCAACTAGAGGAAGTTCTAAGAGAAAACTGTGTTGACATTTACTAAGTTTGCATCAGCAGAACAAATGCATCTGCACACAAGTTTCTCCTAGCCAAATTATTACTGTTTCAACAAATTATTACTGTTTCAAACCAACACATCATTTATGTCAAAGACATATGCAAAGAACTGCATGTCAAAATCTGGCCTTCCCTTGAAACCAGGACTTGCCTAAGACAAGTATCTAGTATCATTACAGCATGGACTTAAAATATCCTAGATTATGTATCTTTGAAACAGATGTACTTAAAAATGAGACCAAAGCAAGCAGCAGCAAAAGCATGCACTGTATCCAAATTTAGGACTCAGGATTAGTCTCTTGCTTTCTGCTGCAGATGGAAAAAACTAAGTAATATACTTCAGTATACTCTTACAGTGGACGTTCATATGCTACTTGTGCTCCTCAGCCCACAGCTGGTAAGCACAGCACAGCCTCCCTGTGCCTGGAATCTGTGACCTCACTTTAAAAAACATCTCTATCAGCCAGCAAATACGGGCACATCGGCTATGCAGGGAGGATCCTTACTCACAGCTATGTAGCTGAGCATCATGAGAGGAATTTGTCCTTGTGATGTCTTCTCTAGAGTAACACTTGACAGTCTTTTCTTAGGAGACTACAGAAAGTCTACAAAAGTGATTCCTAAAGATCTAATTACAGACACAGTGAATATGATACATGAATATGGCTGCTTTACAGACACGTGTCAAGAACAAAACAATTGCAAGATAGTGTCAGCCCAGTTTTCACAGCTGGTCTTGGCCAGTGTGCCACAGTCCAACTGTATAAAATGACCACAAAGACTTTCTCATTTCCAGCCTAAAAAATGCTGGATTTCACTGTAAAAATGCATAGATTAATGAACTCACAATACATGTCACCTCTCCTCTCCTCTCCTCAATACAACGGGCATGGATGCTGCATGGATTGAGAGCTCGATTCCTGCAGCTCTGTTCAGCCTGGCATCCTCTGCTTTGGTCTCCTGTGTATCCTGGTTTGCACTGGCCACAGTGGTAAGACCCCTGTAAGAACAAAAAGTCACCAGCCAGCCTTTTAACAGGACGTTTTTTCCTTTTAAAGCAAGCACAAGAGCAAGATTCAAGTCACACTCGTTATGCTGTGCAAGTGTAGTTTGTCATCTACAGAGGCCTCTTGTACTGTGAACAAACTTTATTTTCTACACTTCTTTATTTCTACAAGAAAACTTTATTTGGTTCCCACACTGCATGCTGGAAAACATACTCAACTCTTGCCTATTTAGACCAGTCTTTTGTTAAGCCAGAGAAAAGTCATGTAGGAGCAAAAGCTTCTTCATGATGCCTTGTCCCTGCCAGCATCATCCTGAGCTGCTTCCCGGTGGCTGAAACTTTGTGTGAAACTCTAAGCAGCAGCTGATTAACCAGGCTGGATGATCTTATTTCACTGTAACGCACACCCACCAGTTTATCTGAAGACAACTGGGCACAAATTTTAATAAAAGAGAGATGAGAAAGTTCATCATGTCTTTCTCCCATTTTACTTTTTAAGCTAAAATATTTTTAAGCCAATTTGATCCAAATCTTCTTCAAAAAACAATTCTGTATCTGAAGACACAGCCATCCTCATTTACACTGCAATAAGAACATCCATTTAAGTTTTTGTAATGGTTTACCATGACACATGCATATGTATTTCATAGGTATCACTCTCTTGTATAAACAAACACAAAGGAGCTAAGCCAAGGAATCTCATTATGTGCTGGGCCATATGAGATATAAACAGATAAATGCTGATAAGGTGAGGTCTTCTTTAGGCATCTAATGTCTCTGTCTCACATTCTTGTTGACCTGCAACTTAAGACATAAAAGTTAATTGAGAACAATATTTTTACCTTACGGAGAATAATTATTTTTTGATATGTCAAGGGACAGAAATGGGTAGATCTCTGAAAACCATGTGTCTAACCATTGGTGAAACTGAGGTGCTTCATACAACTTCACTCTTCGTGTACAAAGTCTGTTGGAGGAACTGTCAGGACTGTTGTAGTCCACCATCATAGAGAAATCTACTTACTACTCAGACGGGCAGTATTTTTTCCTCTATTCCTAACTTCATTACAAATTTTACCTCTGTGCTGTCTGCATACTTTCAGGATGAAGATGAAAATAAACAGATGACTGAAGAGTAAAATAATCCCTGGGCCATGCTAATGGTATGGCTTATTTAGAACATACCAGGCTGTGCACTTCATCCCAATGGACGCCAGAGTAGTATATTCTAGAGTCTGCTTAATTTGCTCACTATATTCTGTCCTATATCAAGCTCTGGTATGCACTAAAATAGCCTCCAAGGCAGCATTTCCAGACCAGCCTGTTTCTGAGGGGATACACGATTAGAAACCCCACACTGCTCTGTTTTGACAGATGGCAGGACACTTGGTGCCTGCCCTCTGCAGACAGGGCCCAATGGCCTCCCAAAGAGGCTGCATGTCTAGTCATGCAGCAAGATACAACATGTGACAGTAAATGTTCTAGATATCAAAAAAAGGATACAAACACACTGAACAGTGAAAGCAGCCCTAAGGAAACAAGCTTATTCACAAGGAAACCTAACACTGAACACAAATGGTAGCCTCATCAATACCTTGCTGCAGAAAGGACCACCTTCACACCTGAAGGATACTTTTAACCCTTCTCTTGCTATGAAGAAAGCCTGTGACATGTACAGGGCAACCAGGGGATCAGGCCCAGCAAGCATGGATTTATGAAAAGCAGGTCCTGCTTGTTCTGTAACAGGGTGACCTGCTCAGTGGATGAGCCTTTGACACCATTTCCCACAGCAATCCCCTGAGGAAAGTGGCAGCTGATGGCTTGGGCAGGTGTCCACTGGGTAAAAGACTGCCTGAATGGCCAGGCCCACTGTAGAGAGTGGTGGTGAGTGGAGTTACATCCAGCTGGTGTCCAGTCACAGGTGCTGCTCCCCAGGGCTCAGTAGTGGGGCCAGTCCTGTTTGGTATCTTCATCAATGATTTCATGGAGTGCACCCTCAGTCAGTTTGCAGGTGACACCAAGCTNGTTGCACCTCGAATCCTGTGTCCAGTTTTGGCCCTTCACTACAGGAAGGTCACTCTGGTGCTGGAGTGTGTCCAGAGAAGGGCAACGGAGGGGGTGAAGGGTCTGGAGGACAGGTCCTATGAAGAGTGGCTGAGGGAGCTGGTGGTGTTTAGCCTTGAGAAAAGGAGGCTCAGGAGGACCTTATCACTCTACCAAGTACCTCAAGAGATGCTATAGATGGGTGGGGTTCAGTTTTTCTCCCAAGTAAGAAGTGATAGGACAAGAATAAATGGCCTCAAATCCTCAGGCTTTCTCAGGTCAGGGGAGATTAAGATTGAATATTAGAAAGAATTTGTTTACACAAAGGATTGTCAAGCATTGGAACAGGCTGCCCAGGGAAGTGGTGGACTTACTATTCTTGAAAGTGTTCAAAATAGGTGTGGATAAGGCACTTGGGAAAATGGCTTAGTGGTGGGATTGTCAGTGCTGTGTTAACAGTTGGACTCGGCCTTAAGGGTCTTTTCTACCATAAATGATTCTAGGATTATGTGATTGTATGTTCAACTTGCTTCATAGCATTAAAGTGGTTGTATGCCCTTTTTATTGGATCCTAACATCTTTCAAACTATTTTTACTTCTCGTATGCTTGCTCTCCTGGGTTTAATATCTATGGGCATTAACAGTCTTGTCCCCATTGCCGCTCTCATTTCCATTTATTTAGAGGGATAGCTGTTACTGTATACATAACTCCTATAAAGAGAGCACCCTGCGGAACAGCTTGTTGGGGCAGTTCTCAAGTAGCAGGAGATAAGGGAAGCAAAGCTTTCATCTTTCAAAGGAGGTTCCTTGCAATAAAGTATCCATAAACGCACATCACTGGATGGTATGGAGAGAAGAGCTCCTGCTCTTCAGGAAAAGTGATGAGGATACAATTCAGATGGACGTGTTAATGACAAATCAAGTATTGATTTTTTATTATTAGCTAGGAAAAGAGGAAAGGATTCTTTGATTTATATGAAGCCAAGAAACAAATTGTATTACTCAGCTCTTCCATCAGACCCATGAATCCAATCTTAGCCTCATGGAATTTTAAAACAATCGATTTTTTAAAGGCATAAATGAAAAGATGCTTACCAAAGTGTTTATGCAATGGGAATTCGGAACACAGAGTCCAAGTCCACCATTCTGACATTCGTCAATATCTAAGCAGACCTAGAAATAAACCGAATCCACAAATAATAAAAATAATGTCAATTAATTGAGATCAAAATCTGTAGAAACAACACTAAAGTTTAAGACTAGAAAAGAGACATAGCCGCTCCTGAAACTGCTCTCAGAATGTCACAGACATATCCATAGGCTAACTTTCCAAACCCTAAAGAGACACTACGAAACAGAAAATTTCAACTTTAGGATGAGCTCTGTTCACCCGAAAGAGCTTATACAAAAACTGTGTTCCTGTTGTAGGGGGCTTACAAAAATACGCAAAAAAATTCTCAGTAAAATGGGCCTTTTTTATAATTTTCTTCCTAGTTCAAAGCCAGTTTACAGAAATCAACAAAGCCCCCTGAAGTTGATCAGAGATACTTACAAACTTAATGACATTTTTTCTTGTCTCCATGCCAGTCAAGAGTATTAGATTGTTAATACTCCCATTAAAGCTAAGCAAACATAATTCAGATCTCTAACTGAAACACTCTGAGCTGTGCCTAGCAGCATAAGGTAATTATGGAACGACTGAAAAATAAAAACAAGTCAATACAGATGCACTGCTAATATAAAACCAGCAACTTTCAATGGAAGTTGTCACGGGGGTGCTGCCGCTCACCTGCTTATTGCTCTTGGCGTAGCTCAGTCCTATCCCTTGCACGGTTTGTCCCGTATATCCGGGAGGACAGGTCTCACATCGGAAACCGGGAGCGGTGTTCACGCATCGCACACCAGGGAAGCACGGGTTGTAACGACACTGCAAGGCAAAAACAAACCAAGCACATGCTGGCGCTTCAGTAACATCCAGGCTCTGACTGTGTGCACAGACCTCTCACCAAAGGCAATGCTACATGCAACACCTGTATGTCTTCCGTTCAGAGAGGGCTTAAGAGGAAACTGTCTCTGCAGGTATTTCTGACCTCAGTAAGTCTTCAGCTATCTCTGTAATTTAAATAACACTTGCAATCTTCCATTACCATCTGTAGTTGATGTCCTAAACTCTCAATCCTTCATTTAGCTGGGCAGATTCAGATCCTTTGGAGGCTGTAAGCCCCCTGGAAGGGTCCATACCACAGTATCAGGAAAGACACATGATTCCAAACACCCCTACTAATGTGTTTTGTACACACAGAAGTGGCAGCAGCGTTTTCCTTCAGTTATATTTGGACAAATCTCATAGCCAGACGGAATCCAAATGTAAGTCAGATAAGCAGGGATGTGTCAGTGGCACCCACACATTTCTAGACTGGAGGCCCACAGACAGTCCTTGAAACTTCTCCCAAAATATCACGTGTCCACAAAATCACCCTTGGCCTGAAGGCACCATTCACTTCACTGCCTTATGCAGTTTTAGAAAACAGCTGCAACTGATCTCACTGGGCTTGGGGCTGCCAGTTTGGGAAACACATCCCGCATTGCTGCCTTTCCCAACATCAACACTAGCTGCTAGGTAATGTTTATAAGAGTACCAAAAACATCAACATGCCATCCTGCTGCACAGGGCTCAAAGAAAACAATAAATGAGAAACAGGAGAAAGAAATACTAAAGTTTTAAAAATATGCCTTTTTTTCTCCTTCCATCACTAATAGAAAAACATCTACAAGATGGAGGGAGAACAAACCAGACGATATCCACCTGCAAAGGACATACAACTTGTAACCAAACACACACACACGGAAGCAAGAAAAGGTATATTTAATATCAAAATGTGTTTGACAGAAAGATTCGTTAATAGTACGTCAATCAGTAATAAAGGAAAATGTAAAACCTAGGACAGACATTTTGTGCCTCCTTATTTTGCTGTGGATTCTATATTGTAGGCAGCAGAGGGCACCCAAATTACACAGCACACAGAGCAGAGCTGCAGCTCCCAAGAAAATGGGCACCAGCATACCGACGTAATGTCTTCAAACTAGTAATGAATTAGGGAGCATACTGCAGAGATGCTAACAACCTCAGGAAAGATGATGGCAGCTCTTAGTGAGGAGTCTTCCAGATTTGTCTTTACCAGAATTTGTAAAATAACTTCTTTTTCAATGCTTATTATTAGGAAGTACAGAAATAGTTCATTCATAAAAGGCTTTAAACAAACTTAAAAAAATAAAACTGACCAACCAAAAAAAAAAACCTTCCTTCACATCAGCTAACTCAGGAAAACAAGTAATATGACACATCCCCTCTCATTAGACATTCAAAATTATTGCCATTCATTGCTCCTTTATTTCTCCCTATGAACCTCTAAGTAAAAATCCAGCTGATCAGGTGTTTGCTGGTGAACAAAACTGCTCCTGACAAGGTGGCATTTTAATGGCAGTGTCCGCATAAAGACCTCATAATAAACACGACTGTATCCCTATGACACAATTTTGGCATAAATTTCTTGCTGTTTCTAATGTGAAAGCAGGTCTCTCATGTGGAGTGGTGGCAGGAAGATGAAGGTACACGAATCTCCAGTGATTAGAGCCTGACTGCTAACAGACAACCACTTTAATATCAAGCCATCATAATCCAGTCTCTGTTTCTTTTCCCACCACTGCTGTAATGGGTTGAGTTGCTCCAACTCTGAAAATGGCAGTGAGAAGATTATTGCCATGCTCTGCATCAGTCTGAAAATAGCTCAGGAGGTGAAACCCATCCGTATTGGCAGGCTCCACCTAGGCTGGCTTGAGCCTCACACCATGGCTGTCTGTAGCATGAAACATGTACCACAGCTGTCTTGGATCCACCACTTGCATTCATATTTCAGAGTGTTACCTCTATTTTTTGCACCTTCTGTTGCAGCAGACACAGTTCATGCCACGTAAGGCAAAACAAGAGACATTCAGCCTCAGGAAACTGCCACACTCAACTCACTTTCTCCGCCCAGTGTTTTTCACAGACAGGTGTAAGTTAGGCACATCACATCCTCTCTACTGATGGTCTACAAGGGAGGGAGTAAATCAAAAGAGCAATCAAAGCTCATTTCCTGTTGGCTATGAAGGAGAAAAAGGGAATTGCTTTTGCTGGTTTACATTATTGAAAAGGTACTCTGGTAGTACTGTGTTATCCACAGGCACAGTTTCTGACCTAATTCTGCTGGTTCCTTGGTCTACTACATCAAGGTGCTTTTCCACAAAAAAAACGAAAGAGTAATGGTAAAAATCATCCCACAGAAAAAATGCAGTGAACATGTAAGTGGTTTTGTTGTTTCTGTTCCAACTAAGTGTCACATTCCAATTAACACAGGTTTTCTTCAATCATTTAAGATACTGTAAATTTATTAATTCAGTACTCAATACAAGCAAGCTCTGAATTTCTAACGTATAGCACAAGAAAAGAACTAGACTTAAGTCAACATTATTGGATTTCAACACAAACACAAAGAAGCAAAAGGAACAATGACAATAATTGTTTATTTTCTTTCATAGACTTCTAAGGTAAGGATGAAAACATGGCTCCAGTTTGGGTTGAAGAGAAGACTTTGGTCACTGATGCTGGTTCAGGAGCACAACAATTTAAAGAAACAAAGCTCATACTGACAAGAAGTGCTTCTGCAGCCTATAATGAAGCTACTGCATCTTCTTGTGGAATAGAAATGACAATGTCAAAAGTTGTTTTGGTTGGGTTTAGGTTCTGGGGTTTTTTTCCAAACATTAAGCTCCTTTAAGTGACTTCTCAACTCACCAGAGTATTTCAAGTTTTCACACATATTACCTCCATAAAGTTGCAGAAACAGCAAAATAGCCATATAAAATCAAATCAGAATGAATTAATATTCATTGTGCAAGCAGTCAGTAAATGCTGAAGACAGCAAATATTAACAACCCATTGATATGCATGAAACAGTTGCTTTTTAGCTTTTTTTTTTTAGTTCAGTGAAAGTGCCTGTTTTACCTCATCAATATCTGAGCATGTAACTCCATTTCCTGTTAGTCCTTCAGGGCAGGGCCCACACTGAAATCCCTCTGCTGTCTCCACGCACCTCACTCCTCTGAAGCAGGAATTAACTTCACATTTTGGTTTAGTACGCCTAGGAAGCTGAGTTGGAAAACTCACAGTGCCCAAACCTTTAATGCAGAAAGAACAGCAGTTTCAGTGGTTGAAAGAAATGTTCATCATGGCTCTTAACTGGCAAGCATTCTGAAGAAACCCCCAAGACACTTCTTGTCCCTGCACTGTGCTCCTGCCAGCTGTGCTGTGGCTGAAAAGATTCCATGGTGGGAATGGCCCAGGAACTTACTGTTCCCCGAGCAAGGGGAAATTGAGGGTATTTTTTTAGGTCCGTGTGCTTCTCTTGACTAGGAGTCTCCACTCCATGTGGGAGTCTTCCTCCTAGGTTAGTCCTAAAACATATCTGCCAGGGGAGGAAACTCTGAAAGCCTGTGACCTCAGACCAAGGGACTCAAGTATAAGGGTACAAGTACAGGGCATTTCTCTGGCTAAAGTGGCAACACTGCCACTTCATAAGAAAAACAATGTTCCGGTTTCACAACAGCATCTCTGACAGTCTACAAATAAGAAGAACAAAGAAGCAGCAGCTGGCAGCCCACAAACACAGCAGGACCATGCAAGTCCACAGGCTTAGGTGTACAGAGACCAGGCAAAGACTGGTCTTGCTGAGACTCTGGCAGGTACAGAACCTTGGTACAAATCCATGTAGCAATTTGACTTTTCCTTTGGCACTTACACATAAAAGTTACCCTGCCTAGAGCTCAACTTGAGTTTTGATGAGGCTGACAGACCAGAAGACGAAATCAACTTAAAGGCCTGATGAGTTTAAGACCTTTCATCTCACATCGTAAGGGAGTATATTGTTTTTTATAGTGACTGCACTTGTGTACTGCTTGTCAGTTGTGTAGGAGGGCCATGCAGTGGCATTTGGAAAAGTATTTACTTCTTTCCTTTAGAGAAAAGATGAAGACCACCTTTTGGGTCTTACTGCTAACTAGTGACTGCCTACTCAGAATCAGACAAACTTCAGGTGGACTGCATAGGATCTTCCTCAAACTGATAATACCAGCTAGAGCAGAACATGATTCCTTCCTTGTCCTTCTACTAATATTGTGCATGAGATAGCTGGGAGACAGTGTCTCCCTCCACAGGAACATGCGGCACAGCTTTGTGGCAAAGTGAGGACTGACAGTACAGCCTGAGTGGTACTGCTTGGTTCAGTGGCATTTGATCCCCCAGCAGCTGATTGGCAGGTCCATGGAAGCTTTTTCTCCAGTGAAAATCTACTTTAAATTTGTGTCCAAATAGAAATACATTTAGAACTTTGGACACAGTATTTTTAAACAAGTACTTTTTACATAAAGCTAAGATCAACACTAGTTTTAAAACATCTCTATAGCTCTTCTAGATTACCAGCAATAACAGGAATACTCACCACATGCTTGGCACTCAGCTATGGTATTTCTCAGAAAAGTTGTTTCTTTGACCTTGAGAATATAGAAAATAAATATTATTTAGGTGCAGATTGTTTCAATTTGCACCTGGCTGAGAGAAGAACCATTAGTCCCCAAGATGCCACTCAAACCATGAAACATAGGTAATCTGTTTTAAATGAGATGGTCTTTGTACTCCATAAAATTAAGGATACGGATAATGGATAGTTAGGTTCAGCCTTCATCAACAGGACCTTTAAAGGTCCAAAGGTCCTTTTTGACAAAAGGAATGTGCCACCAGCAGTTCCAGCTCTGACACCCACCAGTGAGTGAAACAAACAGTTTCAGTTCCATGCAACAGACCGACAACTATCTCATAGTGGGCTAGAATGGCCACTCTACTTCCTCACCATACACTGAATTTTCTGGATCTGAATATGCAAGCCCCCTACACTCCCACATTCAATGGTCCTCCCTTGCAAGCACAGGGTACCAGGGCCTATATGGTTATTTCTTCTCCACTGTGCCATGCCTCCAAGGCAATGAACTCTACACAGGAGTTTATTGCTTATGTGAAGTCTGAGCTGACTCTATCAAAGGGGAAAAATTGGGATATTTCACACTAAAGCCTCTATACAGTACCTGTTGTCTAAGAAGGTCTTTCACATCTCCCAGTATTTGGTTCATCTGCATCATTTGACCCATCAGCTGCCTATTAAAATCACCTGCAGGAAAACAGCAATGAAAAAGAGTGCACAACATAACTCTCCTTATTTGCCATGGTAATTTATGAGATGTAAAATGGAAACCCCATGAAGAGCCATGGAGGGCAGACATTACTGTTATGTAAGCCCTGTAGAAATCATCAGAGCAAACACAGTATTTATCTCAAATTTTATACTGTGATTTGCATGAACTTACGGCTTTTCTGGACTGAACTCCTCATATACCACAGAAACGGGCAAGCAGAAAGCTCTCCACAGAGAGAAAAACAGGATAATGATTCTTCTACCATTACTTCAGTGTCAAGGCTCTCTAAGGCAACTAATGTCACCAGTGATACTGGTTCCTCCCAGGCCTGAGACAAGCAACCCTAAGTGAAACCTCAGGATTTCAGAACTGGGTATTTGTAATAACTTATTTGGGGCAGGAGGGCAAGGTGAGGCCATGAAGCATATGTGCATACAGTGGGCAGATACCCTGCAGAAGTCCATTCCATATCATAGAATCAGAGTAATAGAATCATCAAGGTTGGAAGAGACCTTTAAGATCATGCAGTCTAACCATTCACCCAACACTACCACTGTGACCCCTAAACCACTAAACCATCACCTAACACCAGATCCAGATACCACCTGAACACCTCCAGGTAATTCCACCACCTCCCTGGGCAACCTATTCCAATTAGGCCTGACCACCCTAATAATGAAAATATATTTCTAATATCTAATCTGAATCTCCCCTGTCTCAGCTTAAGGCCATTTCCTGTTGTCCTCCTACTGCAGGCATGGCAGAAGAGACCGGCTCCCACCTGCTATGCCCTCCTTTCAGGTGGCTGTAGAAAGCAATGAAGTCTCCCTGAGCCTCCTCTTCTTGAAACTAAACAAACCCAGCTCCCTCGGCTGCTCCTCATATGACACATTTTCTAGTCCTTTCACCAGCCTTGTTACCCTTCACTGGACACCCTCCAGCACCTCAATCTCATTTTTAAAGTGAGGGGCTGAAAGCTGAACACAGGATTTGAGGTGCGGCCTCACCAATGTCAAGTGCAGAGGGTTGATTACTTCCCTGGTCCTGCTGGCACAGCACAGTTGTAGCCACAACTGATTCATACATATTTTTCAAAGTGAGGTTACCCAGCTTTCTGAGCAAGCTCACTGTGAAGCTCTGAGAACACATCAATGATGCCTGCTCTGAAAAAACAGTGTTTTTAGTAACTGCACCAGTCACTTGGCTTTTCTTCTCAAAGGCAGCTCATCACACTTCACACAAGTTTCATGGCTGTATTTGCTTCTGACAGGCGCAGATTTTGTATGGACTCACAAAACATCTACTGAACACACTATGAACTCACACCAAAATCCGTCCTCAATACCAAGTAACAAAGACCTCTACCACAAGACCAAAAATTACATCTGTAATGAGCCACAGGGAAGGACCAGATCAAACCCAAATCTCTCTTCACAGATTTTAATCCGTTCAATGAAATACTGGGTTTGAGCCAATGACAGAGAAGAAGCAGAGAGTATGTCTAGCACAGTAGCTTGTAGTTGCTTCTGTTTGCAGCTTAATTCTGAATTTGTCCCTCTCTTAAGAAGATATTTGTTTACTTCTCTAAGTCTGTATTTAAAAACCAACTTCACAAATATATGCTCTTTCACAGTCTAGGCAGGCAGGATATTTTGATATTATGCTCAATAGCTTCAGGGAGGTTTATTCACATCTTCTTTTTGTGAGTACTGAAAACTTATATGAAAAATGCTTCCTTTAATGTTTACCTCATTGTTTTGTACTTCAAAGCATGCCTAACTGTTTCCAAACATTCTAGTGGGAACTGTCCAACTCCTCACATACTATGTTTTCTTTACTTCATATTTTCTCATCAAAACACTGAACAAGTTTAAAGAGTCAGGAATCACCTGTTCCAGAGCCTGCCTCTGTTCTAGACCTAACCTTGCCATATTTTTATTCAGGTGACAACAGCAGGACATAATATCATGGGTATTTTAGAATCCCATAGTGGAACCTGGCACACACGCTGTCAGGCCAGATGCTGGGATCTGTTCTTGTTTTATTTTTAAAACAAAGGCTTGTCTAGGCATTATTGATTGAAATCTGCAAAAAATTCTCAAGACTTCAGATGCTGTTTGTTGGCTAGCACCTAAATCAAAACCATATATATTCTGTAGTTAAGTTTTATAGACTGCTGAACATTAAGGTGGACTAAACAGGTTACACTGCCATGAACTACATGTCCTGCGTGCAAATTTAGACAGCAGAGCAGAAACAGCTGAATACACCGGGTTTTGGTTTTTTTCTCTTCCATTAAAAGCAATTCTAAAAGTCGGCCCCACTTGCAGCAGAATGACCAGTGTTCAGGGACAAGTACTCAGAAAGGCCTTTAAGGAAGCTGTCCACAATATAGTGGACCCAGGAGCAAGCAGGTAAGCAAAAACCAGCCTGAAGCTATACAGTTATCTGGCCCTTCCATGTAACCTCTTTCATCCATACCCCAACGAATAAGGCAACTCCTCAGTTCAGCTAGACTCCTCACTTCAGCTACTCCCTAGCTCTATATCCTTGAGTCTTAACAATATGATTAACAGACTGGCTTTCACATTGATAACTAAGCTCAGAGTATTACTGACCAACAGGGAACTGAAGTCCCTGTCTTTCTCTTGCCAGGGTGTTGCAGTATAGAATCATAGAACGGTTTGGATAGAAAAAGACCTTTGAAGATCATCTAGTCCAACATCCTTGCCATGGTAGGGACACGTTTCACTTGACCAGAATGCTCAAAGTCCCATCTTAGCCTGGTCTTCAACACTTCCTTATGGGGCATCCACAGCTTCTCTGGGCAACCTGTTCAAGTACAGGACCCTGGATTTTGAGCAGGCAACCAGCTTCATGGTACAGCCAATTGGCCCAGGCATGCACAAACACTAGCACCATGAAGCACCTCACAGGTATTTCTTCTACCTCTTTTGGGAACAACAGCTCTCTGGCTCAAGCAACACACTTTCCTGTGTCTGTGTCATTCAGATCCTGAAGTGTCATTCAAAGAGAATGATATTCACAGAATCATAGAATAGCCTGAGTTGGAAGGGACTCATAAGGATCATTGGGTCAAGTCCTGGCCTGGCATGGGACAACCCCAAGAATCACACTATGTGTGCGAGAACATTGTCCAGCTTCTTGAACTCAGGAAGACTGTGGTTTCTTGCTCAGAGATCAAACCATTATTATAGAACAGATGATGGCTGACAAGAAGAAGTTTCCAGACAGCCTATAATCTTTCACCAAAGAAGCTGCACATACAGGCTGTATGTGGAATTAGGAAGAGGCAGGTTCCACGTAAACAGAAAGAAATACTCCTCAGATATGTGATAAATTTCTTGACAGGAGACATTCTTGACCATGCCTTCAAAACTGACTGGACAGATTGATGGATGAAAACATATATTGAGTACAGAACACAAAGACTTCACCTCTGAATCAAGACCTCTGAATCCACGAACTGCTGGAGAACAGTGAAGCATCCAGAGAAAACCACACTAAGACTCCATTCCATTACACTCTTGCCTGTGTTTCTATACTGACATATTGTCTCTAAAAGCAAGTTGGTTAAAAGAACCTTTTGTCTGCTGCAACACAGCTATTTTTTTTATACTTTGTCAGGTTCAGGTACTCTCCACAAACTAGACAACCTCCGAAGAGCTCTTCTGACCGAAATGATTTTGTGATGATGATCACAGGCAGCACACTAATCTCATCTACCAAAACCAGTGCACTTTGCATTCTATTTTCCTACCCAGTCACAAAGATCCAAATATACATGTTCAGCCTGTGTCTGATCATCGTAATCTCATCCTGCTGCTTAGGTGTCTCAGCCTCACAGACTGAACATGGAGGGAATCCTGCTGCCAAAGCAGTGAGGAACAACCAGGCATGCAGTCAAACCCATGTACAGTTATTCAGGTCCAAAGCACTCCCAAGGATTTTCCAATTAATATGAAAGCACATGCTTAAGATTATTAGGTCTCACCCCCTATACAGCTAAGCATTTGCATTCCAGCTTTTCCTGGCAGCAGGCAAAACTGTCATTATCTGATCTATTATTGCCATAGAAAGGCATCATGAAGCATACACATGGTTCGAGGCAGCCAAGTTAAAGCTGCTGTTGGAACAGCCACATTTTCTTGTGGTGGATTTGACTATGTAGATTCTGAATGTATTTATGTGAGTTGTTTATTATTATTATTAATGATATTAATTGCACTTGAAAGTTAAAAGCAACTGAATTTGAGGGTCCAAGCCAGGTGGAGGCAGCCACAGAGAGACAGTATCTGTCTGTATATTACCATTTGCATAATTGATTAGTGAACAAAAAGTTACAAATTAGAAAGCTTCAAGTTTGTAATTTGGAAACTCACTGTGGAATTACCCTTCCCTTCCACATTCAAATGCCTGTTGATTTAGTGAAAAAGAGAGAGCTTTGAGGATAAAACTCTTGTTTTTACCTATGTGTATATATGTTAAGAAGCAAGGAAATAAAAGTATGTGCAGCTAAGGATTTACATAGCTAAAAGGTAAACCAGATTTTGTTATCACTGCACACCACTGATGCCTACATTCATGTGACATACCCAGGATGCTCTCATAAAATTTCTGCATCTTATCTCTGTTCTTATCAAAAGCAGCAATGCTGCAGGGTTGGGTTTGTCAGAGGGGCCAGGAAAGGGTACAAGAGAGAGAACATATTATGGATCCCATTTCAAACCTTGAACTGAGTCTCCTTCCTATAGCTGTCATACACTAACATATTGCATGTACAGTGTGAACCCATTCTTCTCCCTCACACCCGCAGCAGAATGGCAGATGGACAGGGACTAGAAGGACTACAGATGGGACAGTCTAGCACAGGTTTTCTGTGTCCAGAGGTCAGGAAGCACCCTCACCTAACACAGGCGATTGCATTAAGTCCCTGGGGCCCTGCAGGGATCTCAGCTCCCTCCTTTCCGCCCTCTTCTCAGCTCAGTCTCTAAAATGCTCAGCATGGGCAGAAAAGGAATTGGTTTTGAATCAATGTCCCCTTCAGCAGGTGACAAAAGCCTTGGCTAAATTGTGGCAGGACTAGTGGCTACTTTGCCATGGCTTTTCCCACACAGACCTACAGTCTCTGTAGCCATGGCACAAGCATTTTCTTCAGTGTCCTGCAAGCTTCTTCACACCTTGTTCCTCCCCTCTGGGGAAAAGTCCAGTGCTCAACAAGAGATGAACACTGTCAGTGTGAATAAGTACATGGGTAGGTCTTGCTACTCCATTAATCTACCTTTCATACAGCCTGTAGCAATGTATCCCATTTAGCATTACTTTCCTTCTGCAATTGTTTGCAATTTGAATACTTAAAATATTATTAAGCTGACACAAACAGATCATCATCACAAAAATTTGCATTCCAAATTATGCTAAAAAACCTTTCAACCATTACAGACTTGTCTTTCACTAAAACAACAATTCATTGCTTTATCACCAGCAACAGTGACTGTTTTCTCTCCAAATGGAGCTATTTCTAAAACATTTACAGGAAATTTGTCATAGCTATAATTTAGTCAAATAATTCTTATTTGACTAAAGGCTTCTTCACATTTTCAAGATTCATCACATCAGCTTCCTTGCACTGGTGTCATCAGGAATAATTTTAACTCCCAGTTGCAGATCTTACCAGCGTACTGAGGTACAGGCTCAATTTGTTGAAGAAAACAATCCTGCAGGTTTCCAACTTCCGCAAGGGTTCCTCCAGTTACCAGCTTCAGCTCATCTAGTGTATCCTGGGCTCACAAGAAAAACAGAGCTCACAGTTCTGGTACAACAATGGGAAAAATATGAAATATCAGACAAAAAAATTAATTTACTTTAAGAGAGGTAGTCCATTTCCTATGCATGCAGGGCTCCAATGCCATTCCTTTCAGGACCATCCATCACTATTTGAACTGTATAAAATATCTAAACTTTGCCTTGCAGATTTGCACATAGCTGTGGTTTTATTTCAAACTTTTTTTTTACTGTTCCAATTCATATGATCTCACATACTAGGAACTTCACATATTTCTGTATCTGTGGCATACGATTTTTTTCTAAGTGCCTCCAAAGCAGTCTTTTTTCCTCTCAAACAGGTATATATATTCATGTCAGGAATATGGGGACCTCAATCATTCTCCATAAAAACAGGCTCACTTTCAAGCCTGCATTGAAACAAAGCAAGTGGGCAACCTTGGGGGCAGAATGCCTTTGCACCTTTTAATAAGTATTTTTGATTAATGATCATGGAAGATGCTGTGGAAGACACTCTTTATCTCAGACTGCTGATAGGGAGATGACAAGAAGCTTTATCAACTCCTGGTTGGCAGACAGAGGAAGAAAAGCTATTGCAGTCAAACAGATGAGGGTTGCACTCTGGCACCACAAGTCCCCCGTTTCTTTTGTCTTTTTTAGTCTCTTGGCATATCATGAAGAGGAAAGCCACATACACAGAAAAGCATGGCTCATACTGAACAGCTGTAAGAAGCCAGTGAAAAGCTGCCCCTACTGCATTAGTTAAGTCCCTGCAAAAAGTTCAGTCCCCAAAAAACAACTAGATTGAAGTGAAGGAGGCATTATTTTTTGGATTTTATTAAAAAAGCTAGAAATTGTGTTTAAAACAAATAGCATAATTATTATAGGGTTCGTGTAAGCTAAGATTTCACCTGCTCCATAGGGAACTTCTATTTACATTTATTTCACAACTTAATACTACAGTATTACTGTACAGAGCTTGGCTGCTGTGAGGGCTGAGGTTTGAATTCAGTGATCCAGGGGATCCCTGGTGAATCCTCTAAGTGCTCAGCCTGTTCCCAGTTTCCATGCTCACCTGTGGCTTCTCCTGGAGAGTGCGCAACTCAACTGCCACCACCTTCTGAGATAGCGCCGAAAATGGTTTTGGCAGGTCCTCAATGGCACCTACTTGCAGGCAGTCCAGATACAACTCTATTGTGCTCAATCCCTGCTGCAGGCCACTCAGCCACAAGATGACAGCATGGGGTTTCCCATCAGCCAGCTGGATGTTGCTAAAGATCACAGAATTCAGCCTTCCATCATTCTTCAGATAGCGCAGCACCGCTAGGACAAAATACACAGAAGGACTATCAGAGGGTAGCAGATAGCCCAAGGCGGATCAAGGAAGATCCTGTGGAAATCTGCAATTGCTCTGGTATTTTTCCACATGTCCGCTTTTGTAAATGCATCCCATATGCAGACATAATGGTAATAATAAATGGGACATTGACTCTCGAAGCAGCACTAGCAGGATGCTTGTGTGACTCCCTATTTGTAAAGCTCTGCTGCCTGCGCTGAGTTTCCCTCTGCTTTGTCCAGGCCTCTCTAAATGGCTTAACCAAAGTCACTTTATAGGCCATAATGTGCTAAAATGCAAGTGGTAATGTTACAGGGTGTAGCAGGCAGCCTGCAGTCAGCACTTCGGTATGTACATATCTGATAGACCCAGAAATACTCTGCAGCAGAAGTGTACAACTAGAAAATCAATTTCAGTGATGCATACTGCATACAGTGAAGCTAAGAGTGTATCGAAATGCATAATTAAAAACCAAAGGAAGCATGTTTCCAAGCCAACAGCCTGCACTTCTTTGTAACAAACACTCAGTAAAACCAAAATATAATGCAGAAAAGGCATAGTCCACTCCTAGAGATGAGTAAGCCTCCTCTCAACTCTTTTTAAAAGCACTAGTGACTGACCTACCTGTCAGTCATAAAATGACCTTCTCATTTTATTAAGTAAAATTCACCATCAAAAAAAATCACACAGCAGACAAACACTCTTACAATAAATATTCGCTGAGTAATATTGAAAAAAAAGTCTCTTTCCTAAGGAAATTGGATCAGTTAGCTAGGATCTGTGAGCCAGATCTCTAAGATCAGCTAGCTAGTTCTCTCCACAAAATCCTTCCCTGGCTCTCCAGCTGCATATCTGCAGAAGCAATGAGCTGGATGCATCTGGACAGTGTATAACTACCCTGCAATATCAGACAGACATTGTTTCAAAGATCCCACTGATCACCAGCCAACAGTCCCTTATTTCCTGATCATAACGGTTATGTGCATGAGGAATCAAGCTGCACAAACACCAGGCATCTAAACATTTATGTGCTGGCTCTTGCTAAAGTCTGAAATTCACAGAGGGCTGCTACAGTTGCAACAAGTGAGAGCTCACAAATGGTCCGACACTAGTCAACCAAAAATTGTGGACATAGTGGAGGTCTTACTATCTTTGGACCTAGTAACACCTACTTACTGAAACCACCCAATTTCTATTCATTTAACAGACTCCCTTCCCATCTTTCCACTACTAATGTAATTGCTTTGATGCTATACCTGTTTGGAGACCTCCCAACTCACCGCGCACATGCTCCCTAAAGTTTTTCTAATTCCTCTGTCTAATGATTACAAAAACTCCAGATTTATACCAGCATGAATGGAGCAGGATATGTCTCCATCTTTGAATTCTACACTAGTGCTAGAGCTTCAGCAGCTGTGATCAATATAAAGAATGTTTTCACTGCTGTCTATGTCAAAATACTGCCAGAGTTGAGATTTCCGCAAAGGTGCATGAGGTCACCACTAACTCGCTAAAAGGTAACATTTCTTGGCAAACTCAAAGATCTGCCAAGACAAAGTACATTTCAGGCATTTTATTTATGTGAATATTATGCACGCCTGGTCATATAAAAATAAGGTCTTTGGACCTGGGCCCTGCATTCAGAGTGACCAAACACAACAGTAGCCTAGAGAAAGAAAGAGGAGATGGAGGCAGGGTCCAGAACAGAGCCTGCCAGAATAGTTTCAGGACAACGAGCAATCAGGCTTGGAAGGAGGATCAAGTATTCTTTCCTCAGCCAAAGCCAAATATTCATCTGGTAAACTAGAGTAGGCTTTTGAAGAGAGATTTTCTTGGCTCACAGCCTCCACCTCTAAGATTTAACTCATCCAAGCCCCTGCGGTACATTTGCTGCTTGAATATTTTACAGATATTCATGAGAGTGTCACCTGAACTGCTTAAGAAACAAATTTTCAATTAAAATAGGAGCTGCTTCACAGAATTGTTAAATTGCAACACTTCTATGCACTAACTGCTATTTGCTCTATAAAGGGGTAATTAAAAAAGGATAAGAAATCCATGGATGCTATCTGTGTCTGAAAGGCACAATTGTCTACTTTAAGTTTAGCTGTTAACTCAGTGAGTCAGACATGCGCTTTTAAAAACATTTAGGTGTTATAAATGTTACTATTGGTTATACCACAATAAAACTAGAATATGAGGCAACCATTGGGAACAAAACTCTTAAATGTGACAATTTAAAGTGTAACTAAGGCCTGTTTTGAACTCCTTATACCAGATTTGGGTGCACAACTGGAAATACCATACAGAGAAGGCACTATTCATTCTTTCAAAACCACCGGTATTAAGATTCTGCATTCTGCTGAGATGCCAACATTGGTTCGCTGCTTAAGCGACAATGTTCAGTCTTGAGAGGATCATACACATCTCACACACTCTGTACTTGCAGCTCACATGACAATCTCCTGGATGCAGTTTAACTTACTGTATGAAGTAGCCATATGGGATCCCTAACACTTCCAGAGAAATCACATGTGAAAACACTGCCTACCACTTGCTCGCTGCCATATGCCTTGAACAAGGTGCTCTAAGGTAATAAGAAGGCAAAGAAACGCAGTGAATACTCTTGCTGAAAAAAAGCCTCCCTCTCTTTGGTCAATCCTTTACATCAATCTGATGGTCAATCCTTTACATCAGACAGGTTACAGATGTCCCCCATCTACTCAACACTGACAGGTCACTGACAGGACAAGTTGCTTCATGCTGCCTATCCGTATGCCACTGTTGTGTTTTTCCGGTCACAGATGCTTCTCAAACACCAACCTACTGAGGACAAAACCGAAAGAAACCATGTAACCTTCCACCAGAAACACTTTAACAGACTTAAGATACTGTCAGTAACCATCAGACATGCAGGTATTTTTGAAAACCAGAGTTTGATATGATCAAACTTGTATGTACATAGACACATTTGTGTGTACACACGTGTTCCTATATGTATGTACAACATTTACACACATAATTGTGCATGTGTGATAAGGAGATAGGGAGTATGTGTAATCTATAATTTATTTAGCAATTAAGTAAATCAGTGTTAGGAATTGTATGATACTTATTAATAAGGCTGTGTGACCATGTATTACTCATTCCCAACACACACATACCTCTTGTTCCCTTATCTCAGAAGATTTTGGCAGACCTGATAAAACTACTGATGTTTTATCTAACTTATTCCCCAATAACGTACAACAAAAAGGTGTGCTTTTGTTCTTTTGCAGCATATTGAATAATTTCCCTATGTATAAACTGAAATTTCTCCTCAGAATTTTACAGTATATTCAACTCAGCTAATCACTCAGTAGCAAATTACTAGTGATGGTGAAGTCAATGCAGGAATGACAATGTACATAATTCAACAATCTTTCATTGAATCTTAAAATCGTAGTATATCCTAGATCTGGTTTAGAGATCAATGAAACTACTTCTAAAACTGCGGCAGTTCCTACTTTGACTCTTGATTAACTAATTCCAAGAAATAAAGAACAAACACTTTATTTCACCCAACCCATCTTATAAGTGCCGGGAATATTTGTCTTGCATAGTCACATCTAACTTCCAGGGTCAGCGGACCAAGAACCTGCCTTTCATAAGCATGAAGCAGCATGTGCGTGTGTCCCTTGCATTTCTGAGTAATAAGAACCAGTGATTGTCCCTAGGGGAAAAAAGGAAAAAAGAAAAGGAAAAAAAAGACCAAGTCAAATTGCCTCCTTTTTCCATATTCCATGTTTTTTCCTCCTTTCTCAGTATTGCTCAGAGTAAGCACCACAGCTGAGTTGAGATACCAGCTGATCGTCAGGTCAGCTTCCCCTGGCCAAGAGAGAGCAGCATCAAGGAGATGAAGCAAGGAGATGAAGGAGTGAGAGGGGATGTGAAAGGTGACAGCATGCAACAGGAATGACTGAAGCACAAAGGTTAATCACACAGTTGTCAACATTCATTTATCACGCACCAGTAACTATGGATCCAACACCAGTTCTACCATACATATTCCAAACAACTCACCTTTACTCATCCGTCCCATTACCGTAAATTCAAAATACTTGCTGTTGTCAGCTGACGAATACAGGCCAAAAACAGTGGCTGTGCTCTTTGGCTGCAGTTTGAATGTTGAGAGCAAGTACACTTCATTCAGCATAGGATCCCCGAATGCTTGTTGCAATAAGTTCAGTACCACTCGCTTGTTGGAATAAGGAAGAAGATCAAAAACTGGGGGGGGAAAAAACCAAATTTCAACAGCAAATTAAATATAATAATGACCAAAGAGGAATGTGATTTTAAGCCACATATTGGAGGCTGTACACTCTTCATACGGACACTCTGACCTACATAAAATAAAATTAAAAAAAATAAAAATCAATATGATTATCATCTGTAAAGGTCAGGAAGTTCAAACCCCTGGCACTGGAAGGGATATCTTAAGCAATCTGGTCTAGTGAAACATGTCCCCACACATGCAGGGAGTTTGGACTAGGTGGTGCCTACCAGCTACAACTATTCTATGATTCTATCAAAACATCTGTAATTTTTTGCAACTGACACTATTTTAGCAACTTTTATTTTTCAAAGGTACTATTGATAAGTTACTAACATAGAAATATCTACTCTTCAAATTGAGGTACCCAAATATTTTCAGGTAGATCTCAAAAGTTCTTCTCTTCTGAGGATTCACCTCAAAAGAAAACCTTTTAAACCTATTTCTGCTTTCATGAATTCAGATGTTTGTGTTCACATATAAATTAGATAACAATTCAGCATTAAAATTTTCAGCCAGATTTCCAGAGTGCTAATCCTTTCATAGCATTTGCAGGGCACCAATTAAAATGCCAAAAAGCCAGGTAAGCAACATGATGTTCACAGCCTTCTTCTCACTTCACTGACTTTTCAGAATATATATTATATAAATAAGACTAATCTTTCCTTTCTGGCACAGAAAACAAAGACATACAGGCCTAAGAAACAAAAAAACCCAAACCAAACCAAAACCCCTGAAGACATAGTGAAAACAGTTTCAAAATTTTATTTCAGTTTTTCCACAATGCATCAGCAAAGAGTCCATGATTTTACACATACATATGTCAGCTATGTCCCTTATGGCACTGAAACAACAAACTGGGGTTTTCCTCAATGTTCCTAAATCCACAATGTCTCCAAAGTCAATAAACTCTTCTGTTAGGTTTCTTGATTATCTCCTATTCCAACCCGCTGCAATTAAAGCAGTATATATATTATATCCTGGCAAAAAAAGTCTGATAAATGATTATGCACAAGTGTTACTTAAATATAAGAGCACACTGAGCCGTTGTATATTACTGACGTTCCATGGGCCTACCATAGCTGGGCCATATTGTTCTCCTACACCAGAACAATACTGTAGAGCTGTCACCACAGAAGACCCCTAACAGGCAGATGGCAAAGGCATACTGACAGCATATTGCGCCTTAGCTTGATTCAAACGCATGGTTGTACTAATCAGTTTAGTTCTCCAGGCTAAAAAAACACTGGTGGACCTTTGCAGATGAGCCTTGTCTACACAGCACAACCCCTGTTGTTGTCTACTAAGGTGATGAGGCCATCCTACCATTCCAGTGTTTCTATGGTGCTACACGCAGGAAAAGACTGAAGAGCACTCGAAGGACAATTACATGGGCACACAGACCTTCCCACAGATATATGGGAAACCCTATTCCCTTATGCTAGAGTGGGTTCATGCCGCTCCCATCACTCATTCTGAAGCATCCATTCATCTAGATACTAATGTTATTTCCAAAAGAGATAAAAAATGAAGACCTTTTTCCCTTCGTTTTATGAAGTCATTGAAATCATCTCTGAACTCTACATTTCTATTGGGTCTAAGGATCTCATGACTCTACAGAGAACTTTCAGGACACAATACAAAAAATATCAGGCCCTTGATTTACATGCACTAATAATACTGTTGTCAAACAACTAAGAAACATATATCTAAGGTCAACTTGATCATAAGACCTCTCTTTCATTCAGTTCAGATTTACAGCAGCATGTTCCCACTGAAACCAGTGACAGGGAGAGCAGAAGCAAAAGGCTGGGTACTTCATCACGTTTAAGGCAGAGAGAGCAAAGCAACTGCCCATGCAAGAGGCTGAAATGCAACTCACTACTCTGTACAACAGCGTTTTACAAGTAATAGCCATTCATAAAATACAGCTGTGCTTCCTCAGCCGGAGCAATGCAATACAATACCAAAGACTCTGAGAGCACAAAATACAGCTATACATTTTGTTCAGTTCTAGGTCTACTGGCTGAATTTCTATCAGTTCCTTCGATACTCATTAATCAACGCTACAGTTACTTAAAAATATTACAAAGGTAGTGACTAAACACTGTGAAACATCTGTCTAACATTACAGAAAACATTTACTGAAATTTTTGTAATTTGCATATTTACGTGAATACTCAAACTGGTCTAGCAATTGTGTTCCACAAAGCACAATGCCTCAGCCAGATCCTTCAGCACCATGTTACCAAACCCTTTCCTGGGATATCTTCACTGACTAGCATGTGGATGCACTACATGACCAGATCCATCCTTAAGCACAACTTACACACATGCTAGCAAATGCAGCTAGCAGAAGAACGAGGGGGTTATGAAAATTCATTTTACATCCTTAGCAGAGAGAGACAGCTCTCAGCCATTATAGAGACAATTATTTGTTTGGAAGGAACAGGAAAAAAAAGTTATTTTTTGAAGAACCTCATCTCTTTGTTCCTCACCGTGGAAAGGCAGACTTGAAAGCAAATGTATAGAATAGGACTGCCAAAGCTGAAAGGCACAAGCAGCTGGTTTCAATCCATGCAATGGACTGAAAACTCCAACATGCCTTCATGCCTTCAAGCGTGAGTGCGCATACCGACCAGGCTAAACTGAGCCTGCTCATGAGACAGATCAGGAATTCTCTCCTCCACCTTCCTTCTGTGGTTTTCAGTATAGAGCTGCTCACCCTCCTAGGCAAATGCTAACAAGGGATGAGCTATGTGGTGAGACAGCAAAAAACCACGCTTTGGAAATCTGCCCAAAACCATCAAAGCTAGCTTTTCAGATGAGAGCTAGAAGACATGATGGGCATTGCTAGGACAAGGAGGCATGGAGAAGTGAAATTAGTGACACAGGAGAGCATGGAACTCAAAATATCCATTCTTTCCTCTAACTCTGTTGCCATGTCACACCAGCTTTTTAAGACCATCCAAGGCTGTTCTCTGGTCACATCTAGCTGTAGATGTAAACACTGGTCCACTGCTGTTCAGCACTTTCCAAGGTAATTATTAACGGCTTAGACACCTGGAGTGAAATCCTAACCCCCCCACCACAACAACTTCCCACTGACCTCAAGAAGCTGAAAGCGTCCCTTGTTGAGGGTGGAGTTTTTCACTGGCTACTGCCCCTGACAAGTTAAAAAGTGGTCTTTCTTTTTTTTTAATTCGGTAATACGCGACTTGTCATTATAATAATTTTCTGAAATGTTTTTACATCATAAAGGTCTTCAACAATGCCTTTTGGAAATGCAGCTGTATTGTTGTGATTGGCTGTCTTTTAGATCTTCTTAAGTAATAACCGATTGAAGTGTCAAACAGCATTCTGTAAGGCAGGGGAGAGGGTTAAAAACGTAGCGAAAATCACATGCAGCTTTAATGCTCCTGGAGTAGCACGAAGTTGCGCTAACTCGGCAGCCGAGCTGTTTCAGGCACAAGCTGCTACCGCAGAGAGATACCACCCACTTAACTCAAGCTCTAAAATACAGCGGCTCCTGACTTACTACGTGCATAATACTGCCACAGCAATGCTGGGTTTAGAAGTATGAGTTTTCCTATGAACTTTACTATATAGTAGAGTTTTCCCAAAGAGTTTTCACGGCTTAGAAATTCACTTCTCATTTAGGTGAACTTGCAGCCGAAAAAGGGCTATTCAGATGCTCCACGCACCTACCAGCACATCCACAAAAACCACCTCTTGCAGGCTGCATG
>VZRQ01002385.1:690209-722913 GCA_013397975.1 Machaerirhynchus nigripectus | reverse complement strand
AGTACAATGCTGATTATGATCTTTCTGCAAAACAAGGAGCTGATACACTGGCATACATTGCACTACTTGAAGAGAAACTGCTTCCTGCTCTGGTAAATATTAATAAATACTTCATAATGGTCAGAATATTTGTAATTGAATGCTGTAAGAGGTGCCCAGCATGAGAGACATTAAAGTCTCTCAGACACAGCCCTGTCTGGAATGTAGTTGCTTTGTTAATCTGTTTTTTGGAAATACTGCCTCTCAGCTTCTGAAAAGGAGAGAAGTGTGTGTTTGTGGAGTGTCAAGTAATAATAGTAGATTTATGAAAGACATTTTAAAAGGATATTTAGAAGATTTTTTTCCTTTAGATTTTTTTTTTGCGTTGGTCTTTGGGAAACAATATCCTGAAAACACCTTATTGTAGCCTTTTTTTTTTGTTTCTTTTGATTTCCTGAAAAACCTTTGATTAAGGTGTGTCTGATGTGAGACAAACAACTGAAAGCCTTTTGAACTGTTGAGTTAAAACTTCTAATGAATTAAAATGCCTATCAGGAGCTTAATTTTTCGGTTCTAAATAAGACATGGCCATTTGCCCTCACCATTTCAGTGTAATTACATTACAGAGCTAAAACCCACAGACACTGGGTCTCTTGAATGACTTTGGCTTCAGTTTGTATGGATGATATCATAAGCTAGCCTTTTCAGCTGACCCTGGTTTCAAATTCATAATTTCATTTTATCTTTTATTTTAAGATTTATATAAAATTTCAAAAGAAAATTCCAGGAAGTTCAAACCCATTGCTGTATGTCTGCAACTTTTTTATAATATATTTACAATATGTAGTGTGTGTGTGTTTGTATCTGCACAAGCATAGTACATACGTAATTTTATGCAGATGCATATAGATCTCCGTAATATCCTTGGTGTTTTTCTTTATTTGGAAGGTAACTATTGCCTTATTTATGTACTCCTACACTCAGAGGATTAGTATATTCCTTTACAGAGCCTTATAGGCTTAAATTACAATAATTACTGGTTCTTCTGCTTTTCTGAGAGAGGTCTTGCACGTGAAGTTTCATGAGATGTCTACTCATGTCATTCAGATTTCAGTTGTATTTTTCCTCATGTTGATACAGCTTCATACTTTCTGGATTGAGGCTGAAAATTACTGCAGTGTGACAAAGCCATGGTTTGCCTCAAAGATTGCCTTCCCAATGAGTTTGTATCTTCCTGGAAAGATGTCCAGGGAAGCGCTGAACAGGATCTTGCTGACCAAGGGAGGGCCTCCACTCTACAGTCTCACTGAAGTGGAAGCACAGGTATGTGTTGTGCAGTAAGGAATTCGGAAGTCAGTTCTGTCAAGGACAAAAACTGAAACAGTCTAGCACTGTGTCAAATGATGAATGGTGCTGTGCACACCAGCCTGGTTACACCTAGGGCTCTTAGACAGTCTTGTGTCTCATCAGATATACAGGGATGCCAAGGAGTGCCTAAATCTCCTGTCGAAGAGATTGGGAACATCTCAGTTTTTCTTTGGAGATACGTGAGTGTGATTTTTTTTTTTAATTATTTTGGTAAATGATTAATAAAAAAGGTACCACACAACTCTGTGAACACTTGAAGTTTTTTTTTTTTAACCTGCCAGAATGTTAAAAGTTCTTCCAAGTAGTTTTATGTCTCACACTCTGCTTTTCAGGTAAATCTGAATGAGCAAACAGGGCACAAATGAGATAGTTGGACTGAGTCAGTGTGGTATCTCCCTTATCCTGCTTTTTTCCACAGTGAGGGAAATACTGCCCACAGCTGCTAAGAAAATCTGAGGTGCTCTGGAGAACACTTTTCTAGCCACTCAGTGTCACCTCTTGGCTTTGTATGTAGAAAAGAATGGTTTAGGCTGAGGTGTTACTACTGCCCTCATGGGAGGAGGGTGTAGGTCCAGGAACACTATTCCTGTGGTATGTGTGCAGAGCAGGAAGCAGACAGGGGACAACAACATAGAGCCAACAGGTCCTGAAAAATGATCCCTTCTTTAGTTGTTGAAGTTGGACCACTCCATGAGAGGGTCCTGATCCCAAGTGTGACTTTTGTGGTGCCAGAAAGGTGTTTTCGAGTGGCTTGTTTAGGATAGCATGACTATGCTTTAATGCTGACATTACTGTTTCAGCTTGCCACCATGTCTCTAGTTAAGAGATGCTGAAAGGAGTAGATAGTTGGTACAAAGCATCTATCAGGTTGATGGGCAAAGGTGGAATGACAGAAGAGCTGACTATGTTCTGTCCTGAGTTGTGTTTGACATACACGGAAAACTAGGTTGTAGAAGTCTTAAAAGTCTTACCTTGAATCACTTCAGTGTTTTCTTGTGTTACTCTTTTTAGGCCTACCACCTTGGATGCCTTCGTGTTTGGTTTCCTTGCACCGATTTATAAAGTGTGCTTTCCCAGGGTACAATTGCAAGAGCATTTGAAACAGCTTCCCAATCTGTGTCGATTTTGTGATGATATTTTAACTTGCTACTTCAGGTTGACTGTCTCAAGTAAGTTGTGTTTCTTTCATCCTTGTTGTTGTCTCTACTCATGTTTGGATTAGTACTCCAGGGTTCCATTTGTGAACCAAGGCAGATTAGATTTCGTATGGTTTATGCTAGACTTTTTGCGGGGAAATGAAGAAACTTTTGAAGTTGGGCAGAAAGGATTCAAAATTAAAAGGAAGTGTTAATACTCAGTTTTAGATTCTGTCAAGCACTGGCAAAATCTTACGGCTCACGCTTAGTAGTCCTGATTTTCTCACACAGAATGGCTTTTCCATTTAAATTCTTCTTTGCATAAAAATCCTGTATGAACTCTCTCTCCAATGTGAGTTTACTTTTTAAGAATTGAAAAGCTTTTGTAAATACCTTTTCACTCTTCATCTTTCTACCTTCACTCTCCAGGCCATGCTCCAGCTGGACAGGATACAGCAGATGCTAATCTGCAGAAACTCACACAGCTTGTAAATAAGGAGTCCAACTTGATTGAAAAGGTTACTTTTGCTTCAGTATCTTTAATTTTACTGCTTCATTGTGGTGACTTGTTCACAGATACCCTTGCATGGCAATTGCAATTGTTCAGTGGACTTTATTTTAATTACTTCTTTTCTAGTGAATCACGTTTTGTAGAGAGGCAGGAAGAATATTACACCATTTGGAAGGAGAAATCAGTGAAGCCTTGCACTTAAAACCAAAAGAACATTGTCTTGCAGGTGTGCACACCAGCAAAGGAGTGGTATCTTTCTGCAAGTGCACATTCGGCAAAGGAGGAGGCAAATGTATTGGTCAAAACTCAGACATGGTCCTGCAGATTAAAACTGATCACCAGCTTTCCTTGCTCCCAGCTGCATGCTGTAGTTACTAATCAGCAGTCACTCTTCTCCTGCTTGTTGACTTCTTAGCTGTTTTTTCTTATGTTCTTTGTTTCTAAGGCTGTCACTCAGCACCTGTCAAAAGCTATACAACTTACCTGAAAAATACTTGTAAAGAATTAGCCTTTTCATGCAGATAGAACACTTCAACTGAAAGGGTAGAAGGCATTTCTTCCTGAAAAAAATCAGTGTGTGAAATAGATCATTAATTATGATCAGCTTCTATAGCATTAGGTATTGATGCTCTTTCTGGCATTGAAGTGTGGCTGTGAAGTTCTAAACAATGAGTTACACAGACATTTGTCAGGCATGATTGAGGAAAAGCTGATCCTGCCTTGAGGAAATGCAATAGACCAGGCAGCCGCTGCAGCTCTCCCTTGTGCTATCAATGAAACTTTTTGAGACCACATTACACATAGAGCATTAGGTTGATTTCCTATGAAAATGTAAATTGTTTATATTCAGAGATTAATTTTAACCTGTCTTTGAAAAGGTCTTATCACAAGTTCTTATTTAAGTACTTTCTGAAATGTGTAACTAATGCAAATTCACTCAGCATCAGAGCATTTCTGATTTGAAAAAATTTATTCTGGCATAGTGCTGAATACACAGAAGCATCCATTGATGTTAGCAGTTTGACTCTTGATCTGCCTTCTAGCAGCATTTGGCTATTGTACAATATATGACCTCTTAGAATCTGTGTTGCTTCCTTCAGTAATCTTGACCAAATGACTTGAGCAGAAGCACATCCAGTAGCCCTGGGTTTGATGCACCGTATGTGAGGGAATGAATAGCAGCTCTAACACAAGCATATGTCTGGGAGTGGAAAGAAACAAAAGGACCAGTTGTGGCTGGTCCTGACAGTAAACATGCACCAACCCAGTATTAATGATGGCAGCCCTGACAAATAAGACTAATTGTACAATCTGTATTCTGCTGTTGCCAGATCCGGCTCTCATTGTTTCTCTGCAGATGGACGACAACCTTCGTAAGAGTCCTCAGCATCCCTCTCGTAAGCTCACAACGCTCAAGCTTGCTGCAGGTGGAGAGGAAAGCAGTCCAATGAGTCGTTTGTCACCTTGACACCTCTTGTTGCCCATACATGTGTGTTTTGTAACTCAACTGAGTGCCACAGTAAATTTTTTTCACATGAATGTTTTGCAAGGGAAGAATCTGCTAATAGGTACAAGTAGAGAAGAAATAGAGCTTTACAATCTTCTACCTACCTGTTATTGTAAGAAATTGCATAGTTCAGGCTGGCCACACACTAAGCTGAAGCTAAGCTAAGCTAAACAAAGCTTATTATTGCAGATGTTAACATGATTTTGTACAGCGTGTTTTTGCCTTTAGCCTAGCAGAAATGTTTACCAAAAGCTAAACATCTGCTTATGGAATGTTCACTGTTATTTTATTTTGTGGGTTTTGATTTTACTGTAATCATGTTACTGTATGTGAGTGGCTATACTCTTTGTCTAAAAAGGACAAAGTCCAGTTGCAAAGTCTGAAAAGACAAAATGTTGCCATTCATGGCAGCTGAGAAATGAAAAAAATGACAGGAAGGTAAATATTTTTATTGTGCTTTAATGAACTCGGGGTTTGTGTTTTATGGTTGTTTGTATCTTTGAAAATCTGTCATGTTGTACTTCGAAGGGGATTATTGAAAAGCCTGTGCGCTATGGGGATTAAAAAGATGCACAATGCTAACATTTCACAGTACCTCGTATTAGTCCTTTGTGAAACAGGCTTAACCTGTGCACAGGGTAATACCACATGCTGCAAAACTGTTAAGTCAAAATCACAGAAAACTTCTAGTGGATGGAGAAGTTTGATTAGTTGCTGTCAGGACGAGACTTGACTAGCAATGTACTGTGTCTATGGATTGAAAGGGACTGGTTAGGGCTTTATAAGAAGGCTGATGTAGGCTTTTAAATTTGTCACAAATGCCTCTTAATTAGTTTTGTCTTATTTTTTAATAAGCACTACAGTTGATTCAAAAGTTAAATTAAAAATTGTCCGAATTTTTGTTGTATGATGGTCCATCTAGTTCGCAGTTCTTTTCTCTTTGTAAAGTGTGGTACATTGCAGGGCATATTTCTTCTGTTCAATTGTATTTTCTCTTTAACAGCAGCCTTGCCAGTTCTAGAGACTCAAGCAATTCTGTTACAAGAGAGATGCTGTAATTTTTTACCGGCAAAGTACTGGCAGATGTTTCATGAATACGTGTAAAGAGAATTAGACAAGTAGATTGGCCAAAATGGCAGTGCTTGGGATACAGAATTCTGATAGCCGTATGTGTGGGATAACTGTTCTGGGTTTTCTTTTTGTTGTTTTTCTGGCCAAATTGAAATAGTCTTTCAGCTTCCCTTCGGCTACTAGTCATGTTTGAGATACACAGATAAATTATTTCCTATTTGTAAAGACAAGATGGTAGATTGTGTACATATTGTACCTTTGGACTTGATGTGTAAGGAATGTAATATCTTTAACATTTCTTAATTGAAATGTTTTTTTCTAATGAGCACTTTAAAATACTGTTTAAGCTTCTTGCTCTTACTAGAGTATTTGTTGCAGTGATTTGAAATTAATTAAGCTCATATTCATGATAACTGTATAAACTGACAGTCCATTACATGCAAAAGTAATTAAAATGTTTAAAATTTGTACTGCCTGTACTTTGACAAGATTTACCTGAGATTAAGTCACATAGCTTTCCAGAGCTTTTTTTTTTACAAACACAGCTATGGAGAATATGCCTTAGTTTGTCACTTTTGTGAATACATACACTCAACCTACAAAGTCTCTTTGTAAAAAAGGGTTGCTGTTTCAAGATTAAAATTTTGGATTTTTAGTGGAATTTTTGTAGAGTTTTTTGTGAAATTTACGTTGAGTTTTTTGAATTTTTTTCTATTTTTCTTGTAAAAAGGTTTATCTTGTCCATTTAAAAAAAACCCCCAAACCCTGCTGACTGCTAGGACAAGAAATCGAAGCAACTTAGCATATCCATGAGATCAGATTTTTAATTTTTAGCACACGTCTTCAGTACCATTCCTTTCTTTCAACATGGCTGCTTTTGGGAAGAGGGGAATGGGGAGGCATGCATTTGCTGATCCTACTAAATGTGAGCTCTGGGTCACGTGACAGCAAAATTTTGGTAAACCAATGCTCAAGGAACTTTATTCACCACATGGCAGAGGACAACAGGGCAAGAGATCACCGTAAGCATTGCCTGCAGTCATGCACACCATCCCAGGCAACCAGTGAGGTTGCACAGCCATGCACTTCCTTATTTTACCTTCTACCCAAGGAGAATTCAAACCCAGACTCCTTTATGTGGGCAGTGTCATCCCTGGCCTGGTCACTCAGGCTTGCCCATTAGTTCATTGGCATATTTTGTGTGCCTGAGTTCTGAAGTTGGGAGGTGAATGCTTTCCAGGGTGGGGTCAATTTAAGTAACTCAGTCTGCATCCAAAGTAGTCAAAGCTGCTTCTCTGGTTAGGGGAGATAGATGGGATTGAGGTGCAATTTGTCTTCTTGGAGTGTAGATACCTAAGAATTGAGTCCTGGATGTATGCTGTGTCTGCTGTGTGCAAAGGATGCCCTGGCTGCCTAACTACTGTAAGATGAAAACCTGCTGTAGTGATCAGCTTTTCCTCCACTGCCTGAGCTGCTGGGTGGTCTGAAACACGAGGAGTCAGGCAGCCTTCTGCCTACTGCCCAGCCAGCAGTGGTGTGGCCTTGGAACTGCTGTTTGCAGCCTGCTTCCTGTGCAGAGTGCTGGCTGCCATAGCTGCTGCAGCTCTGCAGTTTCTAAATACTTCAGTTTAATGCGTTCACTTCTGGCTTCTGGTGCGCACACCTATGATGTGCAAGTGTGGGGTTTAGCGCTGGGTTTCCAGGGCCTTGATGCTACCAGGGCAGCTGATGAGCCTCGTCCTCCTTGCCTTCCCCCTGGAAAGATGGTGGCTAGGTTGAAACCAACTTGCCCAGCTGCCAGCTGTAAGTGGAGTGGACCACTTTGGCAGGTTGCAAATTTAATGCCCCTGCTCCCAGGCAATCTTCTGGTGAAAGCTATGTCTAGATATCCTTAGGGCTGTTTTGTGTTTTTCTGTGTCACCTGGCTGTAGGAGTATATATTCCACAAGAAACAAGATTAAAAAGTTCCAGACTAATTGCTACAAATACATTCTATTTAACATTTCCAAGACTGCTTTAAAAATGTCTGTCCTTGCCTTCCCCTTTTCCTCTCTCTGCTCCCCTCTGGTTCTGAAAATACTGTTACATTAGGGTTTTATATACACTTACATATTCATGATGACACATGAATTTTGCTGATGCAGCATAGCACTCCATTAAAAGAAAAAAAAACTCACCCTATTTGATTCCTGGTTAAAATGGTTTGCAGACTCCCTTGAGTAGGTTTCTTTTGCTTGGTATGATTCTTGGCACTGCAGCAGGATTCTATGTTAGCTTGACAAACTATGCTGTAGCTCAAAAATCTGGATGGTCTGTGCAGCTGGCAACAAGCTGTCCTATGTGGTTGATCATAGGCATGTTTCTTGGTGAGAAGCTGTTCCCCATGCCCAGCCACTTGCCAGGCATATGGTACGTGATATCTGGCGTGGAGGCCTCTCAGCAGCACTGCTGTTCTGCATCTCCGTGAGACCAGCCATTTCAGGATAATGGTGACGTGGGGCTTAATGCTCCTGTAGTGCCTTGTGTCCGAGTCTGGGCAGCAGGGCAGAGGCCAGTCCCCACTCTGTGGTCTCCTCCTCACACAGTGGAGACCTGCCCAGCAGTCATAAGGGCCAGGAGCAGCCTGCTCTGTATCAGAGGTAGCTGCCAGGATGGCAAGTGAGTTTTTTGCACTGTCTCAGGGATGTGTTAAAGCAAAAATGGGAAGAACTAAGTCCAGGGTTCCCTGTACCATGCTAGTTTGCTGTCTGTGCCTGGAGCAAAGGTCCCAGCTCCCTAAAGATACCAGATCAGGTTGGAATGAGAATCTGGGAAGGAGAAGGAAAGAAAAGGTGATCAAGGGAGATGCGTCAGGGGCATCTGTTTTCACCCTTAGTGACTTCTTGTCAGAGATTTATGAGTGTTGTGGTATTTGGGACTGAAAAACTGCTTCATGAGCTACAACATACTGCTCTTGTGGGCAAAACGTGGGGGGAATCCAGTGGCTTGCTGCAAGTTTGATTAAAAAAAAAAAAAGTTAAAAGATTTGTAATGTGCTGGGGTAGTCTGCCTCAGTCCAGGACCAAGCGAGCAAGATTTACTGTGTTTCAATAAAAGTTAAGCTGAGACCAGGAATCACTGTACTTTCAGAGCAAGTGAGATCTTGCAGTAAATCAGGCTGTGGCACAAGGATGTTCCTCAATGCTGTTCACCTCCCTTTTGCTCATTCTCTTTAAAATCACATGGGTTTTATTCATCATGAATGTCAATGTCCCAGATCTGTGTAAGTTCAAGTGCTGCATGTGGGTCCTGTTGGTGATTTACTGTTACCAAAATACAGAATGTGGTCCTTCATTTAAGCCCTCAGTGCATAGAAATTATATGTGCTGAGTATTAAGCAGCTCATTAAGTAGAAGCAATCCTGGTGTAAACATTCAGTGCTCAAATCAAATTTACCAAGCCGTGTTGACAAGGGTGGCTAGGCAGCCTGCCAACTCACACAGACACCTCACAGTTTTTGTTTTCAGGAATGGAGACCTGAGAGAGGGAGAGCACACACAAGAAGGTGGAAGTCTCTGCAAAGAGACTGCTCTGGCTTACCCAAAGCAACCTTCAAGTAATGGAGGTGGAGTCCGTCTTCACTTGTATTGTCATTTGCTGTGGTGAAAAGAAACATACACTGGGCCATGTATGTTCAGGCCAGGCTTTCACAGTGAGTTTTGCTCTGAGTTGTGACCATTAGTGAGAGACACCTCTAAAAATCCCTTTGGTAGTGTGTTGCAACTGCTCAGCAGCAGCCATGGTAAGAGGAAGATCTGCAGCACCTCCATGGCCAGTGACACATGTCCTGCTGAAACTTGCTGTTGGAAAAAGCTGATTTTTTACACCTACATGTTCTACAAAGAAATGTAGTGATTTGGACAGGAAGGATTGCTCATACCCAGATAGAAATTTGGAGGGGAGGGAGGGGAGCTGATGGATACAGAACAGGCACAAATTCTCCTGGAATAGCTGATACTCTGTGATTATGTGGGAAAGGGATTTCAGCTCGCTGTTTTGAATAAAGGAAAGTGAGAACGCATTTTGGCTGCTCCACAGTTCTTGGCAAGTGTCTGAGCCACTGGATTAGTAGCTTTTCTGCAGTGCGCAGAGGTACCTTATTTTTCACAAAAATCCCTGAAAGGTCCTGTTTCCTTGGTGCAGGATATGAAAAACACAGAAATCCCCTGGGCTTCCATGGGGTAAGAAAGCAGTTTCCCATCTGTTCTGTTTGCTTTCTTAGCAGCACACAAGGATTATTCTGTTTATCTGGTGTCCTTATTTTAGCTGAGCCAGGTAGCTGTCTTCACAGAGGGAAGACAAAGTGTTGAAATAGTGTTGGCAATCAGTGGCACCCAGTGCAGAGAACATAGCAATGAAGTGACATGCTCAAAAGGACTGAAGCAGGCAGAATACTCACTTCTTTTTTTCCCAAAGAACATTTTGTGGGAGGCACCATATCTGCTAGATACTACCTCCAGCAATGGGCAGTCATGACAGCAATCCCCAAGGGCTCTGTGCTGCTTGCAGCCCTGATCAGTAGACATCAGTTTCCACCAGAGACTCCAAAAAGAACTAGGACAGCTGAAATGACAGTCCCCCAGTGAAAGACAGTGGGCATTACCCACATACCTCCTCAAATTCCCAGCTCAGCTTTTTCTTGGGTCAACCTCAGGTCACACTTAGGTACACTTATGTCAGTTTGGTTGTCAGTTTAGGTACACTTCTGTCAGTTTGTCCTGACCTGTGTTGGTGTATCTTGACACTGGTATTATGCCAGTTTGCTCTCCTGCAGTTCCACCAGATGGAGGAAGACTGATCTTGAAGTTTCCAGCTGTCCATATAACTGCTCATCATGTTCACTGTGGGAAGTTCCAACACAGGTTAGGATGTTACCATTCCTGTTTTTACAGCTTTTGTCCTGGGATTTAATAACTGGTTGGCACTAAGAGACAAAGCAAATAAGTATGAATGCCCTGTCTTGGGGTATCAGAAATTCACCCATAGCTGTGATAAGGGTTGACTCTGAAACAAGCCTGATGCACAGCTTAAATGAGGGAAGCTGATATTAGTGACAGAAAAGTGGGAGCCAGGTATATCTTTTACTAACCTGTATAGTTCATTAAAGAAAACAGTTGAAGAGGACCCCATAGCAATTTTAGGGCCTTTTGTTCAATGTTCAGGGTAGACTTTGTCCAGAGCATTTGCTCACTGTGTTTTCCCTTTTATCAAGAAAATGTCAGGTCTCTATGCTTCTTTCCTGGGTTTCTGAGTGGGCCAGATTCCTGGAATGAAGCTCCTGGATGCTGTCTGACTCATCCGGTTGCAGGAGAGGTGGGTGTTCCTGAGAAAAACAAGGGGCTGGTTTCCAGAGCTGGTTAAAGTACTCGCCAAGTTTCTGAAGTGATTTGTAGTCTGGAAAATCTTTGCAGAGCATGAGGTTGCTGTTTTATCTGGCAGACTAAATGAAGATTTCCTTACCTCCTTCAGAGTAAGAGCACGTGTTTGTAGAAGAGTCCTGCCCTCATCTGCATAACACTGTGTTTTCCACTCTCAGGTTTTTAATTCACATTTCTGGTACAAAGAATTCTTGATTTATGTTCTTTTCTTGTGCCTGGCAAAGTCTGACGTAAAGAAAAATCAGTTTTGAGCGGTTCTTTGTTCACCATTAAGAAAATTGTCCGCTGTCATAGAGAGAATATCTTACTTCCTGAATCACAAATTGTATTCTTGGAGAAAGAAACAGTAAGTGCCAGAATGACATCTGCTCTCTGAATTGTCAGACTATTTGAAGGGTTTTTGACAGCCTTAGAGCCTGCATTGCTTCACTGCATCTGCTGATCTGTTAGAGCTATTATTGAAATAGCATACTGCCATAAATGGGACAGTACAGAACAAAACCAGACCACTTTTCTTCCAAAGGCCATTTGAACAAAATAAAATAGGCTATGCTCTCAGAAATTAGCACAGGATGTAAACCATCTGATTTTCATTAAGCAATTAGCTGCTAGTTCTTAACAATAATGATATCCTTTTCATTCTTTTTCAATCACTTTAGTGTTGCCTGAGGTTTTAATAATTCTTTTGTGTGTCTTCAGCTTTAATAACACTTCCTTTAGTTGTAGATTTTACTGGATGTCTTCCTGAAACTTGGTTTGAGATAATCCCTACAAAAAAGTTAGGTAGTTCTTCATATATAGATGACACACCCTGAAAAGAACTGATACACAGTCATTTTAAGTTGATATGGGTGAATTTAGATTGCGTGCTTGTTTCTTCTCACTGCATTTGATAGCAGATTCATTAATGTGCTCCCCCTTTTCCCTCTCCATGTTTTTACAAAATTAGTTTTTTTCTGGTGCATTTTTGCAAAAGCTTCCAATGCTTTCACAGGTCAAACATTAACGCTGAATAGATGAGATGGCTTGACCAGACATAAGCACTTGTATTGCTTGTGCTCCTCTGCTCTTCAACTTTTTCCAGGACCTTCCCAATTATTCAATAGCTGAATTCTGCAAGAAATTTCTGGTAACTTCAGGTACATCCACAGTGCCTGGTGTGGATGTTGAAAGGATGTTGCCTTTTGGAAGGAAACAGAGTATTCTCCTAAGATCTCCTGTGCCATATGGATGAGGATATAGTGAACTAAGTATTTTGGCAAGGACGTGTATATATTTCCCTTGTTTAACTCACAGAACAAAATTACTGGTCAGGGGCAAACCTTGACGAAAGCTTTTTTAAAAGGACAGTATTATTTTTTGGGGCGTGAATCTTAAAAAACATTATGCATTTAGGACTTGGCCTAAATTGTTTCTAATTGTGTTTTAGTGTCTCCTCACTCATGCACTTGTATGCTGAAGCAAGACAAAGAGTCTTTAGTGCTTAGATATGTCCCAGCCTGATGTGCAGCTGCATCACCTCTTGAGACTGACCCCCCAAGGTGCCCTTGGAGAGCCGAGCTGCTGATGAGATCGCTTTATCCATCCATCCATCCATCCATCCATCCATCCATCCATCCATCCATCCATCCATCCATCCATCCATCCATCCATCCATCCATCCACAGTGAAAGCAAAGGAGTTTTTACAGCTCACAGTATTACTCCTCAGAAGTCACAAGACAAGAGCTGAAGAAGGGTACTTTACTGGGAGATGGGAGCCAAAGAAAGACTTGGAGCAGCAAGCAACTGCTTGTCCAGGAATAAAAAGAAAGGATCCTGCATGGGAACCTGTTAGTATTTTCATCACTTAGAGCAGTCTGTAATCCCACTGCCTGATTTTGCCAAGGTGTTCTATAGCACCTTATGATAAAAGTGCATTTTTAAACAAATACTTTGGTATGACAAAGGTACTGAGAGTATCAGAAAGGAGAGTGAAATTTTGGTTGATTCCTCAAAAGAGCAAGCAGCTAGGTATTCTAAATCATGTGTTCTCTTTTTGTTGAACTAAACCAGTAATTTTTCACCCCAGAACATCTAAGAGTGAGGATCTCCTGGGGCTTTTGACAAAACGATACAGTAAAAAAAAGACAAACACTATTTCTTGATAGAAGCTTTTTATCTTGTTACTTCATAATGATTTAATACTCACCCTTTGAATTTCTTTGAACAACATTAGCTGTGTTAGAGCATGAGTGAATTTTGTTTTCCTTCCTTTCCCCACTTCTTTCTTCATTGAAAACTGTCTTTCTGAGGAGTCAAACATATGAGGCAGAGCTGTGGGATTTTTCAAAAGGTATTTTGAAGTCTTTAGGTCTCTGGAAAGAAGAGCAGGACTTAGGTGCTGTGGAAGTGCCAAACTTGATGATGCCTTGTCACCACAATTAGTCTCACTTCTCAGCAGACCTTGAACAGAGTGACTGCAGATTCTTCCAGGAGATGAAATGCTCACTGTCACAGTACAAGCAGCAAATGCAGTTCCATTCTTTTCAGATTCCAGAAGTCAAGTTCTCTCTCATATTAAAATTCAATACATATTAAACTAAGATGCATTATATGTAAATGAAGCCAGCTGATCAAGTCCTGGGTTTTGTGTCCTAAAAGTGAAACAGAGTGTCATTCTGTTTCAGTACTGACTCTGAAAAAAGACTTTTTTCCTCTTGAATCACTAACCCTATAGATAACCAGAGGATATTTTATATCTACTAACACCTGTGGCTTAGTTTAAAAATGCAGTGTAAAGGTTGTGTAACAAAGCCTGTTTGCAACCTAGAGCACATTACATTACTTGTCTCCAAATTCCAAATTTAAAACTTCATTTATAGCATGGATGCTCTTAGCTAATAGCACTTTTTAAACATGAAATCTTTTCTTCCAAGCCACTATTCCTACAGACTAATGGAACAGAACCTATTCCTTATACTTCATGAGTTGTAGTGATTTCTGAGCAGATCTGTTTGAGCTATTAAATGAGTCATTATGCTGATTGTAATAGCATTTTGTATTTTCAGATATCAAGAGGAAGCTATGGAAATATTTCACCTGCAAGAGTGTGCTACACTCATTAGACTTTTCAATTTAGATAAGCAAGAAAGAAAACTATTAGACTGCATATTCTATTGATTGTTGATATCTGCTGAAGTGCATCTCTCGATGAACTTTAAAAATACAGGTAGAAATCAAACATACGTAGGAATCATAAAACAAAGACAGACCTTCTTGTTGATTTGCATGTCAGATGTAGTTATAGAAGACAGGGTATTAATTTGCTGTCTCAATTTGAGCTTTACAAACCTTGACCAGAATCTCTCTCACACTGTCTTGCTCAAAGAAAGAAAGAGCAGATACATAATGCTTAATTCTTGCTGGACAACAGCAAGACCACCAAAGATACCTTTACAGTTGCCCAAAGACTACTTCCCATTACTGTTGCCCCTTGTTAAGGTATCAGCATTAACAAAAAAATGCACTCCAGATAGAGTACTCCTCACCAAAAACTGCTGTAAGAGCCTTTCACACCTGCAAGATAGAATGAAACTAAAGATTTATTTTGCTAGCCAAATAACCTGACATGAATGTTAAAGTCTCTGCTCTAGACATGGAACCCTCATCTGTGTCAGCTCTTTAGCTGTAACCTTAAATACTGTGCAGGACAATGTAGTATGTTCATGAAACTGTATTGCCTTAGGCTTTTCTCCCCATACTTACTGCTAACTTAATTGACGCAGTTGGCAGTGGCTAACGGGAGCTGATTATGCTATAAATGTTTGCAGCATGCAGGGTGCCTAGTCCTCCTTGAACTGCTTATAAAATTTGGATAGTAAACCATCTGTTCCTGGTGTTTTCCCAGGGTGCAAATGGGATCCAGGAAAAACTGAATGTGCTGCTAACTGTAAATGAGGTATCACAATGGTGGTCAGACTTCAGTTTCCTCTCATGGTTTCAAAGTCTTTAAATTCGAATCACTGAAACACATGATGCCAGTAACATGCATGCAGAAAGTAATAAAGCTGAAAAAATAAGGTGGTTCATTAGAGCCAACGCTTCTGTTCATGAGCACCAGTTGGACAGCACTACTTCATGTGGACTAATTATTGTGTTCCTCCAAGAAAGGACATTACAGAAGTTTCTCAGAAAATGGAATACTTTTGAGATCTCATCAGTTAAAATTAAAGGCTCCATCTGAGCAGGAACTTGGTGTGTTGTGGCAGCACTTGCAGACCCTTGCCCCTAGAAGCATCCTGGGTCTGCCTGTTATACAGCTCTTTCAGAAGGCAGAAAAAGAGTCCAGTGCTCCACTGTATGTCTGGCTCGGCATGGGCAGTGCCGTGACTGCTCCCTCATTGCCTGTGTGTGCCAATGGCTGCTGGGGATTTTTAAATCAAATTAGGGTGGTGGTGATGGGAGCAGGCTGTGACAGGGGCATGGAAGTCATGCTCAGGGCTGGCTGAGGGCAGGCTCTGTTACAGGATGCCCAAGTTCTGGCAAAAAGGAAGAAGAGGCCCTTGGGTGGAGTGTGTTGTCTCCAGATGGCGACCATTCCCTGCTGGGTCTTTTCAAGAGTACTCAAGGCCTGGGCATGGCCTGCAGCTAGAGCAATAACACTGTGGTACCACTCTGCCTGTTCTGCACATTCTGGATCACTGTCTTTCTCCCAGGCTTGAGGTCATGGTTGGCAGCATCTCAGACTCTGGCACACAGCATCCCCACAGTGTTGTCCAGAAGAGTCTGCTAGAGGTCTTCAAAAGATCAGGTCTTCAAAAGAGTAAGCTTTTCCCAGAACCTTTTTGGGGTTTGATATGCAAAGCAGAGAAGAGAGGGTGAGATGAGGATTTTATTTCCATTGGTAACATCAGACTTGGAAGCTCTACATAACAAAATCCTGGTTTAAGTGGTACACAATTAGAGCACTGGTAAGTCTTCACAATGCTGGGAGAACCTGGGAGGTATACATATGGTACATTATTCACCACAACAGCTTATTTGAGTGTGTAACATATGCCAAGCAAGATGACATCAGATCTCAAGAATCTACATGGCACATTGCTGAGCTGATAATCATGACAGTTGTGAAAAGTGGGAGGAAAAGGATAAATGCAGTTTTGAACAGAGGGTGACAAAATAATTTCAACAACTGGAATATAAGAGAGGAAAAAAGTTTACTTGTGAAGTGAGGGAACTTGAGTAGCTGAGAAGGAGTCAGTCCTCTTGGGGTGTCAAAATGAGTTTGGCCACTGTTGCAGAAACTGAGCTTGTTTTCAGTGAAGAGAGATATAATTTCCTGGCGTTAACATAAGCACAAATAACCTTTTCAAGAGCTAAACACTTACTCTTAGTAACATGTTGGAGTTACTATAGATTTCTGTCATGAGCTGCTGGTATACTGAGTAGGGTACTCTAAGCCCTACACTCGGTTTTACAATGAAATATTCTCCAGTTTTTGCTAGTTTGTTCCCTTTGGCATGGATTTATTCATCACTGCAACCCTAGTAGTGATGGTAATAGCTTCCACTGAACTGGATCCAAGTATATGCTACTTAACACCCTTTCACCCACCACTGGGTATGAAATAAAGGAATTGTTCAAGTGTATGAAGTAACTATTAAAGCCAGATCTGAACATGAAATGAAAAATCATTCTGTAGCCAACTGAAACAGCACGGAAAATTTGCAGAGATAGATGGTAACTGCCTGAATTGGAATTCATCCAGCAAATCCAAGCTAGCATTCTGATGCAAAAGCCTTACTAGACACTCACTCCTACACAAAGGCACTCCTGAAATGGGAATAGCAGTAAGCAGTGAGGACTTCTCTTTCATGCCTTGTGTCAAAACCAGCACACTTCAATTACGTTGTTTTAAAGCGGACTTTGCTTAGTCAGCCAGTGCCATCACAGGCTGCAGCATGCATGTCATCCTTGGAGGACTGTCATCCAATTACTGTCCTGCTTCATTTGCAAGACATGACATGTGATGGGGTGTGTGCCACTGACGTAAGTTTGACTACCTTGCACAGATACAGCCCCGCTGCAACAGTTTGAAGCTCCAGCAGCTCCTGATCTGGAGAGAGGCTAGGCATAGGCACAGCCGTGGGGCAGCACTTGTGGCAGCCAAGTGCTGCCCCAAGGCTCTCTCCCTGGGCACACATGTAACATGATGTCCAAAAGGCAGCACAGAGCTCCTTAGGCACCTGTGCTCTGACACTTGCTAAACACTGAGTTTTTCCTTTTCCTGGAACAATTCTGGCAGGTGGGAGTGAACCAGTCACAGAACAACTCTCATCCAAATACTCATCACACTGGACATCTTTTGACATAACAGTCATCACATCACTCCCTGGGAACCACTAAGACCAAATGAACCTGGGCTTTCCCCACACTGAAATGCTGAGCATAGATAGGCTCAGATACTGTCTTCATGAAGCAGTGGAATACCCACTTGGTGAAACTTCTGGGTCAGCAGGTCCACGTCCAGCCAGCTAATCCTCTGAGATGGTGCAGAGTATGCAGATAAGTTCTTTCCCGATGCAGGGGTTTTTTGAAGCTACTATCTCAGCTTCATCTCACCTCTGTTGTAATTTTCATCCTATTGACAGTGGAGACATCTGAATGACACACATAGTAGCTCGCACAGCCAGTGTTCACAGCCCTGGAAGCCCCATCCCGATCCCTCAGTGGGGCTGAAAGCCACAAGATGCATACACGTAGAGCAGGAATCTGAGGTATGGTTAAGTGACTGGCAGGTAAAGGATACTCAAGGCTCACTGCTTGGTCAAGGCTGTGCACAAAGCTATGTCCCAGGCTGTGACACGCTGGAGTCCTCCCTGCTGCAGGTCCAGGCTACCCAGCCAATGCACACCGGTGTGCCTCTGCGAGACCAAGCCTCTTGTTTGCACAGCTGTTCCTACAGAGGTGTGACCAGCCCTCCCTGACTCTTAGCATTTCAAAACCAGTATGACAAGCTCTGTCATTCTGCTTTTTTCTCTCTGACACTGCTGGCTAAAATTCACTAGTTTTACACATTTTTGCACAGTAGAATTCCTCCTGAGAGATAAAATATTGCAACCCTTGTCCCATTGTGCTCCACTGTCTTCCCAGTTTCCTCCCTGTAATGTTCAACCCAGGCAAATGGAAAAGACAAACCACCTCCTAGATAGCCCACTGAAAAAAAACCAAACCAAGGCAAGTTTGATATTCCATTTGAGAATACTCTCTTCCCTGTGGCTGCTGGTGAGGCCCCCGCGGCCTCTGAGAGTACATAGAAAGCACTGCAGCATGTGACACCTTCTCCTTGGGGACAGGATGACTTCCTGGCTGAGAATCAGGTTAATCTTTTTCTGAGCTCTTTCCAGAAAAGCTCCAGTTCACCCAAGTACTGATCTAACTCTCTACTGAATTTACTGGCTGTGCCCAGAATGTTCATGGCTCAGACCAGGCCTCTGCCTCACCATCTGGACAGCCCAGTGGTATCAGAGAGGCTTGGGTCACACTTTGACTTGCAGAAGGATCTATTTCATGGTTGTCAGGATGGGAGTTTAGGCACATTTTATTTCACCCAATTCTCTTCAGCGATTGCTGTTCTGACTGACTGAGCTGGGATCTCCATCTTCCCAGATCAGACCTCTTCTGGGAGATCAAACAGGACCACAGTCACCCTTTTCCACACAGAGAAACATGAGCTGGTGTCAAATAAGCATCTAACATTAATCTGTGATCTTAGGGATGCTTTTTTTGGTGGGGACTTTTGGTGCACAGCATCAATAAGCAGTCACTTGGCATGTGCTCCCGGCAACCTGGGCTGAAACTCACTTCGGACTGACTGTGCTCTGATGCGAAGTGATAAAGATCACTGGCGTAATCCTATGGACTCAAAAAAGAGAGGAAAAAGAAACTGTTGAGGAAAAAAATAGAGGAAGATTTTGCTGTCAGTGAGAAAAACAACCTCTTGAGGAATGCAGATACTATATTCCTACTCCAGCCCTTTGGAAACCAGAGACATTTCAGAGCAATTAGAAGTTAACACTTGATCTTTAATTGTAGTAGTGCTTTTCTTACATTCATGTTTCAGACAAGAAAAATAAGCCATGACATTATACCTGAAGCTGACAATATCTGCCTTTTCAGGGGCTTTTGGCAAATATTTTGAATTCCCTGTTGTTTACATGGTCTCTTCTTCGTGGGACAAACTGGTTATGTCAGACAGCCTTTTGCCTCCAGGTGGAGACAGTGACTAGCTTAGTTGGGTTTTTGGTTTGGTTTGGTTTTTTTCTTTTCATTTTCTAGTGATTCTGGGAACAAAATACTGCTGTTACGATGGCATTTCTGCCAGTGTCTGAAAAAACAGATGTGTCATCTGAGCAGGCCTGATTGTTGTATAAGCACGCAGTATATTCTGGCAAACTTTACTTCCTTCCGAATAAAAGCATTTAGCTGTGTCCCTGCCACAAAAACACCAAACTTCTAAAACATCAGCAGTTTTTGAAATTTTGGAAGGTTAACACTAGCTGAAAATGCAATCTGTGTTTTCATAAGGTGATCTTAAGTATATGCCTTTGCATTATAAACCCATATCATTTCTCTGACAGAACTGTAGGCCAGTATTCATTAGGATAAGCCTGTCTTCCCAGTCTCGTTAATTTGATGGGACATTCAAAAAGGAAAGAATAATATTTTTTTTTCTAGGTCAGGATTGCTTTGGGCACAACTGCAGAGGATTTATAAATTGTAATGATAGTGAGTCCTTCTGCAGCAAAGAAAGATGGGGTGGCAGATCTCCTGCTGGTGTCCTGCCCTCCTGGCTATGATTGCTATACCCTGTAGCAGCCCTTTCCCTCCACATCTTCCCCAACCCAGAGCTTCTCATCTGTTCCTACAGCAGATGTGCTCTGCCTTCACTGCCAGAAAACACTCTGGAAGCTTTGGTGTTTGTCCTGCTGTTAGTGCCCTGCAGGGGCACAGTGGGATCTGGGGATCAGTGCTATGGCAGTTTCACTGCCTCCACCGGTAAACCTCCCTAGGGGTCTAAATGTGTTGTACTGTACATAGCAGAGGGTAAAACCTACTGAAAATTCACTGTGCTAGGCTTGACCGGCTGTGGATTTAAAATATGAGCAGATGGAGAAAACCTCCGTATTTACTTCTAATTACTTCTCACGTTGTTAAAACCCTCCATTGAAAGATAAATTAGAAGAGATGGTGACAAACATGAGATTTTAGATTTAGAGTCTCCCCAGTCACCATGTTTGTATAAGAAGGTTTCCTATCTACCTCAGCATTTAAGCATTATCACCTCCTGAGGTAGCTGGCTGCTCCATGACCCCAGAGTTTAGAAATTGTGATAATAAGAAGACAAACACCTGTAAAATGTTGCCTACACTGGGCAGTGTGCTACCCTGTTGTACTAGGATTTCTCACTGGCTCTGTGTGCTCTACTTCATTTGACAGCACTCTGTCTCAAGAGCTTCCTCAGAACGAAATAGGCCAAAAAAATAGCATGAGAGAGTTGTTGCATACTCAGGATGCCTCAAAAAAGGAAGTTCATGCCCTTTCTTCTGGAATTTCCACTTGGCATTGCTTCTTGACTAGATGAAGTCCAAGTAAGCCATTTGGACAAAGTCAACAGCAGTTCAACATTTTCTCCCATCTTGTCAAAACACCTTTCTATTTCATCCCCTGTCAGGTGCAGAGTTTACATAACCTGCAATAGCTCTGAACTTCTTGGGGGTGATACAAGGGCTAAGTCTGATGTCATAAACCAAGTGAAGCTTTTCAATAGCCTCCGTATATCAATTCTACCCTGGTGGAATGAAACCAGATCTGAGCAGTCTGCTTTCACAAAGCATGAGAAGGTGGTGATGAGCCCCTGTTGTAGCAGTATCAATACACCACTGAAGTACCAGTTAATATTGAGAACTGCTGAATGTGGAGATCCCAGCCTCTCCCACCCCAACCAATTACAAGTTGTGTAATGCAGAGGAGTCAGCTGTTGAGAGTGCTCATAGCTTGGTCTTCATACTCATCCACCTAGGCCTGGCTATTCAAAACAGTCCGGCCTAAGAGATCCTCTTCTCCTGTGTGATAGTTACACATATGGTGAGCTGATCTGCCTTTTGCTTTCCCAGATCCAGACCTACTTCCTGCCTCTGCGTAAGGGTGGATATATCAAGACTACACTGATGCTACAATACGTGGCAGGACTGATTTCCAAACCACCAAGTACCTCTGACATGGCACCTGCTGAAGGCTTAAGCCCAGACCAAGAAACTTTTCAGCCTCATCACTCAGCCAGAACTGGGGACTCAGGACACCCGTCTCTTTTGGAAGGCACAGCCAGCTGATAACACATGAGGCAATTTAATAATAACAATATTCCTCACTTCTACTCAACTCCTCAGGGGTTTAACAATAGCTATGAAAGATATTAATTTTTCTTAGAATTAATCCAGCTGTGAGCTGCGTTAACTGACACAGAGGCTTCTGGTCACCATCGGGTGTTTTCAAAGTACCTAAATAGCAGTGTGCCTCTGCTTTTTTAAAATCTGGTTTTCATTCATGAGGAAGAGGAAAGGAGGGAATCATTTGATCAGTGCTGGATTTGTGTGATAAAAATGACTGAAAACAAATTTTGTTTTTCCATCCCCCCCTGTCCAGAAAACTGGTCCTTAAGACCCATGTCTTCACAGTAGCTTGGTTTTTGTTTTGTTTTGTTTTGTTTGTTTGTTTGTTTGTCTGTTTTAACCCTAGAAAAATGTGACATGGTTTGAATCTTTGCTAATGGAACACCTCCTCACCGGCTTATGGTCAATGCAGAAGTACTGCTAGTGGTTTAAACTCATGTTTAGATACCTACTGCTTCTTCTCCTGCCCTTTAGCTGGTTGTTATACCTTAGCATGACCACTGATCCCATTATTTCTCATGGCAGGTTTTGCCTACCTTACTGAGATCAAGTCTCAGGCAACACTTTCCTACCTGGGTTTTGTACTACAAAGGATGTGCATGGGTTGACAGGGAAAGGTGTGCTGCAATTCCTGCTTGCAGAAGAAATCAAGTTCCCCATGAGTGCAACAGGAGTGAGCCATCAGTCCCCAGGATTAGAATTTGCTACAGCTTTTTGTAATACTGTGAAAGGACCCCAGCCTTGCAGATAGTCAAGGCATTATTGCAATAAATAATGTTGCAGTAGGGGCATCGGTTTCTGATTAAGTGACACACAGCCCAAAATATGTACGGGCTGGTAGTAGTATCAGAGTCATTACATGGCAAAGAATACCCCTCCAAGAGCTGGTGCTAAGCAGATCAACCTGTGTGAGGATATGTCTTTCAACACCCCCTCCCTTGCCTTCCTGGCAAGGGGAAGGGGAAGGCCTGTGCTAATTACAGGAGTTACTCTTAACTTTAGGAGCAATGGAATTTTCTTTGCATTAGGCTCCCCTTCATCCAGTACTTAAAACCTCCTCACTCTGGATTACAAGATGACCTGACAAACTTGTACCAGTATGATATGTTCTTAAATTGCAAATATTGTCCATATGGAGATAGCAATGCCCTTGGCTTACTAAGATCATCAATGAAAATGCTGTCCCATTATCTTGCTTTGGAAGAAGCTTCTTGTTCTTCACTCATTAACTGCTGTCAACATACCCAGTGTAAAAGCCTTGTGGTTTAACACAGCTATTTTAATATTGATTCAACAAATGTCAGCTGGGACTGGATCTCTATCTAATTCATCTATTTGCCTGTCTTATCCATCTGTCTATAAATCTAGTTTGCCACGCAGACATTTCATTCCAACAGGGTCTTAACACATGCTATGGGAACAGCCTTTGCTGATTCAAGCAGAGAATAGCACTTGTGTTTTCAAAAGGAGTTGTAGCTAACAGGACGAATTGTAGACAACAATAAAAGATCACAGATGAACCAATACCAAAACACAACAAAAATTAAAGAACACTGTTCATAAATCTCGACAGAAATGTGGCTGTGCATCATTCTAGGTTTGCCTGGTAAAATAGCCTTGCATGTATTCCCTTCCAAATTCTTGCAGTTTTTATTATGTTATGAAGGTAGTTACAACCATAAAAATGAGAACAGGGCATACAGTGACATGTTTCACATTAGATTTCTCCATTATTTTTTGCTTAATAGCCCATTACACAGACTAAAAAGCAAATATTCAAAGCTATAGATTTAGTTAGCAAATCACTATAGATTGAAAAGGTAGATATAGAATAAATTCCTAACAGCATTCTTGAAATATTATGCCGAAAGATTTTAATTTAAAAAGTTTTATCAGGAGCTGGCCAAAAAATATTTGAAGGAGTTAATGAACCAAATGATAACATTAACCTATATTAACTTTCATATAAGAATGAAACTATTTTAAAAGATGAGCATGTTGTATATTCTTCCTTCCTGGAATTAAAATTACTAGGTTATTATTGAAACATCAAAATAAAAAAGAACACCTAAAATCAGTTCTGCAATAAACAGTATCAGCTCAGATACATCCCCTTTATTGTACATAAAACTGTCATAGTTTAACCTCAAAATCTTCCATACATCTTTGCACATACAGCATCTCCTGCACTTGTAGGTAGAAAAAGGAGCAAAATGTGCCTGTTAGTCTACAGGCTTTAATTAGCTCAGATGAACAGTACATCCACAGGATCATTTTAAACACACAGGAACAGTAGGTTTCTGAAAGAAGCAAACCGAGGATGACATTTGGATGAAGTCTGATGAGAACTCTCGGGGAGCTGAATAGACTCAAAAAAGTTCATATAGCTTGTTCTCCTTCCTGCAGTTCTTACACTCATGCTGATACTAATTAATTCCCCTTGGTAGTCAAAAGGCAAATGAGAAAAGACACTGAGGTATACTTTACAAACTCTAATTCTGGAAGGTGTTCCTAAAAAGTACCTTAAAAATTAGGCATTACTGAATCGAGAATGGCCTTTGAGTACACAGCACAGAGCAGAAGCCATGCCAGTTGCAGACGTGGGCTTGGATGCCAGTGGACAGCAGTCAGACCATCGAGGCCTCACTGAAGGGGCTGGGTCAGCTGGCCGTGGTAAGCCCCCATGGCTGGCTGCTGGGATAACCGGATAGCCAGCTTAGAGCTTGTTCCCATGCGCCTTCCAGGAAGCTCGAATGCGTAAGCTGTGCAAGGTGGTCATCTCTGTGTCCATGCCCTGCCTCCCATGGACTGCGTGGGGGTGAGCTCTGAGGAGAGGCTCTGGAGCAGATCCCACACGCTTGCGTCCACGTTCACTGTAAACCAAAGCACCCCTTCCCCATCTGTGTTACTATGCACTGTCCTCTTTTGTAACAGCCCTTCTGCTCAGCCAAAATGGCAGCAGCCACAAGAGAGAGGAAAGGGAAGGAAGGTGCTGAAGAGTAGTCACCCTCCCTGCTGTTCCTGGACTGAATAACTAATATTCTTTTTATTTTCTATCACACTGCCTGTTAGCAGCACAGATGGTAAAAAATACCCCTGAATGCGAAGGAGTGCAAAATAAAGATATAACCATGTGGAACCTAGACAGGCTGACTGTGTGGGGTAAGCAGAGTACATTTGAATACAGCTAAATGGCAAATCATCCATTGACGACGACAAAACATTGTGAATGTCTGCAGAATAAGGGAACTTGTCCCAGCAGTTTGAAGCAGGACGAGGGTTCATGGCAGATAGTTAACTAATTGTGAGCTCCCCATGGGACACGAGGCCACAGCAGCTAAAGGATGTTGTGAAAACAGGCCTGCATCCAGTGGCAAAGAAGTTGCCACATGTCTGTCTTTGACACCAGTGCAAATTCCAAAGTGCTCAGACAGCTCCCGATGTCCGCAGTTCAAAAAGGGTGCTGGTGAATTAGAGGCAGAGCAGAACTAGGAAAGCTTAACAGATCAGAAAACGCCTTCTAGTAAAGAACTGCAGGAGTTCCACCTCCATGGAAACTTTAAAATGGAGAGGGCTACTTTTCCAACTGGTCTGCTCCAGTGTAAGCTGAAATGAATTCAGGATGCATCACTGGCCTAAGTTTTAGAAAAGCTCAGACTGGATGGTCGCAGCATCTCTTCTGGATTTTGAGTCCTGAGACACTTGCTTCCTTCCTGGCCCAGCTATTATGGAACTACACTTCATCTGCATGCACCAGGCCTACCTTTCAGCCATAGGAGAGAGGCTTGGTCCTGGAAGCAGATAGGTCAAGGGATATGGACTGCAAATATGGGAAGAATCAAAAGGTTTTAGTGCCAGAAATCAGATACAGCTATTATCTGTAGAAGCATGGAACTTGTTTGCTAATAAGCTCATTAATCCACCCCTCTCTGAAGATCCTGCCTTTGAAGTTAGATAAAAGCTTTTCACTGAGGAGCCTTCTCTTCCCTTACTTGGCTGCTTTTCTTCCCCAGGAGCAAAGAAGAAGCCTGTGCAGGAGTTTGGCATTTGTTAAACAGGGCAACCAGGGCATTCCCTTGATATCTAGTGGTGGTAACAAGTGATAATTTCTGAATTTAGCCTCTGAAAGATTTACTTTGCTTAGAGGCTTTGGCTGCTGAACTTGTTCCGTGTCTGGAGGGGAGCTGAATGGCCTCTGTAAGATGGCACTCATGCCCTTGATCCTAACCCTGATGCTTGGTGGGGTTACAGGGTGGTGCCATGGGGCCCTGGGAGCAGGTGACACGAGAGCAAAGGCATATGCATTACAGGCACTACCATTCATCTCTTCTACATCCAGCCTTTAAGAGGAATCCATAGGAGTGTTTCCACATCTCTCATCAGGATTCATTGTCACATGTCACCAGTTCATGCTGCTGCCTTTTCATTGTGTGTTTTTGGAGGATCTCTGGAGGCCAGAGTAAAGCATATTAGCTGGGGCTCACTAACGGGAGTAAGACCACAGTCTGTACAGGCCCAGGGATGCCAGAGAGACAGGGCAGAGTTGCCAAAGATATGTACACTGAGAGACAAAGCCCTAACCCATGGTTCTTCAGGCAGTCCTGGAGTGATGGCTTCACTACTCCCCAACAACAAACTCGGGTTTCCCTGACAGGGAGGTCGTCGTCTCCGGATTTGAGGTGTGGGAAGGAAAACCTTTGCAGTGCTTTGATGGGGAAGAGATTATCACTGAAGACCTGATCTTTACATTGGGGTAGAGGTGGAACTGGGAGGCAGTGAGGAGAATAATCCTCAACTATTTTTATGCATTAAAGGTGTCAAGTACTTATTTTCTGTCACTGTTACACAACTATCTTACATATATCTTTTTTACCCAGGTCCTCGACATTTGGGAAAAACATTATTTATCCTTTTTTAAAACCAGATGAGGGCTGCTGGTCACCACAGCTCAGCTGAGAGTCAGTTCACTATTTGGAATATCCATGGACTTGGTAAAATATATTCCTCTTATGAACTGGCTAATCTTTTGAAACTTAAGTTTCCTTAGTTTCCTGTATCATCTTCAAAGAAAAGCAGTCAATGCTTTCAGCTCCTGTCTTAACAATCATGCTCTAGAAGTCAAATAACTCAGAAAACAGGAAATTAAATGAATTACTAAAAAATCCTGCAGATGATTCTAAGTTTGCTTTTACAGCTAATAAAGATAATATGTTTTCATACAAAGCTACAGAATAACTATATTGCTAGAATTCTTTAGCATGTAATTAATTTATTTACTCTCTACTCACTGTTAGAGCCATTTTCTGTAACCTTTTCCATAGTAAAAGAAAATGGGTATCTTTCATGTAAGGTCTTTGGATCATATGTCTCACAAGGACTTCATCGTGACACTCATGGAAGCTCAGCAGCTTATCAATGAGCTTAGTGTTTAAGAAATATGCTTCTTCAGCAGAAACAGGAGTTTTTAAATAAAAACAGGCCCAGTTATGATTCCCAAAAGATTAAGGCAAGAAACCAAAAGGATGGATTTTCTTAAAGAATGAAGAAAGCTCTGCTAACAGACTGAAAGTATTACTGCTCCCTGTTCCATGCCAATTTCTGTTTGCTGAGAATGACCGGCATGCCTCTGCTGTGCTGGAGACAGCAGATGGTACAGTGTGCCTTCCCTCAAGGGGGCTGGGCTGAGTATGCGGAATGTGTTTTGATGCTCTCATCCCAGGCAGGTCTCACTTCAGAGGCAATCAAAGGCTTCATAGTCTGGCTGAAGCCTCAGCAGAGAAGCCAGTTTTGTGTGTACACAGCAAATGAATCGACCTTAAGTGTGGCTTCCTATTAGTACACTCCCCTAAATTAATTTTAAGTTGTTTTTCTTTGAAGAGACCATCCTCCTCCAGGCCTAATACCTCCACAAGTATCACGAATGTATGGCTTCTTAAAGAATATAAAGTGCTACTCTGTATTTTGTGAAAACAAGTAGGGGTGAGATGCACAGAGTGGGGTTGTATTGGCATTAGTGTGTGACATGGGACTACACTTAATGAGAAAACCTGCCATATGGTGTCCTTTGAAAATCTCCACCCCAGGTTATCCTAAAACCTGCTGGCAGGTGCAGAGATTTGTAACAGAAATATGACAATTCTAACAAACTGAAAATATGCATGTGAAAGCAGGGGAAAAAGAAAGAAAGAGCAAGGGTTAGAAGAATGGCCTGTGCTCACAGGACTTGAGTGTAAGCAATGAAACTGATCAAGAGAGAGGAATATAATGTTTACAGCAAGGTCAGACAGCCTGTGCTCTGATGAAGCCATGCTGTGGTGCAAGGAGGGTGGTAACAGAAGTACAGCCTGGTGCATGTGCTGTGCTTCTTCCGGCTCTCCCAACAGGACAACATACCATAGCGGCACAAATGCCCAAAATGGGAAAGAAAACAGTCGGGAAAATATGTCTTCCTGCTTTGGAATATGTGCTTGTGAGAATGTCAGTGGGTAGGAACAACTTACACAGAGATTTGCAAAATAAAATCCCACTCGCCTTTCACAGGGCCTTTTGCTTAGTCTTCCTACACTAATTTCCTACACAGACAGTAAATAACACTTAAATTTACAACTGGGAACTTCACCTAAAGGAGCCCACTCCTGAAGCTTTATTGAGAGGTACTTGCCTTCGACAACATTAGATCTCAAAAAGAAATAATTGACAACCAATAATACCCAGAGGCCATGGGAGCTAGCTTCACCTGCAAGACATTTTGATTGTCTATTTCTGGAGAAGGATGACAGAAGGTGGGTTAAAGAAAAAAAATATTTGCACTTTTAAAATGTCATTAGTCAAATGGCTGTCTAGACCTGTAACTCCAAACATGTAAATCAATCCCCATTTGGGAGCCCATAGCACACATTCCTTCTTTTTTCACCTTGTAGGAAATTATCAGAACCAGTCAGAAGGAAAACTCCCTGCTGTTCCCGACCTGGAAACAATGCTGGGGCTGAAATGCTATTGCCAAAGGTGCCAACACAAATAGCCAGGGGGAAAAGTCAACACCCCAGCATGGAGAGGCGGGAGAGAGAACAGGATGGGATAGGTTGTTGCAATAGCAAAGAAAAGATTCAAGACCACAGAGCTCTGTTCCAGTGGTTAATGGAAATGGCTTCTGAATGAAGTGAGAATAGATAAAACACCAGAAAATCAAGATTTCTGCTTTATATGCCTTATTATGAGCCAGAAGGTAGAAAAAACACAGAGGAAACACTTATAAAGAAATGGGAACAGTGCCCATACTTCAGAGAAATAAATATAAATGTCTTTACTCATATGAGGAAGGTAGTCTGAAGTAAGCAAATAGCAGTAAGGGTGGTAGGGAGCTCCCCCTGGGATCTGACTCTCCCAGCCCTGAAATGAATGCAGAGCAAGTACTCTGAATGTGGGAGCAGAAGAGACACAGCTTTGATGAAGAGCCCACAAAAGATGAGGTCTAGCAGATCACCAGAAAAATAGGAGTAACCTCCTGTAACCACTGGAAGACAGAATAGGTAAAAGTAGAAGAAATAGGTCCCAAGCAAAGGTGATAAGTGTGTTATTTCTGAGATCATTACTGAATTGCAGAACTCCTCAAGAGAGGTGGCATCTATAGCTTGGTATCTGCAAGACCTTTTTATGTAACAAGCGAAGCTTCTGTCCACTGGATTATAATGGAAACTTTCCCAAAGATGAGTATCAGCCCATGACTGGAATGGCTCAAAGTCAGTTTCCTCAGTATCTGGAGGGGCACATATTTCACCTAAGATGATTCAAAAGTACTGACGAGCTGCAAAGCCAAGACACATGATAGGTCTGTGTGAAGTCTGTACAAATTTAACAAGGACCAGTGAAACAGAATAAGGGTATTTTATCGCCCCTTTGGCATGACTTTTGCTTGTGTACAATGTCAAAGTGTCACAGGGGCTTCAGAATCTCTGCAAAGGAGTGTGATTCTCTAACACCAAGAAGGGACTGGACTGCTGTACATACAACACTTAGGTAAGGGAAACAGTCGCATCCATGATAATCCTAGTACAGCTTAACATGCAAGTTGTACTAGAATTACATGAAAGAATGCACATCATCCAGAAGAGCCAGCTTGTGACTGATACATGAAGGAAAGGGCACGTCCAAAATGAGTCAAACCTGAAATATCATGGTTGAAAATGTGTAAGGACAGGTGCCTTCCCCCATGAAATACACTAAAGGAGGAATAACATGTCTAATTTGACTTCAGACAGCTCCTTGAAAGAAGACCAAGAAACGCCTGATCGTGTACTGCAAGCTGTACTTGATGGAATTTCCAAGCCCACTGACACTGCTGCAGACATCAGCAGTTTTGGTGTCGGTGGGTGCAATACAAGTTATGCAGACATGAAAAACTGCAGTGGATTGCTCAGGTGGTTATCAGACACCAAAGCTTAGGCAAATAATATTAACAAACAGTCAACATCTTCATTGACTCAACAGGTCACAAGCACCTTGCAGGCTAAACAGACAGGAGCTATGCTTCTCTCATAGTATTTTCTTCTCATCTACAAGCAAATGAGCTGTCAGAGAGAGCAATGCATGCCAATATTAAAAGAAAAAAAATCAGCAATTCAGAAACTCTAGCTTGTTTACCAGAACAATTCCTCTATATCAGACAGCATTACAAGGCCAGCTCAGTACCCACGTATTGAAAGTATCAGGCTGGTGCACTACACAGTCTTAGGGGTAAGTCACATCCTGCCATTGGTAGATCTCTTTAAAGTGTGTGGGGCTGAAAGACAACAAATCTACAAAGATTTAGTCAAGGTAACTTTTAACTATGAGACAGCAGAGTATGATCTACCCAGACTTAAACAAATTCTTATCAAAAACTGGATCATCAAAAGTACAGGCAGCACTGGTTTAAAGCAGCCTCTAGGGAACATGCCTAGGTAAAGCACTGAGAATGCAATGTGAGAGATGAGGAGGACCTTTCTGAAGAAATAAATTCTCTAAAACCTGCCCCCCTCAATCACCATCTTGAAATTCCTATGTAAAAACTCAAGAGTAGTCAAGAGCTTGATGGTCTGAGTTTTTACATAGGAATTTCAAGATGATAGTTCAGCTGCCTGTTATTAGCAACAGCAGTGTCACTGAAGAGTAAGTACTAACAAAAAGGAAGCTCTGGAAAAGGAAGCTCTCATCTGGTCCATCACCTTGCCCTGCTGAGAGCTCTGAGAACACTAACAGTTCTCTTCTTGAACCTACCAACTGGAACCTACCAATTATCTTTTCTTAATGGTGTTTGAATTTCTGTCAATAACTAAGTATCTGAGTCCCAGGGACTAGAATTTTAGAGATATGGCTGGACTCAGTAATTTGTGGGTGGATGATACAAACACTTTTTCATGCCAGAAGATCTCAGTCTCACCCCTGTTTCAAAGAGCACTGTCACTGAAATATGTAGAAAATTCTGTAGGATTAAAATCCCTCGTGTCTTTCCAGAAGTACAGGTTCTAACAGGAATGGAGTGAATCTTGGCCTGGTTCTAAACACAACTGAACATAACTCATCAACAACTTTATGACCTTAGTGCACGGAAGACTCTGAGAAGGCTTCCAGAAACTATAATGAGACACCTTCAAGATTTCATAGATGAAAGAAAAAGAAGTGGTGAAAATCCTCCTGTGTGACACATAATTAAATCTCGATGGGTGAAGCTGGTGACTCGTGGGCACCATAACAGTATTTTAAATTAGCAGATCCTATTAAAGACTGCACACTGTCTTCACAAGTCTCAGCAAGTGACCAGGTGAAGAAAGTGGCTTTGTTGCTATGGCAGAGGGCACTCCCTGGCCTTGTTTGGCTCTGTTTGGGACAGATGTTGTAAAAGTGGACACAGACGCCAGTCTCCAGTATCTGTGCCCTCACCCACGCAACAGTGTTCTGCAACCCACAGATACGAATACCTCATCTGACCAAAACCCTTTCTCTGCATCAGAACCCTTAGGGTTTTTCCTGTCTTGGCTACAAGGCCACAGGCTATGCCCATTTCTACAACCTCTGTCTAGGTTCAGGTTCTGCTGAATGAGATGTCAGTTGAGAGGGGACCTCGCACAGTGGCGTTCAGGCAAACTTTTAAGGAACTATCTTGCTCAAGAGATAGGGAACCAAGACCACATATCCAAAATCATCATCTTTGTTTGCATTGTTATGAGTCAGTTCTCATCTTTGTGACGTAGCATTTGGGTTTAAATTGTTTAAAGCCAAAAATATTTATGTGCTACAACAGGAACTGGATCTCTAGTGGTGGTTTTTAAAAATAACAGATATTCTGACATCCCCAAAGTGAAGACTCATGACAACTGGAAAAAATCAAAGCAGAATTAACTGCACCCACGGTTTGCAATAAAATCCCATCGTGAATATCAGACATCTGCAATCATTGTCAAGAAGTAGGACATACTATGGCTAAACTCCTCAGGAAATTCCAAACCACAGTCTTGGTAACCTCCCAGTTGTTCCACTAGTTGCCAGTCAAAAAAGCCTAGGGATCTGAGAGAATATCCAGATATGAAACTGCAATTTCTATTGCTTTAAGCCTGAAAGATGATACATGTTTTTCTAGCATCTTGTAGTATCTGGAATTATCACTGGTGATCTTTCTGGCAGAGCTTTTTGTGGGAAATACTTTATTTGCTGCAATATTGCCAAAGTGAATTTTCAACTATATAAATTTGATGATGGCAGAACCTGATCTCCTGATGAATTCCTGCATCTTTTTTATTATAGAACTCTTGACCATTCTGATTCTTTTTCATGCCTAGTACAAAAGTTGTATATAGAATGCAATAAATGCAAAAAAAATTCTTTCTCCCTTATTTTTCTGATCATATCACAGAGTGGGTAATGTTGAAAGGGATCACAGTGGGTCATGTGGTCCAACCTCCCTGCTCCTGCAGGGTCATCCCAGAGTACATTTCACAGGATTGTGTCCAGACAGTTGTCCCCACCAGTGAGGAAGACTCCACAATCTCTCTGGCCAGTCTGTTCCAGTGCACAGTCACCTGCACAGTAAAGAAGTTCTTCCTCGTGTTCAGGTGGAACCTCCTGGGCATCAGTTTCTGCCCATTGCCTCTTGTTCTGTTGCTCAGCACCACCAAGAAGAGCCTGGTCCATCTTGGCAATTTCCCTTCAGGTACTGATGGACATTGATGAGGTCTCCCCTCAGCTGTGTCTCCTCGAGGCTGAACAGGCCCAGCTCCCTCAGCCTTTCCTCATAAGAGATGCTCCAGA